>JAQPPZ010003177.1:4750000-5248797 GCA_028583015.1 Wollemia nobilis
AATTGATAATCATGAACCTAGCTTTATTTTAATTCACCGACCTCAAATTACATATGATTTTGATTTTCCCACCCAATTCACCTTTAAATTATAAATTATTTTATTTTTTCTGCCCAAATCGCCTTCAAATTATAAATGATTTTATTTTTCTTGCCCAAATATACTCATATATTACGCTTATATATACTATACTAGGTACCGATAAACATGCATAAAAAATAATCTAAGTCAAAAATAGCTCTGAAACAATGAAAAACTTGAGAAGGTTGCATAGTGTCTATCAACACAAGATGATCGGTTGTAAAGCCATGACTGTCAAAATAAACTGATCGGTTGTATATGAGTGTCGATCGATGTAAGATGATCGGTTGCAGATTCATATCGGTCTGTTAGGACACCGCTCGGAGGAACCAATATAATGCAATAAATAAGATAAATGAATTGTTGTTTTATAAGAATCGCTTTTGGAAATATTGAGTTTAACCTGCAATATTGATATATATATAAATGAATGTATTTGATTTGATGTTCTAAAATGAATATGGTGATGTGCATAAATATGAAGGATGGGGTGCGATTGGAAAGATGCACCCCTAATAAATATATAATTATAATATGTTAGGAGTGTCCTAACATGCCACCCTCCTTAAAAGAGCTTTGTCCTCAAAGCTCAAAGTAAGGAGCTTCGTTGCTTGTTTTCCAAGTTGAATTTGCGCAATTTCTTGTACTATATTGATGTCACTCTTCCGAAGGCAAGGATATCGTGAAGGTCGGAGTGTTAGTGGGGGATTTCCAAGAAAAATAGTAAAATTTTCCTTAGGAGAATTGTGATGATAGCAGGCTTTCGCTTTAGCCGATTCTTCCTATGTAGAATGAAGGGAAAATAAAGGTGCACTCACTATTTGGCCTCCTTTCTCAATAAGGCTGCCTATATGATGATAACTCACTATTGGTGATGAACTTGTGTGTAGTTCATTGAGAGTGTATGTCTCGCCTTCATTATTTACTGCATGGATGTCTACCTCATCGTTTCGTGGTGCATCGAGCACTTCCAGCAAATCGACCTCATTTCCTTCATTGTTATGGTCAGGTGTTTTGGTCATGTCATGCACATCTTCCTTGCCTTCTTCATTGATGTGAGTAGGTGCACTGGTTGCTTCGGACACAACTACCTCATCTGCTTGCTCTATGGAGAGACAGGGATCAACTTTATGCAATAAATACAATGTTTGTGTAGCACAACAATGAAGGGGCCCAAATTGCTCATCACAAGTATAGCAGAGGTCTTTCGCTCGTCGCTCCTCCATTTCTTGTAGGCTAAGGTACTTAACTGGCAAGGGTTTGTGTTTTGGAATAGTGTGCATGAATGTCAATTTATCAATAGGTTGCTCTCCATGTTGACGTTGAACATTGAATGTATCGTCGGCTAACAAGGCTAATCCAATGGCTTCCTATAGGGTGCGAGGAGTGTACATCATGATCTTCACTCTAATTTCTTCTTTCAATCCATTGATGAACCCACTTATGAGGACTGATTCATCCAACCCTGTGATGCGATTGGCGATATCCTGGAATTGAATTTTATATACACGCACTGATGTGATTTGACGTAGGTGGGCGAGATTAAGCAGCAAAATTAGGTTGGTATCATGATATATTATTCCATCGACCATTTCAGTTAGGTTTTGGAGATTTTATAATCTTTGTAAGTGGCAAAATTAGCGAGAATTTTCAATGCCTTGAAAATTTTTAGCAAGAATGGACACAAGGGATGAGAGGGGAACAAGGCAAGAGAAAGGACATGCATCAAGCGGCACAGAGGAAGGCAAGTTCGATGACTGAAGGCGAAGCGGCGTATGCGGGCTGTGCAGCGGCTAGATAGCGGTGGACGACGGACGACCGAGGTGGGTGTGGGAACCCGAAGCTGAAGTCGTCAAAGATGAGGTGGTTACTTCATTGACATTAGCAAGCATGTGGGGTTGGTTGGTTCACACGAGCACGGAGGGGATGCCTATCAAGCTAGGCACTTACGTAAGTGCCTTGACCCCTATTTTAAGTGGTCAAAATCCCCCCCACACACAATGTGGGATAATTTTTATCCTTCTATTTTTTGAACCCACCGAATTTGCCGAAACATTGCTGAAATTTTGTCGCCGAATTAAATATTTTAATTTTTTATTTAAAACTTTAGAAATTTTTTCCGGGTTTTATAAATTTCTGCCGTTCTCTCTAATGGTCGCCGAAAAATGGTTCGAGCTACTTTTTTATCAACTTTTTTTTTTTTTGTTTGATGTTTTTTACACGGCTTCCTGCGCTGACTGTAACATGGCGTGTGATGGTACAGGATTTCTGCTTTTTATTTTGAATGAACACGCCTGAGTTTTAAGAAATTCATCACGAGCGGCCAAAACCTTGTTCACGTAATAATGGATTACGTCTTATGGGTTACTTTTGCGAACAATGTAATGGTTCCAGAATACGAAGCTCTCATAGATGTATTTCCCAGAGGAAGATCTTCGTTGAGCGTTATATATATATTTGCTCGAAGGCACCAAATTTTAGACTATAATTTGAAAGATATGAAATAAATAATATCGCTGCCCAGGAGTTGTTAGACTAATTCCACGCCTTCGTTGTTTTGGTCTTTGTCAGTGAGCGTAGTGAATTTAAGCCCAAAGAGACGGAATTATTTGTTGGTCAAAAAATAAACCTTAGGTACTAAATTTTAATTTTCCCGTCAATGATCGTCACGCAGCTTCCCAGAATATGTGATGCTGCCCACGTGCCCAAATATTTGTTTGTAGTGAATTTTTTCTCCTCTTCCCACCGATCAAAGACAATTTTACACCCTTGCAAAAGCAATGTAAGGATGTAATAAGAAGAAAGAAAAAAAAAAAAATATATATATATATATATATATATATATATATATTGTTTCCTGCCCTGTATGGACGTGTTTCCTGCACGTCGGAATTTTCTTTTCACTGGAAGTTACAGGGTGTCTCCCTGACTCTTTGCTATGGATTCGTTCAAACGCAGAGGGCAAGTTTTACTGTGATTTGTTCCAGAACGTGATGATGATATGACTGCAGCTGTGTGGATGATAGAAAGGCTGCTCGTTTGCTAAGGAAAATCACCAGACTCGAAGCTTGTTCCTTTAGTTAAGGACAAGTGAATTTTCTTATCTATAGTGCCATGAAATAGACCTATATTCTTTTATGAATATAGTAGCAAGCAAGGTGAAGACGAAAGTTGTGGCAAAAAAAGAAAATTTGGATTCAATGGCTCTGATCCAAATGTTAGGACACCACTCGGAGGAACCAATATAATGCAATAAATAAGATAAATGAATCATTGTTTTATAAGAATCGCTTTTGGAAATATTGAGTTTAACCTGCAATATTGATATATATATAAATGAATGTATTTGATTTGATGTTCTAAAATGAATATGGTGATGTGCATAAATATGAAGGATGGGGTGCGATTGGAAATATGCACCCCTAATAAATATATAATTATAATATGTTAGGAGGGTCCTAACACGGTTGGTTGCATAGGCATGCCTATCGATATATGTCAATCAATTGCAAAGTAGTATTTATCGATAGAAGACAATAGGTTAAAGAGCAGTGTCTATCGATAGAAGTCGATCGGTTGTAAAGCCCTGTCTATCAGGACAAGCTGATCGATTGCAGAGTCGTGTCTATCAATATAATTTGATCAATTGTAGATTCATGTCTATCAACACAAGTAGATCAATTACAAAGTCATGTCTATCAGCATAAGCCGAACGGTTGTAGAGCTGTGCCTATCGAAAGAAGTTGGTTGGTTGCAGAATTGTGTCTATCAGCATAAGATGATCAGTTTTAGAGCCATGTCTATCAATATAAATCGATCAATTGTAGAGCCATGTCTATCGACATAAGCCGATCAATTACAGAGCCATGTATGTCAATATAAGTCGATTGATTGTAGAGCCATGTCTATCGGCATAAGCCATTCAGTTGCAGAGTCATGTCTATCAGCTTAAGCTGATCGATTGCAGAGCCATGTCTATCGACATAAGCTGATTGATTGTAGAGTCATGTCAATCATCTTTAGTCAGTCGATTGTAGTGGTGTCAATCAACATTTGTCTATCAATTGCAGAGGTACAGATCGGCCTTGTTAGGTCAGTTGCAAATGTGTCAATCAAAATTAGACTATCGATTGTAGGGTTATGTTGATTGGTGTTAGGTTGTTGGTTGCAGTGTTATCGGTATAACTTTGTTAGTTGTAGGGATGCGTGGTCGGCATTCCATTGCTTGTAGTGACTGTCGATCGGTATAAGCCGATCAGTTTCTAAGAAAGTGTTTATCAGTAAAAGTGTATTAGTTACAAAGGATTCACAACTAAAAATCGATAGAGTATTCTTATTCCATTGTTATTTTGTCCAAATATATTTTTCTATAGTTTCATATGCACTGTAGGTAAACTATACACAATAGTGGTAGACAACTATCAATGCCATCTGGTTGTGTGTCAAGAGTATTTATTTTGTTAAATACTGCTTCTGGTCTGTTAGAGTATGTTTCATACATAGTGTACAAGCACTATCTACAACTGTAGTCGATAAGTATTCCATGTCATGTTGTGTGTTAGGATCATATGTTCGTCTTGAGAGATGTCTGCTATTTTCCTTCAAATTCGTATACATTTCCTAACATCTAAATGTTTTTGTTTATAGATACAATGTCACCTACTAAATATGGAAAGAAGGAAGGCCAATCTTCTTGTAAAAAGACAATTCTAAAATATTTTACACCAAAATGCAATGAGTTATCATCTCTATATATTCTACACAACTTGCAGGTACAGACACCTTTTACCTTCAGTTTTCTAAAATTAATGTTCTTAAATGTAAAACCTTTCTCTATTAATAGATAAATGGTTTTCTACTTATCTACCTCTTTTTAAATGCTTTGTAAAACTATATTTTGTTAATTCTTTAAAATAGTACATTTTTTACAATAAAAAATGATAGAGAACTCCAAAGATTGAATGTAGTTAACATTATCGACCTTGATGTGCGTTCACTCGAATATATTCCAGAAGATGAGATGGGACCACATGATAATTTTCCTAATAACAACATTCAACAACCACTTCATGAGATTTTAAATTCAGACACATCAACCGAAAAATAAAATGATAGTACAATTAAAATTCAGAAACATCAACCAAAAAAGAAAATGATAGTACAATTAAAATTCAGACCTCTAGGGAATCTTCTAGTCAAAAATCTAAATGTCAAAAGATTAGCGAATGGACTATTGGAAGGGATTTTAAAAATGAATAGGCATGATTATACCCCTTTATTGAGCGAGATGAGAAACTGAATGTGTGTAAATGTACTATTTTTTCATGGAAGCTAAAAAAGGATCATTTATTACAAAATAAGAAAGACACAATAGAAAAACACAGTGGGAAATTTTACATCAAAGAAATACAAAGTGATGGAATAATTATTATAATTCATAGGTGGAAGGATGCAACAGAATGTGTGCATGTGAAATATGCTCTTGAATATGATAAATCAATGAAACAAAAATAAACTCTCATTGAGAAGGGTGGAACAATCAAGGGAAAATTTCAAAAAGTTAATAATATTGTATTAGCCTCAAATAAATTAAAATTTTCTATTGTATACAGTATTCTAAAAAAAGGTCGACCCATGTCTGATTTTGCTAATTTTAAGGAAATACTTCAACTAGCCAATGTACAAAACCTTACCAATTCACATTGATCAGATCGAAGTGGTTGGGAAATGGCAAAATGTCTATCACTGGTTGAGAAGGAAGACCTGAGAGAGAATGTGAAACAAGCCAAATTTATTTCACTTTCCATTGATGAGGTTATAGTTGTTGACAACACATATTGGATTTGCATACATGTTTACACATTCAAAAATCATTTGAGACTACCTCATTTACTAGCACTACATAATATGATTGAAAATTGTAATGCGGAAAACATTTATAATGTTGTTGTAACTAGTTTAAATGATATTTCTAGAATGGATGAAAAGGAAATTACCACAAAGTTAATTTGTATTGGAGCTGATGGTGTGGCTAAAATGCAAGGACAAATGAATGGTCTTTGTGTTAGGCTCCAGAATTCCATTGCCCCATATGTGATTCCTATTCATTGCATGGCTCATCAAATTAATCTTACATACAAAATTGTGAGCAATTTTGATAATGTATCCAGAGTGGAAGAACTCTTCCGCAATATGCACTCATACTTTTCATGCAGTCCAAAAAGATTTGCAGAATTTCAACAGTTTTCTCTAGGTGTAACAGAAGGAAGAAAAATATTAAAATATGTGGAAACCATGTGGATTTCACTATTTATTCCTACAAAAAGGGTATTTTCATAATATCAATCCTTGGTTGGGTTTATGTATGCACATCGTAGAGATGTTGACAAGGCAAAATATTTACTTTTTCGTAATGATGTTGACATTATGTGGTATTATACCAATGTTACAAGAAATGAATACTATGATTAAACTTGCACAGGAAAGGGCAATTTATATTGTCAATTTTATGAGGATGAGAAAATAAATATGTATGATTATTGACAAGATTTATTTATCTAATAAAAATTTTGAGGATCCCAAGTTTGATAGTTGGAATACGTTAATTAATATGAATGAACCGAACAACTTTTTAAAGTTCAACATCAACAATAATATTTGTATTGCTATCCATGAAAAGTTGATTCTTGTATATCATTTTGAAAATCAATTAAATACTTTGACAGATGATGTTGAACAAATTCCCATTACCCATTCCAAATTCGATGATGTTTTGGATAACACTAAGAATAAATTGAAAAGAATTGCAAATGCATTAAAAAGTGAAATAAGAGATCATTTTAAGAGAGATGATACAATTAAGGCCATGGTTGTTGTTAATCCTAATTTCTATAATCCTTGTGGTGAGCATAGTAGTAGAATTAAGTTGTTTGTAAAATATATGGGTAATATTATGAAACGTTTATCTAAAACTGTGGAAATAAATGGCATTGAAATCAATGGGATTCTAAAAAAATATCTTTTGAGACATCAGTCAACCAATTTTGGAATAACAATGGATAATCAAATTTCACAATTCAAAAATCCACATGAGACTAGTTCAATCATGCGTTTCTGGAAAAAATTGTACCGAAGTAGTATCTTGCAAGATACTATGATTGAATACTGTGTTTTATATGAATTATGTCAGACAATGATTTTGGGATCTATTGAAGATGAAAGGGTTTTCAGTGCATTAACTTTTGTTAAATCAAAATTTTGTAACAAGTTGGACAGAAATTTGGAAAATTATTTGAGAATTTATGTGTTATCGTACGAGGTGGGTAACTTTCCCTATGACTGATTGACATATTGGAAGTCCCTAGCAGAAATAATGTCTCTCTAATATGGTTGATAATGACGAAAATGGTTCAGCTAGGAGTGATGATGAGATTAAGGAAACATAGAATTCACAGATTCTTAGTTCTTATGGAGAAGTTGATAAAGATTTGTATTACCTTCTAGAAATGTAAAAATTGCAATGATTATGTGACAAATTCATATAATCTAAGATTTTTTTGGATTTGAAATTGATTTGTAAAATTTTAGTGATTTGAATAAATTTCATATTATTAGTGATTTTTTGGATTTGAAATATTTCATATAATCAAATATTTTTTGTATTTGATTTGTTGTAAAATCATATAATAATTAAATTTTCAATGATTATGCATGTTTGCTTTTTTAATGTTATGGATTGTCTATGTTTTCAAAATTTATGATGTATGCTATAGCTTTGAGTAAGTTGAAAATTTGAAAACCATGTATACATAATGATGCAATGTTATTGAACTAAATGTATATGTCTACAAAAAATAGTTATTTTTCCTTAGAATTTAAATGTATGTATGTATCATTAGTATCATTAGTTGTATGATATGACAAAATATAGTGATTTTTTATGATTTATGCTTTGTCATTGAGTAAACCATGTATGCATATTAAAAATTTATGTACATATGTATGAAAAATGCATGTAGTATATTACTCTAGATATGGAAAATGAAAATTTAAACCATTCATAGATATATCCAAAGTACCATATTCATTTCTATACAACTATAATGACTAACTATGAGTATGAATGCAGTAAAAATTTAAACCCATTCATATATGTATCCTTCGTAAACTCACTTGAAAATTAAAAACAATATAGCTTAATAGAAATGAAAATACTCACTTTTATACTACACCAAGAATGAATATGAATAAGATAAAATTTAGACACATGCATAGATATATCATTCGTAAACTCATTTGAAAATTGAAATATAAAAACAACATAGCATAATATAGGGAAATTGAAATTTAACTCTTACACAAATATCTCCATCATAAACTAACAATGAATATGAAAACAATATAGCATATTAAAGAATAAAAAACACTTTTATATACAAGAACATGAATGAATATAAATAAAATCAAATTTAAACACATGCATAGATATATCATTCGTAAACTCATTTAAAATTTGAAATATAAAAACAACATAACATATTTGAAACACCATAATACTTAAAAGATGAAAATAACCCACAATTATAAAAGTGTATTTCTTAAAAGTAAAATAATAAAACCAAGTATCTTGTTTTCATACGAAAACATATGAAATGTCATAAAATTGTCTTTCAAAATATCAAATTTTAAAATTCAATTTCTTGCTCCAAAATCTTTTCCCGTTGGTAGTGGACGTAATGCAGCCCCAGGTGGGGGTTGTCAAATATTAGGAGAACTAGATGTTCTAGGTTTCCTTGTTGATCTTCTCCATACAAGTAGTTTTGTTTCCTTCGTAGGTATTTCAAAGTCTCCTAATTCCTTTTGATTATAATCTCTGACAGCAACACCCCACTTTGAAGAGAAATATGATGCCTTTTTCTGTGTATATATAAAATGTCAATATTACAAAAATAAAAATAATGGAAAAATAAAAATATTTATTTAAATATTGATTAAAAAATTACCTAAAACTATTGTTCTTTTATGGCTGCATTGTCTAAGATTAAGTGCCATGATGTTGGTACTGGAGTGTTCTGCAAATTGTAAAAATATTCATGAAAAAAGAAGTAATATAATTGCATGTGCTAATAGTCGATGAGGGTGAAGAGTGGGTTATCATGTTCTCTATTTCCAATCTAATCCGATGTGAGACATAAGTGTACCAGTCAAATTTTTGGTGTGAAAAACAACGGACCAAATATGCTAAGTCCCACATTGGAATTTATCTCGTCCTTCTTTGCAGAACGAATCTAGCAAAGAAGAATTCGCAACATGCCCAAAGAAATTTATTTTCAATAACCAGTACGTTCAAAACCCTTATAGACTTGGTGGACGTAACTACAAAAAAAACAAAATCAGTAATACACTAGTGACTAGAATTTAAATTTAATTAAATAAAAAAATATTTATAACTTGAAAATATTCCAACTGCACATTGAAGTTGGTCTCCAGGAAGAGTTTGTCTTCATTAGTTAATTAGTATTTAGAAGTGACAGGCTCAAAACTAGTGTAGGGTAATGCTATCAATCTGGCGACACCAATGGCTGAGAAAGAAAGAACAATGTTTTATTGTTGGTGACAAGATTTACCTTGCTCGAATCCATATCATAAGCTGCAATGATCCTCTCCACCATTTTAACATTTGCATCAAAATGGGGCATTGAAAAAAGACCCCGAACACCATAGTTCGTGACCAAAGACATGTCGTAACCCAGTGTTGATAAAATTTCTAAAATCAAGGGGTAAAACAGGTTCGTATAATTAAATTTAAACATTCAGGGGTTGCAGGGGATGTCATAGGGTGTACGGGTATGGATAAGAAGACATAGAGGATGGTATGCAAAACTTGATAGAAAAGGATTCAAAATAGAGAAAAAGGGTTAAAACTTATGGTAAAAGGTTAACACTAAGATAAATATGGAGGAAAAGGGTTAAAAATACATTAAAATGAGAGAAAAATGGGTAAGAATATGTTAAAAAAGGAAGATAACTATTAATATTGTGATAAAATATGCAAAAAAATGAATGTTAATCCCTTTATATAGAATTCTCTACATACAATAAACTTATGGATGGGTGACACATGGCCTCTACATGCAATCATTTCATAGATGGTTGACACATGGCATTTGAATGCAATTGTTTTATAGATTTTTGACATGTGGAACAAATGCAATGCTATACCTACAAACGATCAGCTAACATACAATTAACTTCTAGATGGGTGACACGTGGCCTCTATATGCAATCGTTTCATAGATGGTTGACACGTGGCCTCTGAATATAATTATTTTACAAATGGTTGACATGTGGCCTCTGAATATAATTATTTTACATATGGTTGACATGTGGAATAGATGCAATGCTATGCCTAAAACTGATCAATATGCATGCAGCCAATTGGAATGCCTACATCTGATCGAAATGCCTGAAGTCGATCAACATGCCTGTAGCTGATCAGAATACCTGCAACCGATCGGTATGCTTGTAGTTGATCAGCATACCTACAGTCGATCAGCATACCTACAGCAAATCAAAATGCTTTCAGCTGATTGGCATGGATGATAACATGTAGAGATTTTTTATGGTTTATGCTTTGTCATAAAGTTAACCTTGTATATACATAACTACAAAAAAAAATTCTACAAATGTATGAAAAAACATATAGAATAGTACTCTAGTTTTAGAAAATGAAAATTTAAATCCATTCTACATTCATAGATATATCCATTATAAACTCACTCTGAAATATAAAAATAATATAGCATAATATAAATTACCATATTCAATTTTATACAACTATAATGATTATGATTGCACTGAAAATTGAAAACCATTCTTATATATATCCATTGTAAACTCACTTTGAAATATAAAAATAATATAACATAATACAAATGACCATATTAATTTTTATACAACTATAATGATTATAAATACACTGAAAATTGAAAACCATGCATAGATATAAACTTTGTAAACTCACTTTGAAATATAAAAACTATATAACATAATACAAATGACCATATTCACTTGAAATATAAAAACAATATCATAAAATCTATGCATATATTCTATGTAAACTCAATCATATTTGAAATTTGAAATACCATAATACTTAAGAGATGAAAATAACACACAATTATAAATGTAAATAGTGTAATCATAAAATAATAAAAGCAAGTATCTTATTTTCCAATGAAAACATATGAAATGTCTTAAAATTGTTTTTGAAATTCATTTTTTCCCCTCAGAATCTTTTACCCCTTCCTCCATTAGTTTTTCCTTCTCAATGGCTTCCTCAGTCTCCATAGCAACGACCCCCCTCTCATATTTCCCTTGTTCAGATCCTTTTTCCACATTCACTACTTCCATGATTTCCACATCCTGCATTTCGACGGCTCTTTTCTCGTGTTGGGTAATAGATCTACAAATTGCTCTAGCATTGACAAGGATCATCTCAATATTTTGCATTCCATCGAGAAGGGTCTTTTATTCTTTGCCAAAATCTTCATATGTTGGTCCTTGAACTTCTTTACCCTTATCCTTAAGTACAACATCAGGATCCAATCTATTGCAGATAATGATTTTCTGCAAAATGTTATTTTGTCGAACTGATTCCTGTTCTCTTTTTTCATTTCCATGGAAGTGTTTAAGAACTCCTTTGCCATCCTAAGATAGTCTTGTAGGTTTTGAACATGCTTCTTGAGATTTGCATACTTTACTTGCAAAAGGAAAAAAAGTTAATCAACATGAAAAGATAATTATATTTTAAAAAAGAGGACAAAAAATTTTTGAACATAAAAGTGATTGAGTCAAACCTCAACAACATTCTTTGTAGCTACAACAACAACAACCTTTTTATTATCATTTGACCATTCATTGTAATAATATTGGGCCTCACCGTTTATATTCTCCAATCTATTCATTATAAACTTTAAAATTTCATTTGTTTATGATGTATTAAACTTCAACATGCCAGATTTTACTTGTTGTAGCAGAGCCTCCATATTTTTAGGTTCATTTTCAACAATAGAAAATTTTCTCTCTTTTTGAAAAATTATTGTATCGGGCATTAATTTCCTTTATCAACACCTTAGCCCGATACTCCCATTTTTTCATTTTTGTTATATCTGGAAGTAGAAAATCGTTAATTGTAGATTCAAAGTTATCAGAAACTAAATATTTTTCTAAAAAATTTATTATATCATCATCTTGTCAAGGAGGAGCCTGACGGGTGTTTCTTTCCCTTGGAGGAGATTTGCTTGAACATTCTGCACCTTCATTTACTTTATATTGAAGCAATTCTGATAGTTGAAATTGAGTGTTATTGTTATCTTGTAAAAAGTAATCTTTATCAAGTGGAACATCAGCCAACCTAGTACTAGAAGCTTCCAATATATCCTTAAAAGTAAAATTATTGACAGATATATTGCCAAAACCGGAAAAAGTCTTTGATGCTTCTCTCTCTGAAATTTGTTGTGTTGCTTCTCTTTGTTGTCTAGTTGGAAGAAAGTGTTTTCCAACTGGGAAGCATTGACCTCACATTTTATTTGGGCATTGTGGAGGAGGGGGCGACATTTTTTTATTTTTTTGACGAGATTTTTGCACAGGACCTTAAAACATAAAAATATAAATTAGTTAAAAATTTCGTAAAGGTTGAAAATAAAAATTAGTTATAAAATTACATTATGAAAATTGGTTGCAAATATTTTTATAACACTTACTGGAAGAAGAAAAAACATCTTGCATAAGTGCTGTTGCATATGGAATGTGGTCATGTTGTACATCTAAAAAAAAAAAATTATTGAAAACAGTAAAAATATTGAATTTTTTTTCGATAGTAATTAAAACTTACTCCCAAAAGATGAAACCTCATGTGTAACTATGGTCATTGGCAACAGATGTGCAGCCGCATGTGGATATTATCGACGAAAATGAGAAATAGATCTTCTATGTTTCCTTGATGATATTTTCCTTATCAGTGGTGTTGCTTCCTCTACAAGTGTTTCAGAGTCTCCTGATTCCTTTGGATTATAACCTCTGATAGCAGCATCCCACTTTGAAGAGGAAGAGGATGCCCTTTTCTGTGTTTGGTATAAAATATCAAAATTACAAAAAGACAAACAATTGAAAAATAAAAAAATTATTAAAATATTAAAAACAATTACCTGAAGTTGTTGTTCTATCATGGCTAAATTGACAAGGATTGAGTGCCAAGATGTTGGTACTAGAGTGTTCTGCAAATTATGAAAATATTCATAAAAAAAAGCAATAATATAATTACATGTGCTAACTATCGATGAGGGTGAAGCATGGGTTTTCACGTTCTCTATTTCCAATATGATCTGATTTGAGACATAGGTGCACCAGTCGAATTTATGGTGTCCTATACAATGAACCAAATACGCTAAGGCCCACATCATAATTTATGTTGGCCTTCCTTGTAGAACGAGTCTAGCAAGGAAGAATTTATAACATGCTTGAAGAAATTTATTTTCAATTGCCAGTACGGTCAAACCCCTTCTAAACTTGGTGGAATTAACCGTAAAACAATTAAAAATTTTAATTGTACGTTCAATCACTAATAATAATTTGAAATCAATTAAATAAAAAAATAGTTATACCTTGAAAATATTTTGACTACACTTTGAAGGTGGTATCCAAGTAGAGTTTGTCGTCATTTGTTAACTAGTATTTGGAAGTGACAGGCTCAACACCAGCGTCGGGCGATGCTATCAATTTGGTGACATCAATGGCTGAGAAAGAAAGAATGATGTTTTTGTTGTCGACGACAAGATTTACCTTACCCAAATTCATATAATAAGCTGCAATGATCCTATCCACTAGTTTAACATTCATATCAAAATGGGGTATTGAAACAAGACCCCGAAGACCAGAGTCTGTGACCCAAAACATGTCGTAACCTGGTGTTGATAAAATTTTTGAAATCAAGGGGTAAACCAAGTTCTTATAATTAACTTTAAATATTCCAGGGGTTATAGGGGATGCCATAGGGTGTACGGGTATAGGTAAGAAGATACAATTGAAAAGGTTTCAAATAAGGGAAAAATGGTTCAGATTACATTAAAATGAGATTAAAAGGGGTAAGAAAGTATTAAAATGAGAGAAAAAGGGGTAAGAAAGCTTTAAAATGGGAGGAAAAAGGTTAAAATCATGATAGAAAAGGAAAAAAATGACTATTAATTCCCATTATATAGAATTTTTTGCATGCAATCATTTAACAGAAGGATGACACGTATTCTCTGCATGCAATCGTTTAATGGATGGTTGACATGTGGCATAGAGCACCACTACTACCAATGGGAACTTGAATTTTTAAGCACATCAGCATGGTTGCAACCAATCATCATGGTTGTAACCGATCATCATGGCTGTAATTGATCATCATGGTTGCAATCGATCATCATAACTACAACCAATCGGCATGGTTGCAATCAGTTGTCATGACTATAATCGATCATCACGGCTACAACTGATCATCATGGTTGTAACCACTTGTCATCGCTGCAACTGCTCATCATAGCTACAATCGCTCGTCATGGCTACAATTGACCATCTCGACTACAACTGATCATCATGGTTGCAATCAATCGACATGACTACAACTGATCAGTATTTTTGTAACCGATCAGCATGGCTATAGCCTATCAGTATGGTTATAACCGATCATCATGGTTGCAACTGATCATCATGGTTGCAACTGATCTGCATGGCTACAATCGATCGATATGTCTACAACAGATCAACATGGCTACAATATATCGACATAGCTACAATCGATTGACATGGCTACAGCCAATAATCATGGTTGCAATCGATCATCATGGTTGCAACAAATAAACACACCTATAACCAATTGGCATAGCTACAACTGATCATCATGGTTGCAATCGATCATCATGGCCGCAACGTATTGACACACCTAAAATCGATTGGCATCGTTGCAACTGATCATCATGACTGCAACTGATCATCATAACTGCAACTGATTGTCATGGATGCAATTGATTGTCATGGCCGCAACTGATCAGCATCACTATAACCAATTGACATGGCTACAACCGATCATCATGGTTACAACTGGTCGGTATGGCTGTAATTGATTGGTATGCTTGTAACTGATCGTCATGACTGCAACTGATCGACATGCCATTTTTTGTCATGTTGGTCTGAAGTCTTTCATATCGGCCAATATCCTTTAATTTTGCCATACATTTTTAGATTTTGTAAAACCGATATTCATGGCCCCAAACACAAAAAAAATTGCCATGATTTGAAAATTTTTGGAGAAAAATAATTGCAATTCACCACGGTTTGAAATTTTTTGGAGAAAAATAATTGGAATTTGCCATGTATACTTCTCAATATTTTGTCGGGATTTCAATACAATTTGTCTTCAATTTATAAATAGATTTCGGGGTAGACCCCTTATGCATAACCCTATTTTAGGAATCTTAACAAAGCTTGTCCCAAGGACAATTTTCCAGTCCCTAATATTGACACACTAGTTGATGCTATAGGTGGACATGAAATACTATCACTCATGGATGGTTTTTTAGGTTATAATCAAATTCATGTCAATCCAGAAGACTAGCACAAGACTTCTTTCATGAACTCCTAGGGGACCTTTTGTTATAATGTCATGTCATTTGACCTTAAAAATGTTGGGGCAACTCACCAACATGCCATGACCTACATATTTCATGATATGATGCACAAAACTATTGAATACTACATTTATGACCTTATAGCTAAATCCAAAACTTGTGGTTAGCATCTTGAAGACTTGCGTCAAATATTTGATCACCTTTTGGAACATAACGTCCGATTAAATCTGAAGAAATGTGTCTTTGGTGTCACCACTAGAAAAATATTGGGTTTCATCATTTCATAGAAAGGCATTGAAGTAGATCCCACAAAATTTCAAGCTATTATTGACATGCCTCCCCCTACAAATCTCAATTAGCTACGTGTATTGCAAGGAAGGATTCAATACATACAATGATTCATCGCCCAACTCTCAAATAAGTGTCAACCGTTTAATAATATTTTATAGAAGGGGGTCCCATTTAAATGGGATAGTAAATTCCAAGTTGCCTTTGATGACATCAAATCATACCTTACATCTCCACCCGTCCTCATACCACCCCATCCACAACTCCCGTTCCACCTATACATTTTTGCCACTGATGTCGCATTGGGCATGCTTCTTGCTCAAAAGAATAAATGCAACCAAGAGAAATATGTATACTATATCAATTATACATTGATTGATTATGAGATGCGGTATGCTTATATGGAGAAAATTTACCTTATCATTGTCTTTACCACCCAAAAATTGTGACACTATATGATTAATCACACTACCAACATCGTTTCCCATGATAATCCACTTCGCTACATGATGGGTAAGAGTTACCACAATAGTCGAATGGCCAAATGGATCATGATCCTTGTGGAATTTGATCTTTAATTCATTAGTCAAAAATCCATTAAAGACCAAGTCATTGTTGATCAGTTGGTTGAGGCCCCATTACCAAGCGATGCACCATTGCTTATCCAACTTCTAGATGACTATGTATTTCATATAAGTGAAGCCAAATAACCAGTCGAGCTTGAATCAACTTTTGAATTAACCTTATTCTTTGATGGCTCCCATTGCACACACGTTGGGGGTGCAAGAATAGTCTTTTTCAAACCACAAGGGGAGCCTCTCCCCTTTTCCTTCAAGTTAGGCTTTCCTTGCATAAACAACAATGTTGAGTATGAAGCCTTTATTCTTGGCCTAAAGCAAGCCCTCTCCATGCACATTCATCACTTGGACATATTTTGTGACTCCCTCCTTATTGTGAATCAAATTAAGGGAGAATGGCAATGTCGTTGCCCAATCTTACAACAATACAAACAAGTCACTAAAGATTTTTTGGCCCAATTTGAATGGTATGACATCACCGCTAATCCACGGTCCACAAATCATTTTCTAACACCATGGCCTCACTAGGCTCACTAATTCCACAAAACCCACTTTTTGACACAACTCTAGTATCCATCCACACCCTTTTCCATTCTACCAATTTGCCTTCCTGTGACGATGGTATCAATATCATCGAGGCTCACCCACATGATCCATGGTTTTCCCAAGTCAAGGACTATGTTAAGCATGGTATTCTCCCACCTGATCTAAATCATACTCACAAACGAGCTTTCAAACTATGTGCAATTCGCTATACATTGCTAGTTGATATCCTTTATAAGTGAAATTAGGACATCTTATTACACGATATAGAACCATTCGAAGCCCAACGAATTACTCAAGACGTTCATGATGGTACTTGTGGCAGCCATTTCAATGGCATGACTGTCACCAAGCGCATATTATGAATGGGCTATTACTGGCACACAATGGAGCATGACCGTTGTGCCTATGTCAAAAAGTGTGTTAAATGCCAACATCATGCCAATATTACACACTTGCCTTCTCAGGCTCTACAACCTATCCAGTCAATGTGGCCCTTTTCATAATGGGGCTTGGATCTCATTGACAAAATCACACCTGCATCATTTGCCAATCATAATTTCATCATTAATGCAACTGAATATTTCACAAAATTGGTTGAGGCCATCCCTCTAATTCAAAATACCGGTCCTAAAATTATTTATTTCATCACTCAACACATTATTTGTCATTTTGGCATCCCATCCAAAATCATCATAGATATTGACACTCCATTTAAGAATAAGAATGTTCACATACTATGTGATAAGTTAACATCCAACATAGTTTATCTAATCCATACTACCCATAGGGTAATGGCCAATAGAAGCTACAAACAAAACCATTTACGCCATTCTTCACAAAACCATTGTAGACTCACATTGTGATTGGCACAATAAAATACCACTAGCACTATGGGCCTACCGTACCAGTATTTGCACCCCAACTAGGGCAACACCATTTTCCATTGTACATGGAATCGAGGCCATCATGCCCGTAGAGCTTTAAATCCCATATTTATAGATTTATATACAAGAATTCATTGATGATGATACAACTTGTTAGGCTTGACTTGATCAATTCACTTTACTATATGAACATCATATTCATACCATTTAACACACACGAGTTTATCAAAACTGTCTCTGACGTGCATATAATTCTAAGGTACACCAATGTGAATTCCAAATTAGAGACTTAGTCCTCAAATAAAACCAATAAATTACTAGCCAACTGCACCATCTCCGTAATAAATTTGCATTGAATTGGCTAGGCCCTTACATGGTTACTCACAAGTTTGGATCTAGGGCATATCATCTAGCCACATTGGAAGGGATTTCAAAAATTGATCCCCTTAACATTATTCATCTGCAAGCATTCTACACCTAATTGTAGGCCCTCTAGATCATCATCACTTGTATCTATTTATATAATTCAAAAACAGAACAAAAACGACAAAAAAAAAACATCACCAGTTTTAATGATCTATGATACTATTCCCATTTGCATGTACATTCAAAACTATTGCATTCATTTCATTCTTCTCCTCTTGTTCTTATAATATACTCATCAATGTTGTATGGTCATGCTTTAAGCAGCTACATATCTTTGATAGGTTTATTTTCTTCTTTCTCTTCTCTTCTAGTTCTTCTAAGATACTCATCAATGTTGTATGGTCACGCTTCGAGCGGCTACATACCTTTGATAGGTTTCTTTTATTCTTGTTCTTTTAAGATACTCATCAATGTTGTATGGTCATGCTTCAAGAGGCTACATACCTTTGATAAATTTATTTTTATTTTTCTCTTCTTTCCATCTCTATCTTCTCACACCAATTTAACTTACGCCTCCAACCATTGTACAAAAAACTGTGGTAACCTTACACATAAATTCTTATATTTTTGCATCCATACATAATAATTGTAAATACCATGCGAAGGGAATTAAAAACGCACATGCCAGCATACCAAGTGTGATGCCCAAAACCCTTTTCAGGAAATAGGATTATTGAAATACTCTGAGTGCTTCGCCCATCAACAGTTACATAATCAACCACCATCCAAAGTTGGCACATTTCAAAAATATTTCCAAGCTTCCCTTGGTTACCTTGCTCTCATTCCTAGATTTACCCACATGTCCTACAAATAAACTATATGTTGTATTTAGGACTGGATACACTACATGATGACTGATGCTTAGCAAAAATCACTTCTCTCATTATATCATTCACATGATTTCTATTGAACTTGAGGATTAACATAAGGAAAAGTTACAAAAAAAATAGAGATAAAAAGGGTAGAAAACAAAATCCAACGCCCACAAAAAAAAGAGAAAAGAGCACCACAAAATAAAATCATCATACAGGAGAAGAAAACAAAAGGAAAAGCCTCGAGAGTACCACTAGCTTGAATCCCTGCATTCCTCAGGTCTTTACCAATGATCTAGCTTCTCGGCTAAGTTACCATGCAGTTATAAATCATCCTTTTCAACATGGCACAATGAACATCACTTTACACACACAAATCCAGGATTGAGGTCTTATTTACCAAGATAGCCTACAACCTGCTCAAGAAGTGTGCTCAGTTAGTCAATGGATTTGACTACTTATAAAATGTAGTGTTTGAATCTCTTCACTACAATATTTCTATCCTACGTCCTTAGAATAATGAAATGGATTACATCACCTGAACATTGTAACGATGCAAATGTTTTCCCTAAGCAATGTGTTTATATATTTTAAATTTAATGCATGCCATTTTATGTTTTCTCTCACACCTCATGTTAGTGAATATTTATGTAAGCATACACAGGTGTTGTAGGTGATTTGGAGAGGAGAGGGCAATCCTCCAAGGGAGGTCCAGGTTCAAATCTCCACCCTACCAAAAAGCTGAATTGGGTATCCAAAATCCAATTGATAATGTTGGTGCGAGAAGGGTTGGGTGTGACCCCCGGGTGACTTTGACGGTGTAGAACCCCTAGTTCGTGGTCTCTCAGACCAAGGTGGCCTCGCAAGGGGTTTTTCGCTTTAAAAAATAAAATTATATATATATATATATATATATTTATGTAAGCATATCATCATTCCATTCACATATAATTATCTATTACCACATCTACGCTAATCATACACCACCATAAGCAAAAATAAGCAAACACACAAATGCAAATCAACACAAGTGTCACATAATATCATATGTATATATATATCTCCAAAACTTATGCCATCAGGCTATAATAAAATGTGTGGGCCCTTATGGGTATATCATCACATCTTCATGTACATACATATCATCTCCATGTACATACAACACCATAAAATTTCCATACGACTACAATAAGGAGTGTAACCTCATAGGCACATCTCCCCAAAAATGAATTTGCTCATCCTGAGCACCTAAAAAATACAAAAAGAATCAAATAAATACTACCATACCTCCATAGCCCCATCATGCCTACCATCCTCCCAGAGTCTCACCCTCCCCCTCATCCACTGGCCATTGTTTGGCCACTTCCTATGATGACTCATCCTATCTAGCCTCTACCATCTGCACTACCCCCATCGATGTCGGTGGTGCCATTATCATTTGTGCATATGACATCACAGGTGCCACCACCTGCTGGCCCACTCTGCCAATTGAGGGTGCAATCCACTTTGCCTATGGATTTGACAATAAGAGAGACCCAAAGTATGTCAGAATTAGATAAAATGCTCACGTATAGCATTCCCGTCTCTGTGATGGTGCTTGTTGATGCACTTGCCATCTCGTATTACCCACTTCACAATCTCGTAGAAACTCCATTTTTTTCTCTCTTCCTCCACCTCTCCACCACCATCGTTGCATGAAAATTGATGTAAAAAATAAAAATTTCCTTTAAAAATCCCTCGTTCGTGCAATTTCACACCCCACACATGCAAACCATTTGATTCACATGCCAATGTGTGAACCTACCAGACGATCCCAAAAAGTTGTCATTTGCACAAAATTACATCCACCATCCTGCACAATCATGATTTTCATCCATTCTCATGCCAAACTTTGTAAATTTCACCATTTTCTTCATCAACCGTCTCATCACCGATCTTCATATCCTCCATATTCAATTCAGTGCTTGAGAGGGTAATCATCCAACACATCAAAAGCTACCTTGCACATGATAAAAAAACCAAACATCCAATCAAGGATACAAAAAATGCCTAAGATTTTTTTTTTTGAAGATTATCTCAAGTCCTTATGCTAGGAAAAATACAAAAAAATGAAATTTCTCTTCTTATGCAAAATCCAACCCAAAAACAAATCAATGTTTGATAGGCTCCAAAATGCCTCTGATTATAGACACCTCATGGATTCAAATCTTCATAGTGGTAGTCGTAAGACCACTCGTGAATGAAGCTCCTTAAATTTCTACCCCATGGCTCCAAAAATCTATAAAAATTTGTTAAAAGAGCTCATCAATCAATCAAAATCAAACATTAGCAAAGGCATTTGTTCATTCAAAATTGAAGCATTTATAGTTGATCATAATGCAAGGTAATCATATACCTTCCCTCAAAAGCAATCATCCATAATTCATTAATTGTAAATTCTTTGCCTTCCAAAACACCTCATCAATCCATATCATCAATTTTTGTACTAAACTATGTTTCCACACAATCCATTACAAAAAAGGATAAAATGTAGACAACTAAAAGTTGCACATTGTCCCTTTCCCCATTTCCACGGTCAATCAATTTGCAAAACTTGAAAAATTTGCATAAATTAGCTAAAAACACTAATCACAATTACTATTCATCATCATTAGCCCCTTTGGGCTAGCCAAGCCCCTTCCTACACTTAACCATAGGTCCTCATGCGACCTCATGCCAATTCAACTAAGGTTGAAAACTCTCACCATGGTCAAAAATCACTTTATGGTCAAAAAGTCAACACTTTTGGTCAAATTATGTTTTATGGCTAATCTCATGATTAATTAGATCTAATCTTGATTTAATTAAATCCTCCACCTCACCTCACCTAGTCTACTTTGACTAGCCTAGCCTTTCACCTCACCTAGCCTAGCCTAGCCTAGCCCTGCCACCTTTCCACCTAGATATTTCTCTACCTCACATTCCCTTGGATCATTAATGCAATATGGAGACTTTTGCACACAAAATCATTATTTAATTTTAAGATATTTCAATAAAGTTGAATATTAATGACAAATGTATATTTATGCTAAATCACCATTACTTATGGATGGGTGAGGTATTCTCTCACCCAACCTCACTTATGACCCAGGACACCTCACCACTACCACCTCATAGGGGACACCTCATCCCCTTTCTCTCACCTTGGCCCACTCTATAAATAGAAGGTCATTTTCATCTTTTAGTAACAACACACTTTTGCATACTAAAACTCTATCGAAATCACTACTACCATTACATCCATCACACATCCATCATATGAGCATCACAATCAATTTGTCTCCTTCACAATATTGTTTGGTGAATGAGATAGGTTGATAATCCTGCCAAGAGTGCACTTTTAGAAGAAAAACGGACAAATTTCAAGTCAACAACCAATCCTGAGCATCCATAGAGGCCATCTAATAAACTTGGTCAGAAAAGGACCAGTTCGTACCTCACACATGCGAACCACCCGTTTCACACCCTAGGAGTGCAAACCTCTGCAATAGGCACCAAAATCACCCGAATAGGTAAGAATAATATAGTTTACTATTTTATATTGTTTTTAGCAATTTATTTCATGTTTTAAATAATTTTTATGAGTCTTTTATCTTCATAACTATGTGGTTTTACTAAGGTAGACCTCCCAATGCACTAATAGGATTTTGTAGGTTTCACAAGTCTAGCAAAAGCACAAGGAAACATCTCCAACAAGCGATGGCTCATGAGAAAGAAGCCCACCTACATCAAGGAACGTAAAAATATGAATCGTGCTATATTTGTACCACATATAAAAGGGCTTCCTTAGGGAATACCCCATTGTAGCCTTCAGGGCAAGATTATAAAAGGATATCAATTCTTGTAACCCCTTTTATTATTATCAATACAAATATAGTAGATTCTTTGATATTGAATGAATGTCTTAGCATATTTTTGGTATTTTCACTCAGACCCTTCCTCCTCTACCATAGGTACCCAGATGCTATCATTCCAAACCACACAACAAAAACCCTCCTTATAGGAGAAAGAAACACCTCTTCAAAACTCACACCCATACTCTTCTCAAGAGTTTCAACCATCATTATCCCAACAACCATTTTTCATAATTTCGGAGGACCTATCACAGCCACCTCTTCAAACCCAAACTACACAATATCAACAACAACAACCAGATACTCACACCCAATCGAGAGTGGATGTATTCCTTACTCTAGCTTCACAAGATACTATCCTAGAATATTACCCTCCTTCCTCCTCCTCATTCCCACCTCCATATAAAGTGTTTGGAATGTACCCTACCCAATCCTTTGCTCAACCTTCATCTACATTGACATTTAGGTTACCTCCTCCTCCTCATTTTTAGGTCCCAACTACTAGTCTTATTCCCACCTATAGATCAAGACCCGCATCCTCCCACCCTTTGGGATAGAGATAGATTTCATCCTTTGACACATCATATCAACCACATTTAGAACTAGTAGCCTCAATACCTCCACCATTAACTACTATATACATTTTGTATGCCTCCCCCTTTGTGGTCATTACTACCTATGACCTAGCCATTACAGCAGGCTCCTACCCAATAGGTGACCATGCCACAACAACACATCCCATAATCACAATACTACTATCCCCAACAAACAACTATTCCACAACCTAGTGTCCCACTAGCCACAACATCATACATCATCCAATAGCAACCTTACCAGGACTAGTTGCCACACTTCCCCCCTTAGTATTAGGAAGAATAGAAAATCCAATACCCACCACATTCCTAGGCTCAACCCACCTTAGCACAGTCCTGCACAGTCTTAACACTTGAGCTTCAACTCCTATGAGATGAAGTTAATATGTTAAACCTACGCACGACCAATTATGGACCAAAACAACCAACATATGATGAACTTTGTAGTGAGCCAATTCATCCATCAATTCCTATCACACCTTGCCCCTATCGCTTTGAGATCCTAAAGTTCAATAAGTAAAAAGGTAAATAAGATCCTAGAGAATGCATCAGTAACTATCGGTCATCTTGCCACTAGCTTCATAGTAGCAACCCCTTATGTTGTGCACCTTCTCCTTCTCACTTGCATGACAAGCCTTAAAATGGTATAATATGCTCCTACGCCATAGCTTGTATACCTTTGAACAGTTAGCCAAATCCTTTTTAGAACACTTCTCCATAAATATTAAAAAGAATACTAACTTCTTAGATATCTACGCCTTACAATAGGTTGACGATGAACCCATCACAAAATTTGTGTTGAGATGGAGATTGATCATCCATGACCTCACCCATACCCTCTCTACCACTGATTTAGTGACACTCTTCTCCAAGAGTTGCCACAAACACATTTCCACCTCTTTGTATCTTCATAAAAGTCATACCTTTGAAGAATCCATTTGCTAAGCCAAACTAATTGAGGACATCAAAGTCTAGTCAGGAAAAATCAAGTTAAGATATAAGCCCAACTATAATTGTAACTTTCATTTTAATAGAAATACTCCCAACCAACCCTTCCCTTGACCACTAAAATCTAATCAAGTGGAAATTGCTACCTTAGCACCCACACTAATTCCACAACCCCATCTTCCTCAACGATAAATCTTTTAAACCAATGCACCTCCCCCTCCTAGGTCTCAGCAGCCTCGCGACATATGCCTGCAGGTCCAACAACGTAATATCACCCCACTTTTTGAACCATTCCTAGCCCTCTTCCAGATATTATATGAGGGAGGTCACATCATCCTACCTAATATCCGACCACTAGATCCAAACCTACCTAAGCCTCATGGATACAATGAGCAAGCCTTCTACCAATACCATCGATAGCACAACCATGATATTGATTCTTGTCACTCTTTTCATGGTCAATTCCAAGACCTAATTTATAGGGGTACCATCCAAGTTTCAAACCCCCTTGTCCCAAAAAATCAAAACCTAGGGATCTTCTAGAACCCCTTGCCTGACCATAGGGGAACTAACCCCCAAAGATGATCATTCAATCCTCCAGGACCACCTAGACAAGTAAATAGTGTCCAGCGTGATCCCCCATCATGAGGCATAGTGGGTATGACCAACCTTACTATGTGAAAACAATGATACCAATCGTGCCAAACAAAACCTATTGTTTTCCAATCAGTCCAACTCACATCATTGTAGTTCTCTACGACTCCTAGTGCCATACCACCTTCACCATAAAAAATCATTAAAATCCATGGTAGCCTTACCCACTAACTACACATCACCCCCACTCAAATATCCATTTTTGACCTCCTACAACAATATCAACCCCATTATGAGGCATTGAATGACATTCTATGCTCCATAAATCTGGAGATACATGACATGAATGCCTTCATAAAATTTTTAGGGAACATCCCATGATGCCTTCAACCCTCCATTAGATTCACAATCATAATATTACAAAACTGGTAGGAGAAGGATTAGATTTTCCTCTCCATATAAAAGCAATCATAAATGACATCACCTACAAGTGTGTCATCATTGATACTAATTCTTCCATTAGTATTATCTCCACAGTAGCATTGCATCACTTGCATATCCCACCAGCCTATTTTTCTACTTCATCTCTCAATCTTCATGCCTTTGATGGTTCCATGAGACCCATGATCGGATCCATCATCCTACCCATTCGAGTAGGTATCCATATTGTAGCACCCTAAAATTGGCACAGTTAAACATTAGTAAAAAGATAAAAATTTGAATTTTAAACCAAAATCGCCTGTTAACCACCCTTATATCCCTCCCCCAAGAGGTGCGACCTTCAAAGGGCATCTCAGTCCGAGGTATTGTCCCATCCTTCTCGCATCCCCCTCTGGGCGCGGATCCTATAGCCTGAAGGTAAGGATGCAAAAAATTTGGAGCGATACATTTTGGTGAACCCGACGTGAAAACTAAAACCTTTTGAAAATAATCCAAAAAAAATAAAAAATAAATGCACTTAGAATCATCAGATAAACAATTAAGATTGCATATCATATTTAGATGGTAGATTATAATAAAAGACGAGCTGTCACCATAAATGTTGAAAATCAATTAGCAGCTATAGAAATTACCTCTGTGCTTAGAGTACCTCAAACAAATAGGGTTCAACCTTTGTGGGACGAACTTGATAGGAGATTGGGTATTATTTCATCTAGGTCAACAGAACTTAGGCAAATTAAGAGATTTGTCCTAGATAGAATCCTGGATCCTGATCAAGTGACCTTATATCATGAGCTTCAGAGAGCTTGCCATAGGTGGTTAGTAGATAAAAGAGCACTTGTGTCTTCTGAATTGTACACCTTTGAGGAATACCTCGACAATGCAGTTGTAGTACATAAATTTATATCTCGTATAGAGGATCAAGAGGTCGTTCTTATGGATAGAAAGAGATGGAATAGAGTTCCTAGAGCTGTGTTATATCGAGAGTATTGCCATGAAATTTATTTCTACAGGTCAGAATCTGAAACAGATAATATCACTATAGCACACTTTGTCAAATTCCTGAAAAACCATTTCCAATTTGAAGAGGAGCATTTCATGACTCCTGATGAACTTGAGCCCATTAATGATATCCATAAACTATTTATAGAAAACTAAGCCATTCTTTTATTATTATTATTTCTTGCATTTAGTATGTTGTTTGTTGTCTTTATAATATTATCATAAAAACAAAAACAAAACAAAAATAAAAACAAAAAATTAAAACGTTTTCTTTTAAGTATTATAGTAGGTATATAATTAAAATATATACCTCCCAAACTTGTTGCAAATATATATATATATATATATATATATATATATATATATATATATATATATTTGCTAAAATCTAAGTTTAAGCATAATGACTAGACTCGGGAATGGAAAACAGATTGAAGTAGAAGAAGATTGGTTAGGAAAACTAGTAAATAAACTAGATGTCCTTCCTGAAGACCCAATTCAGGAAGAAGGAACACTAGACCAACAAGAAGAAGAGTTTGCTGAAGCAAATGAACAAAGAGAAACTATTAGAGAGGAAGGATCCTCATCCCCTAAAATGTCTTCGAAAGGAGCTGTTACTTTTGAGAACATGGAACATTTCTGGAAGTTCCTCAATACTAATATTGGTGCCCTTAATAGAGCAGTCCATATGGACAAGGATCAAATTAGTGACACTCAAGCAACCCTAGAAGAAATATATCACACACGCACTAATCCCTTGTCCTTCGTTGATCAAGAAAGTGATCAAGATGGACCATCCAATTTGGATATGGCCGCTATAATCCAGAACATGCAACAACAACAAGTTACCCAACCACCTAGAGTGCCTGTTACCAAGCCTAGAGTTATTCCCACACAAAAGAAACCTTCATTCACTGCTCTATTCTGCCAAGTTATTGATCAACATACCTCAAATCAACAAAAGCCCAAAATAAAACCAAACACCAATTTCCAACAATCTGGGATACAACATAATGCTACTACAAATCTTCTTCATAATACTCTTCCTACCAACCATTTGCATAATAGCAATATAGCATCTAATCCTTACGTCATGCCATCATATGCTCACATACCACCGAACCAATATGGTGGACAAACTAGTAATCTGGAAGTCATGGTGAAACAGTTAGTCTCCCGCATGGACCAGATAGATCCCTATCGTCCCTCGTACAATTACCGAGAGATGTGTAGTCAGCCTCTAGATCCTATAGTTGTAGCACAACCATATCCTAAACACTTTCCTATGCCTGTCCTACCTATATACAAAGGAACCGAAGATCCCATAGAGCATCTTCGTATGTTTAGGATAGCATGTCATGATATATCACATGATGACTTGTTATTACTAAAGATGTTCCCAAAAAGTTTAGGAGGAATGGCATTAGAGTGGTATTATCAATTACCCACTCATTCTTTGAGGAATTTCGAAGAAACAACCGAGTCTTTCGTTCATCAATTTAGTGCCTACATTGAAAGGCATGTAACTATTAAATATTTGTACAACTTAAAACAAGACAAAGATGAATGTTTTGCTGATTTCCTAGCTCGGTGGAGACAGTTGATAGGAAAATTACACTTTGTGTTACCTTATCGAGAAATGTTGGATATCTTTATCAATAATTTACAAGAACAACTATCCTATGAGTTATCAACTGCTACCTTGACCACCTTCGATCAAGCTATAGACTTAGCTCGAAGAGTGGAAGATGCTCTCATTAGGAGAGGTCAGCTTAAAAAGAAAGATGATGAGAAAACATCCAGAAATCAATATAAAAATAAACAAGTTGTGGGTGATGGAGTCACTGATAGTAGAAACATTGCTAATGTTAATACTATGAAAACAACGGAGAAGTTTATATTGAAACCTCTTGATAAACCACCTCAAGAATTTACTAGGTTAAATCAACCTCTATCAACCATTCTCCCACAATTACTAGCACGAGGTTTGATCCAATTACCAAATATCCGGGAACCTGATCCAACTATACCCGGATACAGAGCTGATTTACATTGTGATTTCCATAGAGGACCTGGACACGCTACCAACTCTTGTAAAATATTAAAACATAAAATACAAGACTTAATTGATAACAATGAGATGGAGGTGCAAGCCTTTCAACCTAAACAAAATCCTCCCAATAATGCTCAAAAGAACATCCCCCAAAATCAGAATCAGAATGCCAATCAATCATTAGACATATTTCAACATCCTTTACCGAAGCATGGTAAAGAAGTGGCTAATCAAATTGAACATCATAATGTTCCCCCTCCTACCCGATATGTAGGAACTATTAGTGGGCATTTACCTACTAATGATTTGGAAATATTTGACACAACTTTATCCATGGTTACGACCAGACCTCTATATAACATTCAGACACCTGATCTTAGTGATACAGAATATGAGACTGAAAGTGACATGGAAATTACTTCAAATCAATCGAATAGCTCTGAAGATGAATCAGATCCTATTCAACCTATCACAAGTTCTATGGTTCCAGAAGAACCATTTCCAAGAAGAGTCACTACTAGACCATCATCTCAGCAATTACTTTCTAATGAACAAGCCATAAACGCTAGACCAAGACCCATTCATCATCCGCAAAATAATATTATAGGTACCATCGGAGCTGTTACTAGACAACAAGCTCAAAATTCTCAACAAGATCAAATGCAGAATGATGGATCAGCTCCATTTATTTTGAAGGTTCCTAATAAAGGGAATCAGGCACCTAATGTTCAACCTAAACCTCCTTATAATATTAATGAACAATTATCAAATACTACAGCTAGAATTTCCCTTTTGGACCTTTTAAGATCTTCTCCTACACATAGGGATGAATTAATGCTCACATTAAGCCAAATGATGGTACCACAAAATATTCAACCTGAAGCCATGACCAATACTATCATAACTCGAGAAGTCGATTGTATTGACTTTCGGGATAGAGATATACCGCAACATAGTTTACATAAGGATAACCCCTTATATATTACTGCCCTAATTGGAGATGTAGCAGTTAAACGAGTCTTGATTGATAATGGTTCATCTTTAAACATTTGCACTTTTGACTTCTACCAAATATTTGGGTTTAGAAGTGACGAGATGAAAAGAACTGATATGATCATAAAAGCCTTCAATGACGAAACACAAGAAACGTGTGGAGTTATTACTATGCCATTGCAAGTTGGTCCAAGAACCTTAGACATGACCGTGTTTATTGTACATTGCCCTGCATCGTACAATATACTCTTGGGTCACCCTTGGATCAACGCGATGCGAGTTGTTCCCTCAACTTTACATCAGTGTGTTAAATTCGAATTTAAAAATTAGTTGGTTACCATTCATGGTGATCCCAGACCCTTTGATATGTGTGCTTTGGCAGAACCTGTTGGAGTTCAATTTTGCCCTGCTCTGTCATCCACACATCCTAATTCTAATCATCCATCTAAACGTGTGAAACACACACCCATAACATCATCTACTTTTTCTCCATCAACTCTACCTCTACATATAGTTCAACCATCTTCCGGACAAACCACATTAGGACTTCCAAAAGATCCTAAACCCACAACCAATGCTTCTTGTTTTACTCCTATAACTTCCATACCTATAGAATCATCCATCGACATTTCTACACCATCTACATCCACTAAAGGCATATTTTCCACATCAGAAGATGTGGGAAATGTTCCTTCTACCTCTTATGCTCTTACTGACGAGCTTTTACCCGATTTATCTAAAATTCTTATATCAGAACAAACGAACACTGCTATGCAAGATTCCCTTATCTTAAATAATTTGCCGCCCTCTCCTCGTACCTTGGGCCTCCCACAGCCTATGGGAAGTATTTACCAAGTTGGGAGTTGCGCTTTTATTTATAAGGGATATGACTGGGGAAGAATACCTAGAAACATCCAGACACATTATGATGGATATGCTCGATGTTATTTTACTAATGAGTATATTAAAGCTAAGCCTATAATGCTTAAATTGGGATATAAAGGGAAAGGTTTGGGACCTTTCCAAAATGGTATGAAAGAACCTTTTGAGGTAGAACCATGGCCCGCCCGATGTGGTGTGGGCCTATTTCCTAGTAAGGGTCAGCCCTTCCCATTTGAGGATGATGACCAACTCATATGTTACCAAGATTATTTGGATAAATGTGATGCCTTGCATTTAATGAATAAGCCATTTACATGTAATATGCTATCCATAGCTTACCCTCAGATGATCACCGAATCCGACGATGAGTTGGAGGGAGACATCTTCCATGATGTCTCCATTGAGGAATTATTACATAACGGATTTTATTTCGATGGCTCTATACCTAGTATAGCCCAGCTTGAGGCCACGACTCCTCAAGACGAATTATCCAAGCTAACCTTGGAAGAATTACAAGAATTGGGCGTTTCACCCACCCCACCTAATTTTGAGAGAGATTTACACATGGAAGTAGAAAACGTCATAAAAATTAACATTGGAACCAACGATAACCCTCACATAATCAACATTGGATCAGAATTGAGTCAAGAAAAACAAGATAAATACATTGCATTTCTTAAAGACTATGAAGATGTTTTTGCTTGGACATATGAGGATATGCCAGGATTAGACCCTTCCGTAGTTATGCATCACCTAGTAGTCCATCCGGATGCTAAACCTGTTAAACATAAACTTAGAAAAATGCATCCTAAAGTGGCCTTACTAGTCAAAGGGGAATTAGAAAAACTCCTGAAGGTTATTTTTATACAAGCCATTGATTATGCTGAATGGATCTCGAATGTAGTTCCAGTAACTAAGAAAGAAGCTACCAAAGTTAGGGTTTGCATAGACTTTAGAGATATTAATGTTGCATGCCCTAAAGACGATTTTCCTCTTCCCAACATGGATCAGATCATTGATTTTACTATTGGGAGTGGAATGATATCCCTAATGGATGGATTTTCTGGTTATAATCAGATCAGGATAGCTCCTGAAGATCAGGCTAAAACAACCTTTATTACCCCTTGGGGGACCTTTTGTTGGAAAGTGATGCCATTCGGTTTAAAGAATGCAGGTGCAACATATCAATGAGCCATGACTTATATCTTTCATGATATGATGCATGATATTCTACATGATTATGTAGATGATATTATAGCTCGTTCCATCAAAGAAGATGATCATTTAGCTGACTTGAGACAAGTCTTTGATCGGTTAAGGGAATATCTTATCCGACTAAATCCAGCTAAATGTATATTCGGAGTTAAGTCCGATAAATTATTGGGGGTTATAGTTTCTTTACGTGGCATTGAAATTGACCCTCTCAAGATCATGGCTATCACTGATATGCCCGCACCCACAAATATATCTGAATTACGAAGTCTACAAGGTAAGCTTCAAGCTATTCGTCGCTTTGTCGATAAGTTGGCAGACAAAACAGGACCCTTTCTTAAGCTTCTTAAGAAAGATGTCTCTTTTCATTGGGATGACGAATGTCAGGAAGCATTTGAACTCCTCAAACAATATCTCCTTAACCCACCTGTGCTTTCACCACCTAGATCTGATCGCCCATTTATCTTGTATATTTCTGCTTCAGATCTTGCCTTAGGAGCTATGTTAGCTCAACTTGATGATGAGAAGAAAGAGCGTGCTAATTATTATATCAGTAGAACCTTAATCAGTTATGAAACTCGCTATACAACATTAGAGAAGTTATGTCTAGCAGTCATATTTTCTACATAGAAACTACGCCATTATATGCTCAGTCAAAAAACGTATGTTATTGCTAAATTCGATCCTTTGCGGTATCTCATGAGTCGACCGTACTTATCTGGTCGCACCGCTAAGTGGGTTCTTGCGCTAAGCGAGTTTGAACTCATGTTTATAGGATAGAAGTCTGTTAAAGGTCAAATCATAGTAGATCAATTAGCTGCTGCACCCTTAGAGTCTACCCATCCCCTCATCATTGAGTTTCTCGATGAATGCCTTAAATTAGAGGTAGACCATCCAGAGCAATGGTCCCTATACTTTGATGGAGCCCGATGCATGAGTGGGGCTGGTGCAGGTATTATTTTAATATCTCCGTAGAAACATCTTATACCTCTGTCCTTCAAACTAACGTTTGCTTGCACTAATAACACTACTGAATATGAGGCTCTAATCCTTGGATTACGAGCTGCCTTGGCACTAAAAATTAAAAATTTATTAGTTTTCGATGATTCTCAACTTGTCATAAATCAAATCAATGATGTTTATCAGACCAGAGATGATAAATTACGTCCATATAAAGCATATGTCTTACAATTATTATCTTTATTTGATCAAGTTACCTTGGAAGCTATTCCCCGAACTAGCAATCGTGCGGTTGATGCTATGGCTGCAGCTGCATCTCTTTTGCCCTTGGAGTTAGATGACGAATATGCTACCATAATTATTCATCGACTCCAGGAACCCACTTCAAATAAATCATGCTTAGAACCTTTGGATGTGTTTCTAATCAACGAAACTACTCCTGAACCTTGGTACATTGATATATTTAATTTTCTTCAAAATGGGACCTTCCCTGAAGGTTGTAATAGCAACCAGTGCCGGTTATTACGTAGACGAGCAAGTCGCTTCATAATTATTGGTAATACCTTGTATAGGAGATCTTTTGAAGGCATCCTATTGAGATGTTTGAATCTAGAAGAATCTAGATCAGCTTTGAGTGAAGCCCATGATGGATCTTGTGGGGGACATTTTAGTGGTAGCGCCATTGCTAAGAAGCTCCTTAGGATAGGATATTTTTGGCCTACCATGGAGAATGATGCACATGATTACGTGCGCCATTGTGACAAGTGCCAGAAACATGCTGACCTTGTCCATGCGCCTGCACAAGAGCTACAGGCTATTTCATCTCCTTGGCCCTTTTCAAAATGGGGCTTAGACATCATTGGAAAAATCAACCCTGTGTCATCTGATGGACACAAATTTATCATAACTGCCACTGAGTATTTCACGAAGTGGGTTGAAGCTATGCCCTTAGCTTCTTGCACTGGAACACAAGTCTCCAAATTTATCTTTAATCAAATTATTTGTAGGTTCAAAATTCCTGCAAATCTCATCTCAGATAATGGCACTTGTTTCAAAAATAAAGATGTCAAAAAGTTATGTCAAAAATATAAAATTCAACATCGTTGGTCCACTCCCTATTATCCTCAGGGTAATGGCCAAGCAGAAGCATCTAATAAAACATTAATCAAAATCCTCAAAATACTGGTCAATAAATCTGGCCGAGATTGGCACATCCAATTATACCCTGCTTTGTGGGCTTATCGAACTAGTGTTCGTACTCCCACGGGCGCTTCACCTTTTGTTTTGGTTTATGGCGCTGAAGCTATTTTTCCTTTTGAATTAGAAGTTCCTTCTTTGGCTCTACTACTTCAAGATACTGAAGTAGGAGATGAATATCATGCTGCAGACTTAGTCAGCTGGAACTCCTAGATGAGAAGCGCATCAATGCTTTGGAACATCTTCGTGCCTACCAAAACAAGCTTAAACGAGCATACCTCAAGAAAGTTCATCATCGATCCTTTGAGATCGATGACCTTGTCTTAAAAGAAAATCAAAAAAATACTAATGCAACTAAAGATCTTAAAGGTAAATTTGAACCTAACTGGCTTGGGCCATATGTCATCACTGCTAAATTTGGATCGGGAGCATACCGATTAGCTACCTTAGATGGTAAATATCTTAAAGAACCTATGAACATTATGCATCTCAAACGCTATTATGCATAAAATCTAGGCATTTCATCATTGTATATATTGTTATTTTGCATATTGTTTCATTTTCGTCATCCATATAAAAATTTTACACACAACAATAGTATTTATTCTTTCAATTCATAAATTAAAATCAAACTATAAAAACTTCAAAATCATCAAAATCTTCAAAACATCTTTTATTTTCGTACTCGTCAATTCTTGAAGTATTGCAGTTATATTTCCAGTTATTTTGGATAAATTAGCATTTATTTGGAATCCCGCACTTTCACACTCACATGAATAAATATCTTGATTTTATTTGGTATGATTATTAATCTCTCTTATATCAAAGTCCACAGTTGAATTAAATAAAGTTTTGAGCATAGAGAACTGATCTTGTTATTTACTTAACCAAGTATATCTTTTCACATTAAAATGATTTCATTGCAAATTCGATATGATGCTACATAGTAGAAATGGTTTCTTGAGCGAAAAGTTTCCCCTGCTATCCTATCATGCACATGGTCTAGAATCTTTGAGAATTGGCAAAAGGACAAGCTCACCCCTACCCAGAATAAAAATCCCTTGCTCTACAACCAATCCGAGCAAGTATCCCTAGCATAGGAAGAAAAAGAAAAGTCAAAGAAAATGAGAAAAAGAAAAATATCAGTTTGTACCATCGCAGCAATATTTCAGCATTATCTCAGTTCCAAGCAAAAATACAAAAAAAAAAAAAAAGAGAGAAAAGAAAAAGCAAAAAGCAATAAAATCCCTTTCCCTACCCCTTGAAAAGAAAAGAAGGGTGAATGAGCTTGAATCCCTGGAATTCTCAATTATTCAAAAACTGTGAGGTAAGCCCCATAACAGGCGGTTTGTGCCCAACCCGCTTGGCCTTGGGTAATCCCTAGCATGGTGATATGTCTGTCACATTAGCGACCTTCTTTTGTATAGACCTATGTCGGCTTATGGATCAGCTAGCTCTTGATGACCTAACTTACATAGTAGTCTGGTATGGTTACATGCATATAAATCATGGTCAACGAACACTTATTTGGTTAATTCAAATTACTTGTATCAAATTATCTTGCTCAAAATTGGTGAATGAACAATACAATTGCACACACATTTGTATTTGAGAGATTTTGTATCATTATGATAAATCAAGATCAGTAATGAACTCACATTTGCACATGAGGGTTCCTTATAAATCTACATTTTGTCTTTAAGATAATTTAAAATATCTCTGCAATTCTTTTAGAACCATTTCATCTTCTTATTTAAGAACATTTGCTTAGCATCAAAACAGTTAAATATATTTCTTTCCACAAATCCAAAAATTTTCTTTCACAAACATCTTCAAAAACCTAGTAAATAAAGTCATGTTTATATATTATTCTTTTCTGTTTATCTCAAAAATAAAAAATCAATCATGCAATAACACTAAAATATCAATTTCCTTCTTTGGATTTCGTGATGATGGTATAAGTCTATACCTATAATTCTATGCCTAGCGCAAACCATTGTTCTAATTTTATTTTCCCATCCATTTTTAAATTCATAAAAACTTATGGCTTACATCATTATGTTACACAATTGTGCTTTAAAAGGAACGCAAATTTTTCTATTTCATTTCATTATGTCAAATATTCCATTTTGCAACCATGGTATAATTTCTAAGGAATTGTTCAAAATTTTATCACACTTAGGAATTTATGCCTAGCAAAAATCATATTTCTTTTCATATCTCATGCATAATATTTTTATGAAAATCTGAAAACAAATCATCACCATCATCATTTTTCATCATCACAACACAAAGTCTTAAGACAGTCTCTTAAGCACCCTTTTACTTTTAGCAATATTTCTATACTGGGATTAGCTTGACGACCTAGCGAGCAGTGACTCCATGAAATGGTCTATAACAGTGACAATGTCCTTTGAAATTATTGTTAGAAGTCCCTTTTATTTTTTGCATCACATCACACCACAAAACAACCAATTTGTTTACATCAGATTATTCCATTTCAATTTTATGGCATGGCATAAAAATTATAATTTCTTTTCAAAATGACATAATTACATGAATAACCAATCAACAAATCCAAAATTAAAGCATCATACAACATATACACAAGTCATATCATCAAAAATATGATCTATATATATCAATAAATTATGTACATCATCTGGATTGGTATGCCACAATCAATACCCTGGCATACTCAATCCCCTCAAAAAGTAATAATAATATATACAATCTACAGTCTATAGCAGCTAGCCTCGAGAAGCCCTCGAGCTCTCAGCCTCATCTCCTCTCCCACCCTGAGGTGGAGGAGGTGGTCCCATAGAGGTCCGGGCTGTGTCTCGGGTCCTCGCCATCGATCGTGAGGACGTCCTCGATGATCCCATCATGATCGGCTCCGCAATGCTAGCTGGCAGCGGTATCCTCTACCCCTCTGGAACCACGTGATAGTATAATCCCTGGTAGAACATGGTCTGAGCAATAGACCATGCCAGATCTCGAGTGCTCGCCCCTCCACTCCGAGCCCTGAGCCATGTAGCCTCATCCTATAGTGTCTGCACCTGAGCCCGAAGGTGGGCAACCTCAGCCCAGAGAGCCACCGTCTCATTGCTCTCCCCTACCTCGACACCCTTGCCCTTATCGGGTGATGGTGGCCTCTCCCCCTACTGAGAAGGGAATCCCTCCTCCCTCCTCCCTATCCGCTGCGGTCTCTGTGGAGCCTGTGCCATCCTCTGGCATCTCTCCTATGGAGACCATCGTTGCTCTCTCCCTCCATGACCCCATGCTGCCTCAATGGCTGCCTGGCACCGCCTCCCCATCCATCGCACAATCGCATGCATCGGACCCTGTGCCCTCATCATCCGAGGAGGGTGGATGCCTACGTACCAGGCATCGTATCCATCAGTGACCCTAGCATCATCTCCATCCACTGGCTGGATGGGGGCATCATCCGCGTCCTGGCTCTAGAATCACTGCATATCCGGAGCCCCGCTCAGTGTGGTATTATCCTAGATAGTCCGGGAGTACTCATAATCCCTGAGAGAAGGGATCCCCTGCTGAAGACCGAACTATCACAAAACTTGGTCATAGCGGTGGAGCTCTACCTCTCCCTGCTCCATCCTCAGCCAATAGACTTGCCTGATGCGAGCCAGCTCCTATCCATCCTCTCCCCACCCTGGATGCTCTCTCCATGGCCTCCAGGTGATCTGGTCTAGGATGAGGTCATCTAGCAACCTCCGTGACATTGGCAGATCTATCCGCCGCTGTGACCCTCTCTGTAGCCACCAATAGAAAACTCGGGGCCTCTCTCGGTCAACCCCTATCAGTGGGAGTCCTACCGGCCTTCACACCGTGATGTGCTCCCAACACCATACCTATAGCAGCGATGTCAAAACCAGACATCGGCCTCCCTTGTATACGACCCCATGTAGGATCCTATACAAGCGACATAGTACAAAGATGCCCCATGCAAACCTATACCCATGGTCTCGCATGTCACAGACCACATATGAAAGGAGCCAGGGTAATCTGCACCCACTCTGGTGGCACAACAGTAGGCCACCCACTATCCCTGCCAAAACTCGAGTCAACCTAGATGCCCTAGGAATCTGCCTCAGAGACTCAATGTTCACTCCGCCCTTCTCTAGGGTGAAGCTTGGGTCTCCGCTCAGCCTCATCATAGCCTGGCCCTGATTGGCCGTAGGAGTCATCAATCATCCCTGTATGGGGATCCTCAAGATCCTCCATACGTCCTCTAGTGTGGGAGCCATCTCCCCTATCGGTAACAGAAGCAGGATGACCCCGGATACCATCTCTCTGCTAGGGCTGTCAGTAGCCCCATGTCTATCGATACTTGTGGCATCTCTGCCACATGTTGTAGTCTGACCTGTGCTAGTCGGTCTCACTCTGCCTGGTCGAGCATGGCCACATCATCCCTCAGCCCCTCGTATTTCCACTCTCGACTCTTTAGTAATCCCCTCTACAAAACAAACAATAAAACAATAAAATTCATTAATAAACCAATTATTAAAGTCAAATAAATGCAATTCAAACAAGCTTAATTTCATAAAAATGATGATATCGTCCACCATTGGATGATATCATCCCAAATTGGGTAAAATCATCCTTGGTAGGATGAAATCATCTTCGATTTCGCAACTTGGGGATCGCCCCCTGTTGGACGGGATCACCCCTAGTTCGCCGATTTTGCCCTCAGACGAAATCGACGATCTAGGGACGATTTCGACGAAATGAGGACGATTTCATCTCGACATCGTCGACGGCCTAAAAATGGCCACGATGCCCCAAAATAGTCAAAATTTAAAACAAAAAATTGCACAAATCAAATTCAAACATAATTCACTAGGATTAGATCCTTACCCGTAGCCCGCATCGGACCTCTGTCGATCGGTGCGTTGTCTCAACCATTTTTGTCTACAGAGCTCTCAATCAGTAAAAATGAATTAGGGTTTTACCCTATTTTTCTTAATTTTATTTAAAAACAACATTTTTAGTTTTTCTTTTTCACGCTTTTACCTCAAACGTTCGATTTGGGTAAAAACACGGAGGGGGCACCATAGTCAGCAGTCGTACGATTCGACCTAGAATCGTCGTCTATAAAATTGAGTAAAATTTTTGCTTTCTCGTAAAACGAGAAGAACTCATATTTAACGCATTTTCTTCAAAAAATTCGCTAAAGAGGGGGCAAAATGTAGCACCCTAAAATTGGTGCAGTTAAACCTTAGTAAAAAGATAAAAATTTGAATTTTAACCCAAAACCGCCCGTTAACCACCCTTATATCCCTCCCCCGAGAGGCACGACCTTCAAAGGGCCTTTCAGTCTGAGGTATTGTCCCATCCTTCTCGCATCCCCCTTCTAGGCGCGGATCCCATATCCTGAAGGTAAGGATGCAAAAAATTTGGAGCGATACACATACCATCCCCATCCTTTTTCACATCATCCAAGGTGAAATGCAGTATAATATCCTCCTTGGTCACTCATGGATTAGGGACATGTAGTGTGTCCCTTTCACACTACATCATTGCATTAAATATGTCCATGATGGACTTGTCCATTGTGTTCCTACCGACGGGGATCCCTTAAAATTCTACAACATCACAGATCTTCCACCTACACCTTCTTCTTCCTTTATGCAACTCTTTACCATATCTTCCCATCAATCTGTTGGAGTGTTAACATCCTCCCCAACATCCACTTCACTACCAAAATCCTCATCAAGATAAAACATCTCGATGTCTACACCATTAGCACCACCTTCAGTAGCACCTAAACCTACTACCATACCTTTCTCACCACCATACTTATGGCCACCACCACCATCATAGCCATCATCATCCATAATTTCACCTATGATACCGCAACCATCCTCACCGTCTCCCTCACACCCTGTTGCTCCACCTCACCCATATTCCCCTATGGAAACCCCTATCCTTCCTATGTTGCAAAAACCTCCCCTTCCCTTTCACCCATGGCCTAGGTCATTCACTTCCCTATGAAGTCCAACACCAATACCCTCTCCCTCTCCTTCATAATTCCCATTGGCAAATCATCCTATCCCAACTACCACGGTTGAATGCCATGAGTGGTAACAACAAGCTACTCACCTATATGACCAGTTATTACACCCCTCCTCCACCACTATAAGAGATTCTTAGATTGCACCATCATATTATGATTCATATTTTCCACCTCATTCACCATTGCATACATCCCCATGCATTTCTATATTCATGAAAAATTCAAGCCCAAGGGATTAAAATGTGCGTGATGCCCACGTACGTCCACATTTCATCTAGTCTACGTGAGACTTCATCCATCCCTCAATATTGGTTTTGAACTATAAAACCATTATACAATTATAATCCCTCAACAATCACACCAACTTTGTCTATGTAGGATTTGATTCCTCACTCTCACCTGTAGTACCTCCACCACCATAATCTAGATTTTGTGGTACACTTGATCACCTGGCTAACCCTTATTTAACCTTATGCTATCTTTTATATTTCCATTGGCATGAATTTGCGTTAGGCTTATATGAACAAGGGTTGCATACATCTATTAGCCCTCATGTACAATTACCCATGGATAAATCTAGATTATGTTAGCACCCCACTATTTTTCACACGTTAGAGGATGAGCTTTAAGACCTCTCTCTACATCCTTACCCTCTTCCAACACACACCTTGGAAGAATACATCGACATGGATATCCTAGAGGACAACCCATCACCCCACTCTACCATCATAGTTCCATGTGATTTCTTCCAAGAATCCTCCTATTCCAACACCACCTCATCATACTGTTTCGATGAATTAATAAGCCAATTTGCTACCCTATCCTTAAATTCTCATCACCCAGAGCATGACATGACATATCCACTACCATTGTAAACATATCTAGCCGTGTTCCCACCTATCCATTAGCAACTCCACCAATATACTACTCGACCATGTTCTCCATCTGTTATCTTTCACCCTCCATTAATCCTCTTAGGATGTTCATATATTATTCAGTTGTCATCATCAGACTCTTCACCACCCACATATCCTATAGCATCAATTAATATGGTCAAGGTGGATATTTTCTCCCCACTTTGATACACACACCAACCAACCCATGATGACACACCAAACCCCAATTTCATCGATCTCGTGCACATCTCACCCATACCGGTGCCCCAAGATTTCCTACTTTCACCTCATGTCTTGCATTATGCAAACATTCCTTCATCCTCTACACCACCTCACATACCATAGGTGCACCACACAAAAATCTATCTAGATGATGAGTATGACATTCTCGAGGCCATCGACGATCTCCACCTTATTCCAATTCTAGAAAAACTATGTGATAGTTCTCACATGCTCATAGAAGAAACCATCAATGTAGATATCGGTGATGACCTTGAAAATCACCACATCATTAAACTATCCATAAGCCTCTCATACAAAGAGCATATTTTGTTCACTACTTTCCTTCAAAAGTATATCAGAGTCCTCGTGTGGTCCTATAAATATATGCTAGGCTTTGATTCCACCCTTGTAGTCCACAAGACAAATATGCTAAACCTGTAAGACAAAAATTATGATACATGCACATAACAGTTGTGTTACTCATCAAAATTGAGCTACAAAAGCTCCTCAATGTGGATTTTATAGTACCCATAGGCTACCCCAAATGGGTCTCCAACATGGTTCCAATACCAAAATCATCTAATGAAGTTCATTTCTACACTGATTTTCATAATTTAAACAAAGCTTATCCCAAAGACAACTTCCCACTACCTAACATTGACTCAATCATCAATTCTATCGTAGGACATGAGATGATATCACTCATGAACAGATTCTCTGGTTGCAACAAAATCAATATCAACCCCATTGATCAACAAAAGACACCATTCAGAACCCCCTAGGGGAAATTTTGCTATAAGGTCATGCATTTTGACCTTAAAAACACTAGGGCAATCTACTAGCATGCCATGACTAATATATTTTATTATTACATGCACAAAATCATGGAATATTATGTATATGACCTCATCGTAAAATCTAAGAAACTCTCGCAACACCTAGACGATCTCCACCAAATATTTTACCATCTATTAGAACACAATATCTATCTTAACCCAAAGAAGTGTGTCTTTAGAGTTACTTCAGGAAAAATATTAGGATTCACTATCACCCAACATGGTATTGAGATAGACCCTAACAAAGTAAATTCCATCATCGAGATGCCCCCACCTACTACCTTAAAACAACTATGCACCCTCTAGGGCAAGATCACATCCATTCATCGATTCAAAACACAACTATTAGACAAGTGCAAACCATTCAACCAGATCCTACAAAAGGAAGTCAATTTAAAATGGGAAAATAACTACCAATAGGCCTTTGATGCTATCAAAACTTACCTCACTTCCCCACCAGTTATGTCTCCCTTGCACCCATAGCTACCGCTAATTTTGTACATCTAAGCTACAAACTTTGTGCTAGGTATATTGCTAGCTCAAAATAATGTGCTCAACAAAGAGAAAGCCATTTATTACATAAGTTGTATGCTAGTCAAATATGAAATTAGATACGGTACATGAAAAAGCTATGCCTAGTTGTAGTCTTTGCTACCCAAAAAATTTGCCATTATATGTTAAATCACACAAACTTTGTCATCGCCTGAGAAAATCCCCTTCGATACATGATGAAAAAAAGCTATCACAATTCCTGAATAGAAAAATAGATCATGTTGCTAACTGAATTTGACCTAGAGTTCATTTACCAAAAATTTATTAAAGGATAGGTTATCGCAGATCAACTTGCAAAAGATCCCTTGCTTGATGATCAACCTCTCCTCATTTAGCTTCCTGATGATTCCATATTCCATATAAGAGAATCTAAATAATATGTCAAGCTAGAGACATTAACTGACCTAACACTATACTTTAATGACTCTCGATGCACTCATTTTGGGGGTGCAGGCATTGTTTTCTTCACATCCAAATGGGAACCACTCTCTTTCTCATTTAAATTGAACTTCCCAAGTACAAAAAACAATGCATACTATGAATCCTTGATTCTAGGATTTATAAAGGACCATGCCATGCATATCAAGCACCTCCACATCATAGGCTATTCTATTTTGATAGTGAACCAAGTAAAAGAGATCTGGCAATGTCATTGTCTAGTTCTCCAACAATACAAATATATTGCACAATAGCTTCTTACACAATTCAAGTGGTATGATCTCGAAGCTGCTCCATGATCATTAAACTATTTTTCTGATACAATAGCCTCCTTAGGGTCATTAATCCCATAAAACCCATCATCAGATACTACATTTATATCCATTCACACACTCACCCAATCTACCATATTTCCTACATCTCCTATAGATGATGGTGGCATTCACGTTGTCAACACCAAACCACATGACCCTTTGTTTGCATAGATAAAATATTATATCAAGTTAGTATTTCTACCATGTGACCTACCACATGCTCATTATCAAGCATTCAAACAAAGAGCGATTCACTATACATTACTGGGGGACATCCTCTATAGTTGCAGCTATGATGGCATCCTCTTGCGCTGCCTAGAACCCCATGAATCTCAGTGGTTTGTACAAGAAATCCATGATGGTACTTATGGTGGCCACTTTAGTGGCATGGCAACCAAAAAATGCATCCTTTGCATGGGATATTACTAGCCAAAAATATAGTATTATTGTTGTGAATATGTGAGGCACTGTTTCAAGTGCCAACAACATGCAAACCTCACACATCTTCCATCTCAAGTGCTCCAACAAATCTAGTCCATGTGGCATTTTTGCAATGGGGTCTTGACCTCATTGGAAAAATTAGACTCGCCTCATCGAGCAATCACAAATTCATCATTATAACCATATAATATTTTACAAAGTGGGTCAAAGCCATCCCACTTATCCATACCATAGGAGCTAAGATCGCAAATTTTATGATAGACCATATCATTTTTGCTTTGGAATTCCTTCCCAAATTATCTTTGATAATGTAAAATCCTTCAAGAACAAAACTATACATACCCTCTACACAAAATTTAACATCCATCATAGCTTCTCTACCCCATACTACCCATAGGGTAATGGCTAGGCAGAAGCTACAAATAAAACAATATGTTCCATACTTCACAAAATAGTAGCAGAATCTCATCGCGATTGGCATAACCAAATACCTTTAGCTTTGTAGGATTACCATACAAGCATACATACTCCCACTAGGGTAATCCATTTCTCACTAGTCTATGGCACCGAAGCCATCATACCCCTTGAAATCAAGATACCTTCCTTGCAGGTATCCATGAAGGAATTTATTGATGATGGCATCACTCATCAAGCCCGCCTCAATCAGCTAACACTCCTTTATGAGCACTGTATTCATGCCATCGAGTGCACACGTGTCTATCAAGATCACATTTGTCACACCTACAATAGTAAGGTCCATCAAAATGAATTCCAAATTGATTATTTAGTTCTTAAAGATAACCAGCAAATCATGAGTCAACCTTACCAACAATGAGATAAGTTTACTCCAAACTGGTTGGGACCCTTCATTATCACACATAAATTCATTTCAAGTGCCTATCGCTTGGATAACCTTGAAGGTCTCGTTGAACCTGAACCTATTACATTCCTTCATATTTGTACATTTAATGCCTAGCCCACATAGTGATTCATCATCACTAATAGTAAACATTTCTATTCACAAACACATTACCCACTATGCACATCATGTGGTAGGGTACCTAGGAATAGATATTTGAGGATATATTATTATATTGTATAAGGGTTGGCATGGGCCACACATAACCCAAAGTTGATTGTATTATAATATTATATTATATTATAATATAATATAATATTAGTAGTAGGCTCTCCAAAGTAGAATAAGAATATGGATATATAAAGAAGAGATATTTGTCATTGTAAGGATTCATATCATTGAAGAAGAATCTTATGTAATCATCATGCCCACGAAGTGGCCTCTCATCTTGGGAGATATTGTGGAGTTTTTCCTTCCTTAAGGATTATTATTGGTGTTGCCTTACCTTAAGGGTATTATCTATCTCTCTCATTTGTGGATTGTTATTGTGGATAATGTATTGTGGATGAATGATTTGATATTTTTGCATATTGGTGAATGGTTAATGTTTAATAATAAAAGTTATGCAACAAGTGGTATCAGAGCAATGATTTTGGCAAAGTGGAGATTTTTTTATGAAACCCTAGAATTAGGGTAATTTTTTTTTGGAAAAAATGTCTCATCTTTCAGGAGCCATATCTCTGTGAAAGTTTATCCGATTCAGGCGATTCTTGGATCAGATTTTGTAGAATTTGAAGAGATTTAAAATGAGTGGTAATATGATGGAATCTAAGTAGTATTGAGGGAGATACAACCTTTTGAAGTTAGTATCTAGAACAAGGATAGTGAAGAATTTCGCATATTTTTTGTGGAAAAACGTCTCATCTTTCAGAAGCCATATCTCTGCGAGATTGTATTCAATTTAGGCGATTCTTGGATTTGTTGGTGCAGAATTTGAAGAGCTTTAAAATGAGTGGTCATATGAAGGAATCTGAGCAGTATTGAGATAGATATGACCTTCTTAAGTTAGTCACCTGGAATAAGGATAAAAACGAATTTTCAAGTCACGAATTTTTCAAAAGACGAACTTTGTTTATTTCGGGTAAGCAAAGTAGTTGCACTTTATTTTGTTTGGAAGAAAAATGGTAGATATAGTTTTCTATGTGGAATTTTAGCTTCAAATCAGTGGAAAGATATTTATTTCCATAAAACCCTAGTTTGCATTAGGGCATGATATATATTTTCATGAAACCCTAGATTTGCATTATCTGGAGGTGAACTTATGGAGCTAGAAATATTTTCTGGAGAATATGATATTGATGTTAGGGAATGGTGGAAAATGTTTAGGTCTCCATATCATAATATTTCTTTTGAGAAATCCTTCCTGGATATATGTTTTAAAGGGAAAGCTTTGTCTTGGTGGATAAAATTTTGTAAAGAAAGGAATAATGAATATACTTGGGATGAAATAGAGCATGAATTCTTGAGTATATGGGATCCATATTATATAGATTACCTAATGGATATCATCGAAGATGATGAAAAGAAACTACAGGAAAATCAAAATGAGCAGAATGCAATAAAAGGAGAATGTGAAGTTTTAAAGAAACAGAATGAAGACTGAAAAAAAATAAAATTACTCAAGAAGAAAGAGGAAAAGGTCAGGGAAGATAAAAAAGATGTTAGTATGCAAACAGAGGAACCCATACCTTTGGTAGAAGATAAATTAGAAAATGGACAAAGGAATTTGTTTGAATCTAAAAATTCTATTATGCAGGTTCATGGAAGCATTCAAAAGGAATAGGTTATTATTTCCATTGATCCTGGTAGTAGATATAATTTTATTAATATTGCTTTGGCTAAGAAGTTGCAAGTTCAAGCAACAAAAATCAAGGACATACAGCTAGAGGGTGAGAATGTTCAGATTTTTTGAAGATTTAAAGATCACCATGGATAAATATGTTTTACATTCAGATTTTTATGCTATTGAGATGGATGATAAGGATATTGTTCTTGGTTATCCTTGGTTAGATTCTTTGGGTACTTGCTAACATTAATGTGCAAAAGAAGTTTATGAAGTTATGGTACAAGAAAAATAAGATAACATTACAGGATATTTCTTAGCTTAAGGAGCAGGGATCCAAGGAAAATCAAGAAGTGGTTGTAGAAGAACAAATTGAAGAACATGAAATAGAATCCAAGAAGGCGATAGCAGCAATAGATTCCATGAAAGAAGTAGCAGTAACTAATTCAGTGGAAATAACATTGCAGGATATTTCTCATCTTGAGGAGCAAGGATACAAGGAAAATCAAGAAGTGGTTGTAGAAGAACAAATTGAAGAACATGAAATAGAATCCAAGAAGGCAATAGCAGCAATAGAGTCCAAGGAATATTTGATAGAAGAGCACAAGGACACACCAAACAAAGATAACATGAAAGAACAAGGTGTAGAAGAATTTAAAACAATGAAGCCAAAGGTTGAAAAGTCAAAGAAGGTAGAACATCAAGTAAAGGTTGCACCATATCACCATCCACACCACCATGAGCGGAAACAATATTGGAGGCATGGTTCAAGGCCACAATAATTGCACCATATCGCCATCCTCTCATAGATATTGCATTCCCCCACTTGCATCATGTACATTACACCCATTGCATATATCCATATGTTTTTCATTATAATTTTATTTTAAGTTTGTGTATTCTTCCCCCAAAAATGCACCTTCAATAGGAGTAAAATATGCACTTGTTACCATCACAATCTGGATTTTAATTCTCCCTTTTTTAGTATTAGGGTATACATAGGTGTCGTATTAAGCTTTGACCACTCACTAGTTTAGTCAATCAAATTTCACCTCTAGTTGACAGGTTTTACACACTCCTTATAGTTCTTCAAGTTGGTTCAAATTCTCTCATGGATCATTCACACATGTTACACATTAAAAAAGTTTTGATTCCAGGGAATATAACACCTTGCATAGGTATTGTCATTTAGAAAATGCTTTCTCCTGATCATCCTATCACTTGCATGTTAAAAATACAACCTAGGGATAAAAAAAGGGATAAGCATAAGCAAAAATAAGACAAATGGGCAAAAAAAAGACAACGCCCATACAAAAAAAAAAAAAAAAAGAGAGAGAGAAAAGAAGGAAAAAGAGCACCACAAAATATAGACAAGTAATAAATGAGGGGCAGAAAACAAAAGGAAAAGCCTCCAGATATCACCATTATTATGCTTCATCACCTTTGATGCTTAGATTCAACATAATTTCATGGGATAATTTACATCGCTAGAAATAGGCTCCAAGAGTTTGCCTACCAGTGGAATAGTCTTACAAGTGGTGATATATCTATCACATTAGCGACATTCTTTTGTACATATCAATGTTCACTTATGGATGAGCTAGCTAGTTTGGCCATGTCTACAACAGGTTAATCCTACCTTCCTCAAAATGGATAAATGAACATCACTCATTTACATACATAGGTCCATTTTAGACTTTGAACCAATCAAATTAGTTATGAGTTTTCACAAAATACTTTCACAGTTTTGGGTCTGATATTTGATTCCCAACATTACGTTGGTCAAAGTCGTTACATATATGTTATACAATCCTATATCCCTGAGATCATGGAATGGATCACATTCACATAGGTATATGCAATGATACAAGTGCTTCCTTTGTGCATTTCAGTCCTCTCATACATGCATCTATGCATCTATGTTACGTAGAGTTATCAAACATCACATTCGTGCATTTATGTCACATACATTCACTACAAATTTCATTCACATCACACGACATTTCATCTAACATACAATTCTTCACATCATTCTATAGTATATCTACACTACAATATGATCATACATCTACATCCTACCACATATGTATATCCATGTATTGTACATTTAATCACACATTACACTATACTATCTACGCAAACACAATTCAAACACATTCAAATTAACATCATAACACATGTATATGTAATAGCAGAAATAAAAAGGTATATATAGTCCATCAAAAACACCCATAGGCTACAACCTAGGACCATGCCCACCATACATAATCCAAAAATACCCATAGGCTACTAATGAGCATCAGAAATGCTCATATTTTGTATACATTTTCTTGATTATTATGCGGTTGTATAATAAGGATTGCATATGTTTATGAATGATTATATAATTATTTGATGAAATTATGCGTGTTATCTAATTCATGTGTTTTTGTGGAATTGTAGTTGATTTAATCAGATTTGGATCAGTCTAGTAGGAACCTAGGGTTCTGTTGGTCCGGATTTCATGCACACCCCGGGAAAAAGGATGAAGGCAAGGAAAGCTCCGGAGACACCCACGGGACTGATCCCACTCATCTTTAGGATCTAGCTGGTTATCCAAGGTGCGAGTTACAGAGTTGGGTCGAATGGCAATTCACTCTTTTCCACTTCTGGAATAGATTTCAATATGGACTGCTCTGTTACCTTACAGGGGGTTCCTGAACTTGTTCAGTAGTTGCAAAAGTTGTTGACAATCAGATTTGACTTGAATTCTTTGATCTAGCTCTCATGGGTCAGCAGATTTAAATAAAAGGCAAATAAAGAAAATAAAAATGGATCATTCACGGAAAGCAAAGAGAGGGTAGGGTAAGGCAGAAAAGAGAAGTTTATCAAACATCAAACTGTAAAACTAAACTGTCAATCTTATCTATGCTATCAGCTTCACAACAGAACAAATCCCAGAAGAAAGTGTCCAGTTAGTCTAAGATCACTTTCAACTAAGAGCACAAGGCAGAGTGAAACGGATCTAGCAGAAAATCATAAATCCAAGGGCAACTGGTTAAAACTGGTATCTTTCACCGGCAGCCTAGCTCGCACAGTGAAGACAGAGCAATTAGAACAAACTTACACCTGAAATCTGTAATTTCCCCTAGCAGACAATAGAACAACTGAAGCCTAACAAGATATTTAATCTTGACAATGGCAGATTTACAGCATATATCTAACAAACTTTAAATGGAACGGATAACAAAAGAAAATACACTTATCACACTCGCAAAAGATTAGGCTCCCGGCCATGCTATCACGTAAAAGCTAAAGCACATCAACTCCAAGTCCGAAAACAAAGGATTTCACAAAATTTGCAAGAAATTGCTTATAAGCCTTTTATTTCTAAGTCTCCGCCTCTCGCGATTACATTTAGAATTTGTATTTATAGACTCAGGACAGACCCTGATCTTTTCCAAAATATCTTGCTCAAACCCTAAATCTTATCGCACTTAAACCCTAGGACCCGGGTTTTACAATAAAAATCCATTTAAAAATCAAAGTCCGGATAGAACTTAACCCTTCTGCAAATCAGTGCGATCACTGCCATAAATGGAGAAGATAAAATCAAATGCAACTTGCATTCATCCGCATCTGCAAATAAATGCCTCCATTAATTCTCGTCGGTGAGCCGGATGAGTCACCACTTCTCCATCAATTCGATCTCCGCAAATCCATCCCGAGTTGAAATGGTCTTCATGCTATCAAGTCTGCAATAAATTTGTCGTTGAATGCTCTCACCGGCAGCTTCTCTCCTAGCATGGCGGTCCTTGACTAAATCCGCACTTTATCTTTGCCTTTATGGTCTTTCCCGGTTGTCCCGTAAGTGCCAGGTGGAATCCTGCATGAAAGACAAAAAGATGCATTAGATTAGCATTTTAATTAAATCGAAGCTTAAAACATTAAAAACAGATTAAAATCCGCAAAATAAGCTTGCATGTCGGCTTCGGTTTGTCCCATTCACGCTTTGACACGTGTCGCTACCCCAGGAAGCCTTCTCGTTTCCCGCCGGAATGCACTTTCGGGTCAACTATGACTTTCTCTCTCCTACCGCGATTCTCGCGACATGTCGCGATTTCGCGACATGTCGCGAAATCGCGACCCCGCCGCAGCATCGGCAACTTCCTCCCTCGTCGGCCGCGAAAACGCGACATGTCGCGATTTCGCGACATGTCGCGAAATCGCGACCCTTCCCGGCCTCCGTACGCTTCTTGATTTTTAGCCACGATTCTAGAACACGTCGCGATATCGCGACAGTTCCCTACCCGCATGCGTTGACCGCGTTGACCGCGATTTTGGAACATGTTTGCGACTTAGCCGATTTTTCATCCTGTAGCCCACTTTCTCTCTCCTACCGCGAAATGCGACATGTCGCGATTTCGCGACATGTCGCAAAATCGCGCCCTCCGTACGCTTGCTTCTCTCTCCAAAATCGTCGCGATTTCGCGACATGTCGCGAAATCGCGACCTTTCTGGCACTTAGCCGCATTTTGACTTACCTGTCGCGATATCGCGACATTTCGAAATGGAAGTGTCGCGATATCGCGACACTACCAAAAATGGAAAGTTTGATTTTTCAGTGAATTTATGCAATCGTTTTCCGGATTTTCTCGGTACGGTGCAAGATTTTGCTTGTGCATGAATGATTCTAGCATGTAAAAAGTGAATTCTTGGATAACACAACTAGAATGCAAGAAAAAGCACAACTTTAAAAAGGAGGCAAGCAAATTTGGATTTAAAACCCGAAAAGATCAAGAGGGTCCCCGCTGCAAAAAATGGAAGTTCATAATTTTCTAAGGATGGAATCTCATTTTTCAGTGGGGGTGTGTTGCTTATCAACAAATGGCGATATCTCATGGGTAAAATAGTAGCACTATTTTAGAACCCAAGACTCGGGTTTCAAAACAAAAAGACCATGCATCATGCCTTGCCACAGCCATTCTTCACAATAAATTGACTGCTAACCGCCAACCGTTAAAATTTCCCAAGGACATACTAGGTCGGATTACTTCAAGGAAGATTTCGATGTGCAATTACAAAGGGTATAGAACTTTCTTCAAGGATGACCGAATTGAATGATAAACTTGGATTAATCAACTTTTCTAGATTGTAAAAGGGGAAACCGAGTAGAGCTCTGTTTACTAGTTTAGCTTTTACAAGCCTAGACAGAGTTACCCTTTAGATTTACACGACCCAATTTACAACTGTAGGGCAGAATCTAATATTGGTTGCCTCTTTTGATCATATAACTCTTTTTTTTCTTTTTTTCTTTTCTTATCTCTCTTTTTTTATCTCTCTTCTTTTGAAATATATCACTATCTCGAAGACCTTAGAGAAATTACAATTTTCTTTTAATATTTGATCAATCTGGAACTGCTTTCAGCCTAGGCATTGATAGCCTCTCGGTGACACCCAAATAATTGCATGAACCATAGTCCCCTCTTATAACCAAACTTTTCTTGGATTCCCCGGAGTTCCTCCAACTAAACAAAGATAACAGTTTTTCTATCATTAAAACAACTGTGGCAAGTAAGACACAAGATCCAATCATCTCTCTACCTTCATCCTGGATAACAAAATAGTTCCACAATTTAGTGCAAGAAGACTATCTCAATTAGAATAATGAGCAGAATGGGCACTGGATTGAGGATTTATCAGCTAGGAATAAAACAATTTTCAGCAGGCGACTTTTCATTGATTGCTCAGGCAGAGGTAAAAAATAAAATTTTAGAAGCCAAAGGACTTTGTACAGGCTTCCAAGGACAGGCACAGGCTTTAAAGCAAAACAAAATAAAACTGCATAAGCAAATAAAATAAACTAAAACTAAAAAGTACACAAAGAAATAAAACAAAGCAAGGCTTTAAAAAGGATGCAAAGCAAAGACAAGAAAATTAACTAAAACAAATAAACTAAGAACAAGCAAATAAATAAAAGCAAGAAAGGAAATAAAAAGCAATGAAATAAAATAAACTACAACTGAAATAAAATAAAACTGCAACTGAAATAAAATAAAACTGCACTGACAAAGAAATAAACTGAAAAACAAATAAATTAAAATTGCAGAGCATTAAAATTAAACTGAAACAGATTAAAACTGCACAGACATTGAAATAAAAACTGCACTGACAAAGAAATAAAATTGAAAAACTTCAAAGCTTATTTACAATGCATACATATGTTACAACTTCCCTTCATACTCAAAAAATGCAGCAGTTGGGAAAGCAGAGAAATGGTGCTTTAAAAATTTTTGACCATGCAAGTAATTTTAAAAAAAATTACCTTTCAGGTCCTGTTGACGAAATGCACTCCGCACCGTGCTTCAAAAATTTGCTATCCGGGAAAGACTTGGGTTTATCGTCTTCCCCGTCCCATTTGAAAAACAAATCTGCAACTCCTTCAAATTAAACAAATCATATAATAACAAATCATATGATAACATGTTTATGCTTCTAATTGAAGGGTTTGCAGAGTTCTTTCAAAAGGACTGAATGTAAAAAACCCCCAGGATCAAATACTTTAAAACCTTGACAGACCCAGACCACCACATTTTCAAAATGATGTGACAACTGAAAGAAATCATGTTTTATCTGTATGCCCTGGTTCTTAACAACTTGAACATTTTGTGGTTGCTGCACTGCTTCAATATCCAGGACTTCAATTTTTATCCCTCTAGCAGAATGCTTACAATTTTCCTTTTCACCTGAGCCTTGCTTAGACTTAACCTCATCAATGTGCAATGTCCAAACATCATTGTTGTGATTGATTAGAGCTGTAACTGTTCCCACCTTTTCAGTTGCCAAATCATAAACTCCAATATCTGGCATCAACACGCTTTATAGCCTCCTCTTTGACATTATGTTCGAAGTTGCGAGCTTATGTTGAGACAGCTTCATCAATTCCAAGTTGGCTGACCACATTCATATTTACTATCTTTTCCTCCTTTTCTTGAAATTCAACAAGTGGTCCAAAGTAAGCCTCAATCAAGTTAATGTTTTGTCCAACAATCTGAGGCGCTTCATAGAGGGTGATGTCGCCTTTAAGTTCCCTCATATCCTCAATGATGCTATCCTCCTCGCCATTACTTCGCATAGTGAGATTGAATCTCACTTTCATCATCCTCTCATGAGGAAGGATCATTATTAAGTTCTGGACTCTCACATTTCAAGTCATAACCGTCCATTTTGAACTCGTTGAAAATCTTGCATTTCATCCACGTAAGTCCGTACAAGACTTTCTCGTCTCTTCGAGAAAAGTGACAGAATCGAAACCCCGGTTGTACTATTTTTGGGTGAACTAGAAATATCAATATTTCTTTGATCTCTAGGAAAATTTAACTCACCAGGAAAAACTTCGGATTTGGGTGGTGCCGGATCACAACCGTTCAGCCTCAAGCACCCGCACTTTGAACTTGTCGAACTTTTCTCTCGTATTTTGCACATGCCGAGTGGATGTGACAGCTTAACGTGAGTTTCCTTGGGTAGAGCATGACATGTTGGCACTAACTCATGATGTGGAATGGGGTCTGGAACAGGCATGTTCTCGTGTAACATAGGATATCAAAGGACTGCTCAAAATTTGAGGCCCTAGCTGTCTTTCAAGAATTAAGGCTTCTTTATAAGCCTCTGCCAGGGTTGTGATATTAATGTCTCTCTTGAGGAAAATAGAGGTCACCGAATCCAATGCATTCTTGTAGATTTCTAAGGCCAGATTTGCATTTGGGATGTAATGGCCAGTCATTCTACCGTAAGCTCTTTGGAACCTCATATTGAAAGACCTGACAGTTTCTCCCGACTCTCTCTTGATGCTGGAAAATTGCTGATATAAAATGCTGGGATCTATCACTTCACCGAACTGTGATATAAAAGCTTTCTCTAGATCATCCCAACTAGTAATGGAATTGCTGGTGAGGTTTAAAAACCAGTCATAAGCTCCCTCCTGGAGAGTGAACGGGAACAATCTGCAGGCAACATCTTCATGCTGTATATTCAACAATCTTAAAGCATTTTTAAAAGCTAGCAGATGTTCTTCTGCAGTTCTTGTCCCATCATGTTTGTACCTAGGGAGATACCTTTCCGGACTTCTGGGCAAGTCATGGGCTATACCCGGAATGTTCAAAGCGGTGGGGCCCAACCAATTTGCCATTAATACTTGGTCGACAAGTGATGTTCTCGATTTGTAATTGGATAACCGCAAGTGATGATAGAACTGTTCTTAACAAACCACCGAACTTAAGGCCTTCTCTCGGCAATTTTAAAAACCGCACCGACAACTTTCAAAACAATACCGACAATTTATAAAACCATCCGACAATTTACTAAACTGTCCGGAGTTCACTGTGGGTCCTTCAAATGTTGTTGTTATGCCCTTACAATACTTGAACTGAGTTCATGCCCTCCTTCTAGCGCCAATTAGATGTTGGCTGAGGAGGAGGGGAAAATTGGCTACCAGACTTTGGATAAAATACAGCTTAGCCCACATACAAATGATTTCTCAACTCAAGTGCACTAAGAACAGATGTTCCTGGCCCTCCTTCTAGCGCCAATTAGGTGTTGGTCCGGCTTTCATGCACACCCCGGGAAAAAGGATGAAGGCAAGGAAAGCTCCGGAGACACCCACGGGACTGATCCCACTCATCTTTAGGATCTAGCTGGTTATCCAAGGTGCGAGTTACAGAGTTGGGTCGAATGGCAATTCACTCTTTTCCACTTCTGGAATAGATTTCAATATGGACTGCTCTGTTACCTTACAGGGGGTTCCTGAACTTGTTCGGTAGTTGCAAAAGTTGTTGACAATCAGATTTGACTTGAATTCTTTGATCTAGCTCTCATGGGTCAGCAGATTTAAATAAAAGGCAAATAAAGAAAATAAAAATGGATCATTCACGGTAAGCAAAGAGAGGGTAGGGTAAGGCAGAAAGAGAAGTTTATCAAACATCAATTGTAAAACCCTAAACTATCAATCTTATCTATGCTATCGACTTCACAACCGAACAAATCCCAGAAGAAAGTGTCCAATCAGTCTAAGATCACTTTCAACTAAGAGCACAAGGCAGAGTGAAACAGATCTAGCAGAAAATTATAAATCCAAGGGCAGCTGGTTAAAATTGGTATCTTTCACCGGCGACCTAGCTCGCACAGTGAAGACAGAGCAATTAGAACAAACTTACACCTCAAATCTGTAATTTCCCCTAGCGAACAATAGAACAACTGAAGCCTAACAAGGATATTTAATCTTGACAATGGCAGATTTACAGAGATATATCTAACAAACTTTAAATGGAACGGATAACAAAAGAAAATACACTTATCACACTCTGCAAAAGATTAGGCTCCCGGCCATGCTATCACGTAAAAGCTAAAGCACATCAACTCCAAGTCCGAAACAAAGGATTTCACAAAATTTGCAAGAAATTGCTTATAAGCCTTTATTTCTAAGTCTCCGCCTCCCGCGATTACATTTAGAATTTGTATTTATAGACTCAGGACAGACCCTGATCTTTTCCAAAATATCTTGCTCAAACCCTAAATCTTATCGCACTTAAACCCTAGGACCCGGGTTTTACAATAAAAATCCATTTAAAAATCAAAGTCCGGATAGAACTTAACCCTTCGGCAAATCTGTGCAGTCAGCTGCCATAAATGGAGAAGATAAAATCAAATGCAACTTGCATTCATCCGCAGCTGCAAATAAATGCTTCCATTAATTCTGCTGGTGAGCCGGATGAGTCACCACTTCTCCATCAATTCGATCTCCGCAAATCCATCCCGAAGTTGAAATGGTCTTCATGCTATCAAGTCTGCAATAAATTTGTCATTGAATGCTCTCACCGGCAGCTTCTCTCCTAGCATGGCGGTCCTTGACTAAATCCGCACTTTATCTTCGCCTTTATGGTCTTTCCCGGTTGTCCCGTAAGTGCCAGGTGGAATCCTGCATGAAAGACAAAAAGATGCATTAGATTAGCATTTTAATTAAATCGAAGCTTAAAACATTAAAAACAGATTAAAATCCGCAAAATAAGCTTGCATGTCGGCTTCTGTTTGTCCCATTCACGCTTTGACACGTGTCGCTACCCCAGGAAGCCTTCTGTTTCCCGCCGGAATGCACTTTCAGGTCAACTATGACTTTCTCTCTCCTACCGCGATTCTCGCGACATGTCGCGATTTCGCGACATGTCGCGAAATCGCGACCCGCCAAAGCATCGGCAACTTCCTCCCTCGTCGGCCGCGAAACGCGACATGTCGCGATTTCGCGACATGTCGCGAAATCGCGACCCTTCCTGGCCTCCGTACGCTTCTTGATTTTCAGCCGCGATTCTAGAACACGTCGCGATATCGCGACAGTTCCCTTACCTGCATGCGTTGACCGCGTTGACCGCGATTTTGGAACATGTTTGCGACTTAGCCGATTTTTCATCCTGCAGCCCACTTTCTCTCTCCTGCCGCGAAAATGCGACATGTCGCGATTTCGCGACATGTCGCAAAATCGCGCCCTCCGTACAGCTTGCTTCTCTCTCCAAAATCGTCGCGATTTCGCGACATGTCGCGAAATCGCGACCTTTCGGCACTTAGCCGCATTTTGACTTACCCGTCGCGATATCGCGACTTTCCCGAAATGGAAGTGTCGCGATATCGCGACACTACCAAAAATGGAAAGTTTGATTTTTCATGAATTATGCAACTGTTTTTTTGGATTTTCTCGGTACGGTGCAAGATTTTGCTTGTGCATGAATGATTCTAGCATGTAAAAAGTGAATTCTTGGATAACACAGCTAGAATGCAAGAAAAAGCACAACTTTAAAAAGGAGGCAAGCAAATTTGGATTTAAAACCTGAAAAGATCAAGAGGGTCCCTGCTGCAAAAAATGGAAGTTCATAATTTTCTAAGGATGGAATCTCATTTTTCAGTGGGGGTGTGTTGCTTATCAACAAATGGCGATATCTGTGGGTAAAATAGTAGCACTATTTTAGAACCCAAGACTCTGGTTTCAAAACAAAAAGACCATGCATCATGCCTTGCCACAGGCATTCTTCACAATAAATTGACTGCCAACTGCCAGCTGTTAAAATTTCCCAAGGACATACTAGGCTGGATTACTTCAAGGAAGATTTCTGATGTGCAATTACAAAGGTATAGAACTTTCTTCAAGGATGACTGAATTGAATGATAAACTTGGATTAATCAACTTTTCTAGATTGTAAAAGGGGAAACCGAGTAGAGCTCTGTTTACTAGTTTAGCTTTTTACAGCCTAGACAGAGTTACCCTTTAGATTTACACGACCCAATTTACAACTGTAGGGCAGAATCTAATATTGGCTGCCTCTTTTGATCATATAACTCTTTTTTCTTTTTTTTTTCTTTTCTTATCTCTCTTTTTTTATCTCTCTTCTTTTTGAAATATATCACTATCTGGAAGACCTTAGAGAAATTACAATTTTCTTTTAATATTTGATCAATCTGGAACTGTTTCAGTCTAGGCATTGATAGCCTCTGGTGACACCCAAATAATTGCATGAACCATAGTCCCCTCTTATAACCAGCTTTTCTTGGATTCCCCGGGAGTTCCTCCAACTAAACAGCATAACAGTTTTTCTATCATTAAAACAATTGTGGCAAGTAAGACACAAGATCCAATCATCTCTCTACCTTCATCCTGGATAACAAAATAGTTCCACAGTTTAGTGCAAGCAGACTATCTCAATTAGAATAATGAGCAGAATGGGGAGGCACTTGGATTGAGGATTTATCAGCTTAGGAATAAAACAATTTTCAACAGGTGACTTTTCATTGATTGCTCAGGCAAAGGTTAAAAAATAAAATTTTAGAAGCCAAAGGACTTTATACAGGCTTCCAAGGACAGGCACAGGCTTTAAAGCAAAAACAAAATAAAACTGCATAGACTGCAAATAAAATAAACTAAAAAAAGAATAGACAAAGGAATAAAACAAACTACAAGGCTATTTACAAAGGATGCAAAGCAAAGAAGAAAATTAAGACTAAAACAAAATAAACTAAAAGAAAATGAAAGCAAATAAATAAAACGCACAAAAAGAAATAAACTGAAAACAAATAAAATAAAACAAACTAAATAAAATAAAACTACAAGTACGAACATTTAAAAATAAACTGCACTGACAAAGAAATAAACTGAAAAACAAATAAATTAAAACTGCAGAGCATTAAAATTAAACTGAAACAGATTAAAACTGCACAGACATTGAAATAAAAACTGCACTGACAAAGAAATAAAACTGAAAAACTTCAAAGCTTATTTACAATGCATACATATGTTACAACTTCCCTTCATACTCAAAAAATGCAGCAGTTGGGAAAGCAGAGAAATGGTGCTTTAAAAATTTTTGACCATGCAAGTAATTTAAAAAAAATTACCTTTCAGGTCCTGTTGACGAAATGCACTCCAGAACTGTGCTTCAAAAATTTGCTATCTGGAAAAGACTTGGGTTTACTGTCTTCCCCTGTCCCATTTGAAAACAAATCTGCAACTCCTTCAAATTAAACAAATCATATAATAACAAATCATATGATAACATGTTTATGCTTCTAATTAAAGGGTTTGCAGAGTTCTTTCAAAAGGACTGAATGTAAAAAACCCCCAGGATCAAATACTTTAAAACCTTGACAGACCCAGACCACCACATTTTCAAAATGATGTGACAACTGAAAGAAATCATGTTTTATCTGTATGCCCTGGTTCTTAACAACTTGAACATTTTGTGGTTGCTGCACTGCTTCAATATCCAGGACTTCAATTTTTATCCCTCTAGCAGAATGCTTACAATTTTCCTTTTCACCTGAGCCTTGCTTAGACTTAACCTCATCAATGTGCAATGTCCAAACATCATTGTTGTGATTGATTAGAGCTGTAACTGTTCTCACCTTTTCAGTTGCCAAATCATAAACTCCAATATCTGCATCAACACAGTTTATAGCCTCCTCTTTGACATTATGTTCAGAAGTTGCAGGCTTATGTTGAGACAGTTCATCAATTCCAAGTTGGCTGACCACATTCATATTTACTACCTTTTCCTCCTTTTCTTGAAATTCAACAGGTGGTCCAAAGTAAGCCTCAATCAAGTTAATGTTTTGTCCAACAATCGAGGCGAGTTCATAGAGGGTGATGTCGGCTTTAAGTTCCCTCATATCCTCAATGATGCTATCCTCCTCGCATTACTTCGCATAGTGAGATTGAATCTCACTTTCATCATCCTCCGATGAGGAAGGATCATTATTAAGTTCCGGACTCTCACATTTCAAGTCATAACTGTCCATTTTGAACTCTTGAAAATCTTGCATTTCATCCACGGAGTCCGTACAAGACTTTCTCGTCTCTTCGAGAAAAGTGACAGAATCTGAAACCCTGGTTGTACTATTTTTGGGTGAACTAGAAATATCAATATTTCTTTGATCTCTAGGAAAATTTAACTCACCAGGAAAAACTTCAGATTTGGGTGGTGCCAGATCACAACTGTTCAGTTCAAGCACCTGCACTTTGAACTTGTCAGAACTTTTCTCTGTATTTTGCACATGCTGAGTGGATGTCACAGTTAACGGAGTCTCCTTGGGTAGAGCATGACATGTTGGCACTAACTCATGATGTGGAATGGGGTCTGGAACAGGCATGTTCTGTGTAACATAGGATATCAAAGGACTGCTCAAAATTTGAGGCCCTAACTGTCTTTCAAGAATTAAGGCTTCTTTATAAGCCCCTGCCAGGGTTGTGATATTAATGTCTCTCTTGAGGAAAATAGAGGTCACCGAATCCAATGCATTCTTGTAGATTTCTAAGGCCAGATTTGCATTTGGGATGTAATGGCCAGTCATTCTACCGTAAGCTCTTTGGAACCTCATATTGAAAGACCTGACAGTTTCTCCCGACTCTCTCTTGATGCTGGAAAATTGCTGATATAAAATGCTGGGATCTATCACTTCACCGAACTGTGATATAAAAGCTTTCTCTAGATCATCCCAACTAGTAATGGAATTGCTGGTGAGGTTTAAAAACCAGTCATAAGCTCCCTCCTGGAGAGTGAACGGGAACAATCTGCAGGCAACATCTTCATGCTGTATATTCAACAATCTTAAAGCATTTTTAAAAGCTAGCAGATGTTCTTCTGCAGTTCTTGTCCCATCATGTTTGTACCTGGGGAGATACCTTTCCGGACTTCTGGCAAGGTCATGGGCTATACCCGGAATGTTCAAAGCGGTGGGGCCCAACCAATTTGCCATTATTACTTGGCTGACAGTGATGTTCTGATTTGTAATTGGATAACTGCAAGTGATGATAGAACTGTTCTTAACAAACCACTGAACTTAAGGCCTTCTCTGGCAATTTTAAAAAACTGCACTGACAACTTTCAAAACCTGCACTGCACAATTTATAAAACCCCGACAATTTATAAAACCTCGACAATTTATAAATCTGTCCGGAGTTCACTGTGGGTCCTTCAAATGTTGTATTATGCCCTTACAATACTTGAACCGAAGTTCATGCCCTCCTTCTAGCGCCAATTAGATGTTGGGTGAGGAGGAGGGAAAATTAGCTACCGACTTTGGATAAAATACTCTTTACTTCCACATACAATGGATTTCTCAACTCAAGTGCACTAAGAACAGATGTTCTGGCCCTCCTTCTAGCGCCAATTAGGTTGTTGGTCCGGCTTTCATGCACACCCCGGGAAAAAGGATGAAGGCAAGGAAAGCTCCGGAGACACCCACGGGACTGATCCCACTCATCTTTAGGATCTAGTTGGTTATCCAAGGTGCGAGTTACGGAGTTGGGTCGAATGGCAATTCACTCTTTTCCACTTCTGGAATAGATTTCAATATGGACTGCTCTGTTACCTTACAGGGGGTTCCTGAACTTGTTCAGTAGTTGCAAAAGTTGTTGACAATCAGATTTAACTTGAATTCTTGATCTAGCTCTCATGGGTCAGCAGATTTAAATAAAAGGCAAATAAAGAAAATAAAAATGGATCATTCACGGAAAGCAAAGAGAGGGTAGGGTAAGGCAGAAAGAGAAGTTTATCAAACATCAATTGTAAAACCTTAAACTATCAATTTTATCTATGCTATCGGCTTCACAACAGAACAAATCCAAAGAAGAAAGTGTCCAGTCAGTCTAAGATCACTTTCAACTAAGAGCACAAGGCAGAGTGAAACAGATCTAGCAGAAAATTATAAATCCAAGGGCAGCTGGTTAAAACTGGTATCTTTCACCGGCAGCCTAGCTCGCACAGTGAAGACAGAGCAATTAGAACAAACTTACACCTCAAATCTGTAATTTCCCCTAGCAGACAATAGAACAACTGAAGCCTAACAAGATATTTAATCTTGACAATGGCAGATTTACAGCATATATCTAACAAACTTTAAATGGAACGGATAACAAAAGAAAATACACTTATCACACTCTGCAAAAGATTAGGCTCCTGGCCATGCTATCACAGAAAAGCTAAAGCACATCAACTCCAAGTCCAGAAACAAAGGATTTCACAAAATTTGCAAGAAATTGCTTATAAGCCTTTATTTCTAAGTCTCCGCCTCCCGCGATTACATTTAGAATTTGTATTTATAGACTCAGGACAGACCCTGATCTTTTCCAAAATATCTTGCTCAAACCCTAAATCTTATCGCACTTAAACCCTAGGACCCGGGTTTTACAATAAAAATCCATTTAAAAATCAAAGTCCGGATAGAACTTAACCCTTCGGCAAATCATGTAGATCGACTGCCATAAATGGAGAAGATAAAATCAAATGCAACTTGCATTCATTCGCAGCCGCAAATAAATGCCTCCATTAATTCTCGCTGGTGAGCCGGATGAGTCACCACTTCTCCAAGCAATTCGATCTCCGCAAATCCATCCCGAGTTGAAATGGTCTTCATGCTATCAAGTCTGCAATAAATTTGTCATTGAATGCTCTCACCGGCATCTTCTCTTCTAGCATGGCGGTCCTTGACTAAATCCGCACTTTATCTTTGCCTTTATGGTCTTTCCCGGTTGTCCCGTAAGTGCCAGGTGGAATCCCGCATGAAAGACAAAAAGATGCATTAGATTAGCATTTTAATTAAATCGAAGCTTAAAACATTAAAAACAGATTAAAATCCGCAAAATAAGCTTGCATGTCGGCTTCGGTTTGTCCCATTCACGCTTTGACACGTGTCGCTACCCCAGGAAGCCTTCTCGTTTCCCGCCGGAATGCACTTTCGGGTCAACTATGACTTTCTCTCTCCTGCCGCGATTCTCGCGACATGTCGCGATTTCGCGACATGTCGCGAAATCGCGACCCGCGCAGCATCGGCAACTTCCTCCCTCGTCGGCCGCGAAAACGCGACATGTCGCGATTTCGCGACATGTCGCGAAATCGCGACCCTTCCTGGCCTCCGTACGCTTCTTGATTTTCAGCCGCGATTCTAGAACACGTCGCGATATCGCGACAGTTCCCTACCTGCATGCGTTGACCGCGTTGACCGCGATTTTGGAACATGTTTGCGACTTAGCCGATTTTTCATCCTGCAGCCCACTTTCTCTCTCCTTCCGCGAAAATGCGACATGTCGCGATTTCGCGACATGTCGCAAAATCGCGCCCTCCGTACAGCTTGCTTCTCTCTCCAAAAACGTCGCGATTTCGCGACATGTCGCGAAATCGCGACCTTCTTGGCACTTAGCCGCATTTTGACTTACCTCGTCGCGATATCGCGACATTTCAAAATGGAAGTGTCGCGATATCGCGACACTACCAAAAATGGAAAGTTTGATTTTTCAGTGAATTTATGCAACTGTTTTCTGGATTTTCTCGGTACCGGTGCAAGATTTTGCTTGTGCATGAATGATTCTAGCATGTAAAAAGTGAATTCTTGGATAACACAGCTAGAATGCAAGAAAAAGCACAACTTTAAAAAGGAGGCAAGCAAAATATGGATTTAAAACCTGAAAAGATCAAGAGGGTCCCTGCTTCAAAAAATGAAAGTTCAGAATTTTCTAAGGATGGAATCTCATTTTTCAGTGGGGGTGTGTTGCTTATCAACAGGTTCCTAGCACATAAATTGATAAATAAATAAATAAATAACCTAAAACTAAAAGAATCGCTTTTGTATTGTTAGGGAGTCCCTTCAATGTTTTAATAAATGTTTTATATAATAATTCATGGATATTTCAAATGATAGAAGTGTATAGGGTTTTATACCCACTCTAGGGTTATAGGTGAAAGGTTGCAATGCTTCCTAACCCTAATATTATAATAATATAATAATTAATATAATTAATTATTATATTATTATTATTATATTATTTTATTATTATAACCTTAGGATAAAATATATTATTATTATTAATTAATTAATGTTAGGATAGGATCCTAAAATTCCATCCCTCCTTGAAGAACTTTGTCCGCAAAGTTTGAAATTCAAGAATTTAGCGTCAAGTAGGTTGGATTTTCTTCATCGGTCTACTATAAATCCAGTAGAGAGTTCACATTTTGAGGCTTTAAAAATATGGTGAGATTTGCTGATATCAAGGTTGCCAAATTATTTTAACCTGGATAGCACTTAAGAGTTGCTTCCTATAGTTGCATTGTAGGTGACATCACAAATTAAACACCTGTCACCATTTTCATTAATATTATTGTGATTCATTGTAGAAAAATATTATTTAATTTCTTTCAATTCCAAATGGCATTCTTTAATCTAAGGTGTTTGCTCTTCTTTATTTTCTTGTAACTCCAAAGAAGGAAATAAGCATTGATTTTTTAACTTGCAAAATTCTTGTCGCATAATGTATCTTCTTCGTATAACATTATAAAACTAATGTATCTCCGCACCCGTTTCTTCCAAATTACCTTTGCTCATTGTAACATGCAATAATGTTTTAGCTATTGCTATTACTACAATTCTGAAGATGACAACTATGCTGCAATTTTCTATGGTTAAGGAGCATCTCATAATACAATGACTTCATTGTTGGCGATGACAAAAAATAACATGTTTTCATCATAACCATGAATTAATAAAACTTCTGTATTAGCATGTAATACCTATCACGCGCTTCGAATTTTTGAAGAAGGCAAAGGATCTTTCCATACTGTGTGAATATTTTAAGCCCAATAGCCTTATATTTGTCCAATATTGTTCCTTTTCTTGGAATTTTTTTTTTGACAAAGAATGGCTACTTTAATATAAGCTCCACACCACACAATGCCACCCAACAATAATCATTGTTCATCCCCAAGATAATCAAACAGTGAATCTCTCTTTTTAGAAGTCTTTTAAGTGTTTTTTTCCATCATTGGAAGTGTTGCATGCATATAAAATAGAATGTGATATTTGAATAGGGTAGCTTTGATTTGGAACATCTGCAGATACTAGGGCACTTGAAACACTTTCTCATAATCTTGTTGGCAAAAGCGGCAGTTCCATGGTATTTCTATTGCTATTACACATGGTTTTTTTTTTTTAATTATGGTTGGGTATATCCTTATGCAGGCATTTGCTGTCACATCATTCTTGGTAATCTTTGATAGTAGATTTGATCCGAAAATCAAATGACTATCACATAAAGGACTCATACGTCACTTCAGATTTTGTTGGCATCAAATTTGTGATAATTATAAATAGTAAAATTTTATACATGAAATTATAAATAGCAAATTTAGGGTTTGCGATGCCACCCAAAAATCAAGGAGGCAGTCGTATTGGCCTCTTCCTTCTAAAACTTCCTTTGGATATATCGGCTAGTGGTCTTTTTTTTTTTTTTGGTGATTTTCACATCTTTGCACCCTTCAATGTTGTTTATTAGACAAAGAAAGGAAATATTTATCACTGGTGATGGAACTGATGGAAAATATCTCTGCACTTTCATCCATGAAAGATCTTCCCCTAGAATAAGAACTCCATTTTCAATGCACACGATAATGGACATGATGCTTCAGATAGCCAGAGGAATCGAGTATCTTCACAGCCACAATACATTTCACGAGGAGTTGAAGCCTTCCAGCATTCTGGTCAAGTCAGGAACAGTACAAGGCCAGATACAAGTAAGAACTTCAGACTTTGGCCTTAGCATGTCCAACATGATGAGCTCCAAGTCTTTCAAAACTCATATAAATCACACATATCGTTGGTGGCGAGCTCCGAAAGTTAGCCATGCTCTCCCAATTCCATTCGGTATAGCAATGAATATATCTCCTATGAACACACAAACGCATTTATCATATTGAAAAGGGATAGCAAAAATGGCATCCATTTCATGCTTTTGGCACAAATCACGAGGTTTGTTTTGGGATGATATTCTCTAATTCCACTGCCAAGACCTAGGTTTCTCCCCAAGGCGGAAAACTATAGTAAATTTAAAAAACTTGATTTCTGGATACGTAGCAATAAATTAAGAGGACAATTTTTGAAGCAGCCTATGAAGAATAAATCTATAGCGCCAGCTCAGGAATTTACCCGTATCTATCTGTGCTTAATTGATTTTTTTATTTAGTGAAACACTCCTTTTTCAATTGCACATTACAGTTTTCCTCTTTGTTCTTTTACCTATGTACATGTTGACAAGATCTCTTACTAAGAGTTGAAATTGTGAAGAGTTCTGGACCTGCTTCCCATCCAAAACAAGTATGATATCTGTTACTTGTCTGTTTGGCTAATTCTCTAATTATCCATACTTGAACCTTGTCAAGTTCATGTGGGATCATACAAAGTGAATCCATGGGATATTCATGACTGAATGGATAAATATACATATGGAATTATGTTAAGTGAAGATCTAATTTATTATTTCTCATGTGCTTCCAATGTACGTGGGGTTGATTCCTTAGAAACGGACCTTGGTGCGCTTCAGTGTTAATTTTCCACCACATTTTATTATTGACTGTGAGTGTGGTGCAGTGTATAGAGTATATAAGAAAGATTAAATATATTTTAATTGTAAATCATTATTATGGCTCTCAATAGTTTTAACGTTGACAAAGGTGATAGCAAGAGCACCACAGACATCACATTTCCAACAATACCCAATACAAGTTTTGTTGGAAAATGCTGCATCTTGCACTGTATTTTATTTTTACTAGCATCAGTGAGTGGTAGGTGCATAGTTTCATGCATTCTTTGAATTTTGTCTCCTATGATGGAATTTCGCTCCACTTTTAATACCTTTTATGGTCTTTTGATTTTTAAATAGAATGATCATGCATGTCTTACCCTCATAGCAGCTAGGGAGGTGAAGATAAACTATGACATGAACAATATTTATGGAATGACATTATTTACAAGGTGGAGAAGCCATAAAGCCAAATATCCTTCCTACGTTTCCTGCTATGTTTCTTAGTAGGCTATGTTATGCGAAAGAGGAGGTGGCCATGGAGGTGGCCTCAAAGATGAAAGGTTTACACTATGCAACACATCTAGTAGATAACCAAGTTGATTCATTGTTGGATCATATTTTTTAAAAACTACAGAAACACTTATTCTTCCTTGGGTATAAAAAAAATCTTGTAAGCAATATTGGAGATGTTATTGGAGAAAATATTACTAGGCTGATTTCCATTTTGATGTTTGTGTTTATTTCCCCTATGCAGATCTATAAAACATTACTTTTGGAAACCTGCATCTTTGCTATCTTCTTCTCCCTTGTGCACTTCTATTAAAAATATATTTTCATTATAAGGGTTTTGATTAATTTATTTTGAAAGTGCAATAGGTATTTCTAAAAGTTCTTTTGTTATGGGCTCATCCAAAGAAATAATTAATTTAGGGTTTGGAGCAATATGTTCAATTGCATTTTTTTCTTTCTTGGGAAGAGCAATGGGTACCACCTGAGATTCAATCGACTATCCTACCGGGTTCTTCCTCCACTACTTGAGATTCCATGGCTAGGGTCTCTTCTTGTATTTCCATTAAATATTGTATAATACAATCATAACGTTCCATTTGTTTTTTTGTTTTTGTTCAATCATTCTTCTAATTTATGCAATGTAATTTTTCATTTCCTTGACCAATATGGTTGGATCCATAAGGCTTTGATACCAGATGGTAGGAACCTAGGGTTCCTAGCACATAAATTGATAAATAAATAAATAAATAACCTAAAACTAAAAGAATCGCTTTTGGATTGTTGGGGAGTCCCTTCAATGTTTTATATAATAATTCATGGATATTTCAAATGATAGAAGTGTATAGGGTTTTGTCACTTCCTAACCCTAATATTATAATTATATAATAATTAATATAATTAATTATTATATTATTATAATTATATTATTTTATTATTATAACCTTAGGATAAAATATATTATTATTATTAATTAATTAATGTTAGGATAGGATCCTAACACAGTCGAGGTCTTTTCATGGACCTGGCACTTTGTTTCTTTCAGAATCAACGCAGAGAAGGTAGGCGCCTTCCTCTTCCAGGAAGGCGCCAAGCGTAAGTAGGCGCCTTCCTCTTCCAGGAAGGCGCCAAGGAAAGACAAGCGCCTTCCTCTCCCAGGAAGGCGCCAATAGAAGGCCAGCGCCTTCCTCTTCCAGGAAGGTGCCAAAGGAAAAGAAGCGCCTTCCTCTCATAAGGAAGGCACCAAGGAAGGTGCCACTAGAAGGCAAGCGCCTTCCTCTCATAAGGAAGGCACCACTAGAAGGCAAGCACCTTCCTCTCATAAGGAAGGTGCCACTAGAAGGCACCACTAGAAGGCAAGCACCTTCCTCTCATAAGGAAGGCACCGACAAGAAGGTGCCACTAGAAGGCAAGCGCCTTCCTCTCATAGGAAGGTACCAATAGAAGATAAGTGCCTTCCTCTTCCAGGAAGGCGCCAATGGTAGTAAGGCACCTTCCACATAGAGAAGGCACCCGACATACTTAGGCACCTTCCTCATAGGGAAGGTGCCCTTGTTCTTCGCTCGTTGACCAGACAAGCATGACGTGGACAACAACGATTGGTGTAGTTCCAACTCTACGTCATGTAGAGTTAAATTGGGGATCGCATCGACGTATGAGAATGTCCTACCAATGCCAGGTGAAGCACAAACCAATCAGTGAACATGCCACCATTAGAAATGAATGCCAATTTTAGCAGACGTCGATCACATTTACCAGACTATCTTAGTTTAGTCTGGAATGAATCGACTATTATAACTTCTTTGTAACAGAAGATCTATGGGTGTGCTATATAAACACACGCAGACCTCTCTAAGATATATAGAATATTTTGATAGTAATTATAGAGAGATATACAGAAGAAGCATTGTAATACTTTGATAATTATAATACAGTTCTAAGAGTTTCTAAGTGCGTGTTCAACTGGGAGGAAGTTGTTGGAGCCTGGGCCCACTCCAAGCCAGTATTTCTTCCCCTATTTTTCTTATGTTTTCTAGATTAGTTTACCACTTTTATAAGATTTTTTATCGCATTGTTATTTCTAGTATTGCAGTAGGTTTATTTCCAAGAATGCGTGAATATTTCCTTTCTATAGATTTAATTATTTTTACGTAAATTATTGAGGAGTGTATGAATGATTGATGACCATTTGAAACACCCCCCAATAGTAGAACTAGCGGACTCATCTCAAGTGGTATTGTAAGAAATCTTGTTCAAGACCCTTTGCAAGTTTACGAAGCTCCCTGGGTTGATAAATTAAATGCACGGGCATGTGACAAAAGTAGGAAAGAAGTTAACCTTGTTTGGCCCGCAACATTTTGGTGTCGTTGTCGAGGAAGCGTCTCAACTAGATTATTTACAATACCTAGAAACCTTCCATCTGACCTTGTATGAGTTCTTCGAGAAGAAGAGGACCTGACGGTCGGTTTATAAAAACCAATCCACCAGAACCTGAGTCAGCCGAACATTCTAAATTTGAATTAGACTCACCCGACCCACCACCAGCAATCCATTGGAGTGAGGAGCCACACTTTGTGCAAAGTGCCTCCTCATCCCATCAACGTGGGGAAGAACGAATCATCATAAATCCCCTATTTAATAGGACACCCTTAGAGGAAGCCCTATTGTGGAAAGTTGTAGAAGATCGGACGATAACACCAGACAACCTTAGAGCCTTGACTCAGAAAGTCTTAAATGACCGTAAGGCCATAAATACTGCATTAGAGACCACATTTCCTAAAAAAATGGCTGACAATGAAGAAGTCTCATCTGGATTTAGTTTCCCGATTGATGAAGGAGTAGGAGATACCAAAATGAAAAACATATCCCCTGCTCACCTTTCGACCTTCAGAGGATACCCAACTGAGGACCCTGACCTATTTTTATTTAAGTTTGATGTCTTATGCAGGTCTGTGGACTACAAATATGATACGCAGAAGCTGAAACTCTTTCCTTCCACATTGGACGATGCAGCTCTATGGTGGTTCATCGGTCCTGGGAGACAAACACATTGCCACTTGGGATCAAATGAAGAAGCTCTTTTTAGAGCAATACCAAGATTTTGGGAGAGCAAGAGACTCCAGAGAAGAGGTCCTGAGCATGACGCAGAAAGAAGATGAGTCTCTCGAGGAATACTGGGAGAGATTCAACTTCAATCTTCAATGATCTCCTCACACGAAACTATCTGATAAGTCCCTCAAAAGCATATTTTTGAGAGGACTTACCAATGAATCACTGGAGGCTCTTAACATGATTTCTGGAGGTGATGTCTACCAACACGCTATGGAAGACATCCGACAACTATGCCGGAACTACTCAAGAAGGAGAGGCAAGACCACTTCTAGAACCATGAAAGTGACTGCTTCAGTCACGAAGACAGAAATAGGTAACATGTTGGAAGATTTAAAGAGCGAAATGCTCTCATCTCTAGCATTGCAGATGGATACGCTATTGTTAGAGAAAAAGAAGCAAGAAAATGAAGCAGCATTGGCTTATTTCTATCCAAAATGTAGAGGGAAGCATGCAAAGAATGCATGCCCGGAGAACAAAGTTAGAGTATGCATAGTTTGTAGGCTGAACCATAAAACTCGATTGTGCCCGCAACTGCCCAGTAATCAGGAGGATGTTGAAAGCGTGGATGCCTATTTCATAGGCAATCGAAAGAGTTGGCCACAACCCCTTGTAGGGAATATGCCAACCGGGATGTCGTCATATGGGGGAGGACCATACATGCCCCAAGGCCCACCTCAACCACCTAACATGGGGTGGTGGGGGCCATCACCCTGGTCCAACGCACCCCCAATAGCATTCCCAAACCAACAGCCATGGATGCCATATCCATATCCTGGGTAGTAGTGGAGAGGCCACACTACATGGAATCAGGCTCCATAGAATGTAGCACCAGCTCACCCCCAATAGAATTTACTAACGTTGCCAGTAGTGAGACCTGCATAGCTACCCGCACAACCGATGACAAATCTGAATAACAGGGTGAACCAACCAGCATACAACATGGAGGGTGAGATGTATCCGATGTACCATATTCAGCTTAGGTCTGGTAGACAGCTAGGAGTAGGAATGCCTCCACTAGTAGAAGAGGAGGAAGAGGTAGGAGAAACACCTCTTGTAGAAGAGGTGATAGAAGAAATGCCTGAGAGAGCAAAGGCTCCATTTCCCAATCGGCTGCAAGAACAGAGGAAAGTAACGCAGCCAGAGTTTGATATCTTGTCTAGCTTGAAGAACCTCACCATGACAATTCCATTATTTCAAGCCATCCGAGATGTTTCGATATATACCAAGGTGATAAGAGAGATGTGTCTAAGGAAGCCAAGATGAAGAGCAACCCAGACTATCAATGTCATGGGTAAACTAGCAGATTTGATGATGGGCAAAATGTGCCATCCTAAGTATGTAGACTCGGGCAGCTCAGTGCTGACTATAAAAATTGAGGGACATTCCCTGTCCAATACGTTGGTCGATCTCGGAGCAGCCATCAACGTAATGCCTTAGGAGACCATGCAGAGGCTACAACTCATGAACCTGAAACCCACTATGATAGTGCTACAATTGGTCGATCGATCGACCGTGGCACCGAAAGGAATGTTGGAAGACGTAATAGTGATAGTCAATGCATGGGAATACCCAGCCAACTTTTTAGTCTTGCAATCTAAAACTAGGCTGGGCGGTTACCCGCTCATCTTGGGAAGGCCATGGCTGGCAATAGCTGATGCTTACATCAGCTATCGAGATGGGCTGATGACCATATTCGATGGACGAAATGTTAAAAGGTTGACTATTTCACCCCCAACGTAGTCCGTCGACTCAGTAGGAGAACCCATGTTGATCGAGCATGAAAATCCTGAGCTATCCATGATCCAACCGGTGATGACATTGGATGAGTTGGTAGAAGAAGATGAAGATGGTGCTATTGTGGAGTTCCTCCATGGGGAGTCCTCCATCTCTGCACCTAGATCATCATTGGTTGGCGCCCAAGATCACCACATTCAGCAGATACACGTCGGGCCAGGAAGAACGTTGAATGTCAGTAGTGGGTTGACTCCCACACAATTGATGAAAGTAGAAGAGCTCCTGGTTAGACACCAATAGGCATTTGCATGGGATTACTCAGATATGAAGGGTATCAGCCCAAAAATCTGTACCCATCGTATATACCTAGATGATCAAGCAACTCCAAGTAGGCAACCACAGAGAAGAATGAATCCGATAATGAAAGACATTGTCAAGGAAGAACTGCAAAAACTCTTGACTATCGGATTCATCTATCCAATTTTTGATAGTGAGTGGGTATCACCGTTAGTGGTAGTCCCTAAAAAGAATGGGAAATGGTGAATCTGTGTGGACTACAGAGCGTTAAACAAAGCGACCAAGAAGGACCACTTCCCGCTCTCGTTCATTGATCAAGTCTTGGATACACTCTCAGGGAGGAAGTATTTCTCCTTCCTGGATGGATTCAATGGATACAACCAGATCCAGATAGGAGAAGAGGATCAGGATAAGACAATGTTCACCTACCCATGGGGAACGTTTGCCTATCGGGTATTACCTTTCGGATTGTGCAACGCACCTGCCACCTTTCAAAGGGTGGTGCTTAGCATATTTTTAGACATGATGGGAGACGCGGTCGAAGTATACATGGATGACTTCACCATCTATGGAGAAACCTTTGATGAAGCAATGACGAACTTGGAAAGAGTGCTCGAAAGAAGCAAGGAAAACAATTTGTCCCTGAGCAACGAGAAATGCTTTATGATGATGCAAGAAGGCATCGTATTGGGACACCACCTCTCTGCAGAAGGAATAAAGGTTGATAAAAGAAAAATTGAGGTCATCAGAGACCTACCCAACCCCAGAACGCAGAGAGAGGTGAGGAGTTTTCTTGGATCAGTCGGGTACTACCGATGATTTATCGTCGAATTCAGCAAAATTGCAAAACCACTGCACACTCTATTATCTAAAGATGTGGAGTTCAATTGGACGGAAGACTGCGAAGAAGCATTTCAGTTGCTTAAAGAGAAACTGATATCCACACCGATTTTAAGAGGACCAAATTGGGCCATACCATTCCATATCTACTGTGATGCATCCAACGATGCGATTGGAGTAGTCCTCGGATAGAAGGATGGCGAAGAATTTTATGCCATCTACTATGTCAGCAAAAACTTGGCAGGAGCCGAGCTCAACTACACGGTGACGGAGAAGGAGTTCCTTGCAGTTGTGCATGCCATAAACAAATTCTACCATTATATCACCGGGTATAAGGTATTTGTCCACACGGACCATGCGGCTATCAGATACTTGATGAGCAAGCCAGCCATTGGTGGAAGAATTATCAGGTGGCTCTTGTTACTATAGGAATTCGACATCACAATAGTCGACAAACCAGGCAAGGACAATGTCATAGCAGATTTTCTATCCAGATTGATACCGATAGACCATACAATAGTGGAAGACCAATTTTTAGATGAACATTTGTTCACCATTAGTGAGAAAATCCTATGGTACATAGATATAGCCAATTACTTGGCCACCGGAAGAACCTCACCTACTCTCTCTTTCGAGAAAAGTAGGCGGTCATAGAGAAAAGTGCATCATTCCTATGGATTGATGGCCTCCTATTCAAAATAGGATATGACCAGATTATAAGGAGATGCATAGCAGAACAGGAGTTCTCAGAAGTACTCAAAGCATGTCATGATGAACCATGCAGAGGACACTTTGTAGGGAAACGAACTGCCTACAAAATCCTACAGGCTGGGTACTTTTGGCCCACTCTATTCAAGGATGTGGCGTACGCAGCAAGTGCGATGAATGCCAAAGAATGGGTAGACCAACCCATCGAGATGAAATGCCCCTCCAACCTCAGGTACACCTGGAACCCTTCGATAAGTGGGGCATGGACTTCATGGGACCAATTAATCCACCTTCAATAGGGAGGAGGTTTATTTTGGTCTATACAGATTACGTCACCAAATGGGTTGAAGTTCAAGCGTTGAGAGATTCAAAAGAAAGAACAGTCATCGATTTCTTATTTGCCCACATTTTTACATGATTTGGGGTCCCTAGAGAGATAACAATAGACCAAGGGCCTCAATTTACCTCCAAGTTGATCAAGGAGCTGATGGAGCAATACAGAGTTTGGCACAATAAAACTACACCCTACCATCCGTAGGCAAATGGGCAAGTGGAAGTGACGAACAGAGAAATAGAGAACATCCTGATGAAGACCGTGCAACAACACAGAAAATATTGGGCTACACGGTTGTCGGAGGTAGTCTGGGCATATAATACCACGTGGAAATCCACCACAGGCTTCACACCCTTCCAACTGGTCTATGGGAAGAGTGCGATGATGCCCATTGAATTTGAAATCAAGACATTGAGGACGGCTTTAGAATTGAACTTGAGCTTGGATGACGCTCAAGAAGAAAGGATTCGATAGCTAGATCAGCTGGACGAAATCCGAATGGACGCTTTGTAGAGAACGAAAATCATACAAAAGCAAAGAAAGTGGTGGCATGATCACCACATTAAACTGAAGCAGTTCCAAGAAGGAGAATGGGTGCTGTTGTATGATTCTCGATTCCAAGAAAGAAAAGGTAAATTAATGCAAATATGGATGGGACCGTATGAGGTGGTAGAGCTCATCAAGAATGGGGTAGTGCACGTTAGAACAATTGATGGTAGCAACACCATGTTAACGGTCAATGGCCACCGACTGCGCCCCTATAACACATCCGAAACCTTACAGGTGGAATCCAGAATAGACATGGGGGAGACCCCATCTTGTTAGATCCAGACCAAACTCTTAACAGGAAAATGGTGGGCATGGAGGTGCTCACCAAAATTAATTAATTTAGTTTTTTTCTTACGATGTGTTTTGTAGGGATGACACCCGCATGCAAGCTATAGGCATCCTAATCCAGGGCCTAACAGGCATGGAATGCATCTAACTACCTTTATTTTTCTTTCTTTTCATTTGCTTTTTGTAGGTGGAAGACCTGACAACACGAGGAATAGGTATCTGGGAAATCAGGCCTGATTCGGCTCAACATTCCGACACCGACACTCGTAGGTAGAAGCTGAGGCAGCGTGAAGCGAGACTGAGAAGGCTTGATCACCCTTTCCCAATCAATCGCAACATGATTGCCAAGAAGAAGGCACCTTCCTTATAAAGAAGTGCACCAAAAAAAAAAAGGCACCTTCCTTATAAAGAAGGCGCCCAGCCAGAAGAAGGTGCCTTCCTTATAAAGAAGTGCCCCACCCAAAAGAAGGCACCTTCCTTATAAAGAAGGCACCCATCCAGAAGAAGGTGCCTTCCTTATAAAGAAGGTACCGCCGAAGAAGCACCTTCCTTATAAAGAAGGCACCCAAAAAAAATAAGGCACCTTCATTATAGAGAAGCAAAACATAGTGACCTTCCATGGCTAGAAGGCGCCACAAAAAAAAAAAAGGGGAGCCTAAGGTGCCTTCCACATCGAGAAGGTGCATACGACCGAGTGCCTTCCACCCCAGAAGGTACAGTATTAGCCTTCCACATCGAGAAGGCACACCCATTCAAAAGCACCTTCCATAGAAGGAAGTGCCATCATCAAAAGGTGCCTTCCACCATCGAAAGGTGCATCCAATCGAGATGCCTTCCACCATCGAAGGTCACATCATCAATCACGAGAAGGCACCATATAAGCACCTTCCACATCGAGAAGGTGCCACATAAGCGCCTTCCACATTGGGAAGGTACCAAAGAGCGCCTTCCACGTACAACCAACACTTAAGTCTCCCGGATGCCTCGATCGAAATGAAATCACCACACGAACGAGCGACATCAGATGACCATACCCCTCCCCATGTCACAAATTAGTGAATCAATGCTCTTCACGATGCATGAAACACCAAATAAGGTACGTGCATACTAACTCAAATATTTATATAATTATTCATAAATTATGCAGTACCAAAAAATATTGTCGTCATAAAAATCATATCCCCCCATGGCCGGAACCACGTGCCAATGATATGGCTCGAAAGGTGTACCCTAGAATTAAATGCTAAGGTTAGGCACCTTCCCTATAAGAAGGTGCCTTCCTGAAGAAGTAAGGACAAAAAAAATGTAGTAGTAAGGGAAGGCGCCATGGGAGGAAGGTCGAAGAATCACGCGGTGAAGAAGAATGAGCCGAGTGATACGGAAGGAATCAGGGGGCGGTAAAAACATAGTTCGAGGCCGAGGGATGGTTCGAATACTATACCCTAGTTAGTCAAGGCCAGGATATGGAGGCAGCCAAGGAATTCGCTGCCTCCTTGAGGGGCGACGTAGCTCAGGTGCGAGGGGTAGAAATTCTGGTCACCCCCGAATACATCTCGTAGGTGACTGGATTGCCCCTCACAGGGGAATGCATATACAAAGGTGGACTACTGAAGCCGTACGCCGAAGTGCTACTACCAGGAGAAAATGTGTAGATAGATAAGGAAGGGCTACCCAAAAGTAGCCTTCCCATGAATCTATGGAAGATATTCGAGCAGGTTGCTCGATTCTTTACATGCACCGAGAAGTATACCCATTTGCACGCTAACCATGTGCAGTTTCTGAATCACCTGGTGCATGGAAGGAAGTTGAACATGCCCTTCTACCTAGAAAATGCCCTGAAGGAAGAAGTGGCTAGGTACCAGAAGGGAGCACCATCCACCTTGGCCCACCATGGGCTGATATCAGCACTGGTCCGCCATGGAAGCATAGAGGCAGAACCCCGATGCAGAGGGAGATGGCGGCCAAGAAAGGCAACAGGATGTTATTGCCAAAATAGGGCAAGAAGAGGGAAGCCCTATAGAGGAGATGGCAAGTATCGAGAAATTGGCATTGCCCTATTTCATGGAAGAAAGAGGGCATTCACCAGTGCCCAAATGCACAGAGGAAAGAGGGCATTCCCTAGTGCCCGAGTATGAAGAGGAAGGAGCACCACTTATTAGCAGTGAGGCCGAGTTTCGGCCACTAGAACTAGTCCCTAGGAGGAAACGCCTACGATGACTCCTCCTCTCGATAGAAGAAGAACAGAGTGACCCGAAAGTCGATGTTGCAGCCCAAACCCTCTAAGAATTGACAAACTAGAGCCCACAAGATGTAGGGACTTTCGGGAGCAATGATCAGGTCGACGCAGCCTTGGAGGAAGCGCTGGAGTGGCAAACCAATTGTTGGATGGCCCAACAAATTTTGGAGGACTACCAGAACAAGCATAGAGGGGAATTGAAAGAATGAGAAAGATGAATCGCCCAGCTCGAGCAGCTGGTCCAGTAGTTGCGGGAGGAGAACCAGCTACTCCAGGATAGGGGAACAGAAAGAAGGGATGCATCGACCCAAACTGACTAGGCAAAAGAGGTCCCAATGAATTCTCCCACATCTACAGAATGAGTATTCTCTTTGGGAGAATTTTGATCGGACGCCCGATAGAGCAGCCCGGAGGTAGGGGAGAATTCCTCTATTTTTGGGAGTGAAGGGGAAAGAAGTCCCACAACACCCCCTATCATCGTCCTGAGTGATACAGAGTAGGACGAGGGCCAACAGCAGCAGACAGGACCAGGGGATAAGGAAGAACTCCCTAGACCTAAGGAAGGAAGAGAAGAACCTGAGGGGTCAACACAAGACAGATAGGGGGTGAAGAAGCATCCCTAGGGATGTCAGCACAGGTCCCCTAGAGTGAGGAGAACGCTCCAGGGACCATAGAGTAGGTCCCTCAGAGGGAGAAAGGGAAAACCCCTATTCGAGCCACCACATTTTCTATAGAGGCCAAAGGAAAAGGGCCCAGGATGGCTCGAAAGAAGGTGAAGGTGACCTTCATCGAGCTAGAAGAAGATGAGTGGGATATGCAACCATTTGCAGAGAGGCAAAAATAGTTTGAATGACTGCTCAAAGAGATGACAACAGCTAAGGAGACCAGGAAGGCAACCTCGAGGATGCAGGGGGACTCTGGTATCTACGTCAATCCGATAGAGGACAGCCAGTTCTAGGAGATTTATGGGTCATCCCGAGGATGACCCTCCATGATAAGAAGGTATTTTGAATGATGGGGGGTATATGGCCCCGAATTGGAGGCCGCTGCCATTGCAAAGGAGAACGTAGGGCTTACTCCTGAAGCAGCCCGATTGTACAAAGCCCAAGTAGTTCATCTCAAGAGGGATAATTTAGATATCCCTCTTGCAATGGTCAGACCTCCGAACGTTGACCTATGGCAAGCTATAGAAGCTGCATTTTAGGTAGTAGAGATGACACTGGTTAGATCACCTCCGATAGTGGCCAGGATGAGGAAAGCACAGCTAACAATAGCACCCGTAGCTCTGCATAGAAAAAGAGGAGCCACACCTCCAGATGCCAATGCATAGAAGAGGCAGACACGAGCCATAGGTACAACCGGATCCACCAAGAAATGACAATGATGAGGGGTCAACAGGGCTACCTATAGTTTTGATGCCATGAGGGCATGGCATATGTTAGGCATGGGGGGATGATGAGCATCAAAAATGCTCATATTTTGTATACATTTTCTTGATTATTATGCGGTTGTATAATAAGGATTGCATATGTTTATGAATGATTATATAATTATTTGATGAAATTATGCGTGTTATCTAATTCATGTGTTTTTAGTGTGTTTTTGTGGAATTGTAGTTGATTTAGTCATATTTGGATCAGTCGAGGTCTTTTCATGGACCTGGCACTTTGTTTCTTTCGAAATCAACGTAGAGAAGGTAGGCGCCTTCCTCTTCAGGAAGGCGCCAAGCGTAAGTAGGCGCCTTCCTCTTCCAGGAAGGCGCCAAGGAAAGACAAGCGCCTTCCTCTCCTAGGAAGGCGCCAATAGAAGGCCAGCGCCTTCCTCTTCCAGGAAGGCGCCAAAGGAAAATAAGCGCCTTCCTCTCATAAGGAAGGCACCAACAGGAAGGTGCCACTAGAAGGCAAGCACCTTCCTCTCATAAGGAAGGTGCCACTAGAAGGCAAGCGCCTTCCTCTCATAAGGAAGGTGCCACTAGAAGGCAAGCGCCTTCCTCTCATAAGGAAGGCACCGACAGGAAGGCGCCACTAGAAGGCAAGCGCCTTCCTCTCATAGGAAGGCGCCAATAGAAGATAAGTGCCTTCCTCTTCCAAGAAGGCGCCAATGGCAGTAAGGCACCTTCCACATAGAGAAGGCACCCGACATACTTAGGCACCTTCCTCATAGGGAAGGCACCCCTGTTCTTCGCCCGTTGACCAGACAAGCATGACGTGGACAACAACGACTGGTGCAGTTCCAACTCTACGTCATGTAGAGTTAAATTGGGGATCGCACCGATGTATGAGAACGTCCTACCAATGCCAGGTGAAGCACAAACCAATCAGTGAACATGCCACCATTAGAAATGAATGCCAGTTTTAGCAGACGTCGATCACATTTACCAGACTGTCTTAGTTTAGTCTGGAATGAATCGACTGTTATAACTTCTTTGTAATAGAAGATCTACGGGTGTGCTATATAAACACATGCAGACCTCTCTGAGGATATATAGAATTTTTTTGATAGTAATTATAGAGAGATATACAGAAGAAGCATTGTAATACTTTGATAATTATAATATAGTTCTAAGAGTTTCTAAGTGCGTGTTCAGCTGGGAGGAAGCTGCTGGAGCCTGGGCCCACTCCAAGCTAGTATTTCTTCCCCTATTTTTCCTGTGTTTTCTAGATTAGTTTACCACTTTTATAAGATTGTTTATCGCATTGTTATTTCTAGTATTGCAGTAGGTTTATTTCCAGGAATGCGTGAATATTTCCTTTCTGTAGATTTAATTGTTTTTACGTAAATTATTGAGGAGTGTATGAATGATTGACGACCATTTGAAACACCCCCCAATAGTAGAACTAGCGGACTCATCTCAAGTGGTATTGTAAGCAAATCTTGTTCAAGACCCTTCGCAAGTTTACGAAGCTCCCTGGGTTGATAAATTAAATGCACGGGCATGTGACAAAAGTAGGAAAGAAGTTAACCTTGTTTGGCCCACAATAGCTACAATGGTAATCAACCTAACTACCACTAGGAGCCTCTCCATTCTCCTCATGGCTCACCCTCCCTAGTGCTATCCCATGTGCCAATGCAACCCTACTAGACTTTTCCCTTGATCCTAATCCCTAAACCCCTATAGGAGATAATGCCACCCTTGAACCAGTAGCCACATCGCCACCTAGTGCCAAATATTGTACCTCAATACTCATCCCTCTAACCCATAGATTAGGTACATTGATGACTCCAATGAGATTGTGTCTATACTCATATCTATGTATCAAATTGTAATAGCACCTGGTCATAATCATGGAGCAAGATCCCATGCATACCCAGAGAACACTCACAAGTTACCGCCTTGCTACCTTTGTAACCAATAGCTCTATCCTAAACTCACTACCCCTCTATAGCTTATCTATATCTAACCTCAAAGCAACCACATTAGCTGGAACCTCCCCTACCACCTAGGCTCCCTCAACCCCCTCTCATGCTTACTACCACCTTGCTATATCATATCACAGCTCTACAATTTTTGTATCTCAAGTTACCACTACAACTCGATCCCTCTGTATATCTGCCCTTAACTGCTCCATATTCACAACCATCTTAGCACATCTATCCTCAAGGGCCTTCTAATAAATCCCACTAGAAGTATCCAAGGCTATCAAAATCTCCTCCAAATTAGTCATCTCCACCCACCTATACCTCACTCTTGTGGGGCTCTCCCTTTAATACTCATACTTGAGCACATACCTCTTTCGCCTCCTCCATATCCTACTACTCTATGGGAATCTCCTCCATCCCATAAAATAAACCCATATCCATGGTTTCATCAAAGCCATCCATAGTCATACCCCTACCTACCTCCCCCATAGTTGCTCTATCCTCCCTAGGTTGTGCTCCACCACTCATAGGAACCTCCTTGACTATCTCTACAAATGAACTTGATGTGCCACCCAAACATCACCTGGATCATCATAGAGGTAACTCTATCTCACTACCAGATCTATCTTATGACTTAGCTTGAGTATTTCTCACTGCCCTACCCCCTAATGCAGGTACCCTACAATAACACGGTATCCATCGATCAATCATGCAATCACCTAGCTCCTAGATCTTCATCATCCACCAGACATCAAACTATAGTGTCATCCTAGCAATACCCACATCTGGGATCACCATTTGTGGGTCCCTCTCACTGGTTTATGGTAAAAATATATGTGGCTACCCCCCATTTCCCCATCACCTATACTATACAATAGGTACCTCTGGAATGTCCTATCATAATCCAATCTACCAAATGACTTGACAAAACTAAAAGAACTTGGACTGTTGAGTATACCTTACCACCAACCACCTCCCTCAATGAATGGCTCCCAACTGCTCATCATCCTTCTTCCATGTCATACCACCCATCCAAGGGCTCCACTCAATGTCATTAGACATCAACTACCCAAAAATGATCCTCCAAAATAGTGGATCACCCTCATGTGACCTCTTAATGCCCTTCTCATCAACCTCCATATCATAGCATAAGGAAAATGCATCTGTACCTCAACATGAGCATTATAGGCAACAATTATGGTCTGTCAATGGATATATGCTCCCATACCCATACCTACAACAAAGGATTCCAACTCAACCCCTTTTTCCTAGCACACACCACATCGTGCAACTCGCTGTACACCTAGTCCAACAACACAGGTGCCCATGCAAACACAACACTATGCTCCACCATATCGCTCACCACGTCCAACATATTCTAGGTAAAAAATACCCCATAAGTGTTAGGCAAAGCATGTCGAGAACATCATAATCACTACACACTGGAACTTAGATAGCATCTTATTATTCCAAAGCATCTCATAATCCATATTATTTATATCTACCTGTAGCACCCTAAAATTGGCACAGTTAAACCTTAGTAAAAAGATAAAAATTCAAATTTTAACCTCAAACTGCCCGTTAACCGCCTGTTACCCGCTCCCCTTGTTTTTCATGCCATTTTTAGGATTTGTTTTGACCGTTGGACGATATCATCGTAGATTAGACGAAATCATCCCAGATCTGACGAATTCGTCTGGAACAGAACGTCCAGACGATTTCGTCCCAAAACCAAATTTTCATACTTAGCTTCTGTTCCAACAGCTCCTCTAACCTGGGCAGAAAGTGTGTCTGCATAGTTAGAGTCTCCCCCATTGGAGATCTCCCAAATTGGGATGATCTCCAACCTCCTAACCTCTCCCTAATCCTATATAAACTGAGATTTTCTCAGTTTATCCCCCTGACTCTCTCGCTTGAAACTCTGCTTAAACCCCCTGAACTTCCACGCACCTCAGAGCATCCTCACACCATCATTTGCATTCTGTATTTCATGTTTTCTTGCAGGAACTTTACTATTTTTCAGTCGAAGCTAGCTCGGATCGTCGCAAGCGATTCCAGGCGATTTCGGACGATCCTGTCGAGGAGCGCAGATGATCTCGTACGATTGGAGGTGATCCCGACTGTAGTCCAGATTGGGGGCAATCAGAGTCCAGAGTTTGCATCTCTTTATTGTTTTTTGCATTTCTTTATACATTATCTTAGTTATTATATTTATGCATCTTGGAGTTCACCTCATTTAGCATAACCGCATGATAAAGTTAAAATCAATCATTAAATCTACTGCATTTCTCTTATTTGTTATTTGAATCTATTATTTAGGCATGTTTGCTATTATTTCTATCATTCTCCTTTGCTTTTGCAGTTGCATATTTGGTATTTTGTATCTATTCCTGTGATTGCAGGTTTTTGACGAATTCGTCAGATTGACGATGATCTCGTCTGATCTCAGATGATCGTCTGAGATTTGAGACGATTCGATGTAATTTTAGATGATTACGTATGAGTTGAGATGATCTAGACTGCTACAAAACTTAGAATCTTCATCAGACATCCGAAATCAGGTATGTTCTATCCCATTCAGCACATTCTCTGTGTTTAGCATTTATTCATATTTTTTGTATCCATAAAAATCAGCATTGGCATATAGAATAGTTTAGATTCATCTTGGCCAAACCTAGGAATTGAATGATTAAAGTACAAAATGAACACATCAAACCCACTATCAACCTAGGTGTGGAAACTGCCACTCAAAAGTTTCCTGGTGAACCCACCATCCATCAAAAATTCACCCTTATACCCCTCCCCCGAGAGGCGGGACCTTCAAAGGGCCTCTCAATCCGAGGTATTGTCCCATCCTTCTCGCATCCCCCTTCCGGGCGTGGATCCTATAGCCTCGAAGGTAAGGATGCAAAAAATTTGGAGCGATACATTTTGGTGAACCCGACGTGAAAAACTAAAAACCTTTTGAAAACAATCCAAAAAACAAAACATAAATGCATTTAGAATCAAAGATTGCATATCATATTTAGATGGTAGATTATAATAAAAGACGAGTTGTCACCATTAATGTTGAGAATCAATTAGCAGCTATAGAGATTACTTATGTGCTTAGAGTACCTCAAACAAATAGGGTTCAACCTTTGTGGGACGAACTTGATAGGAGATTGGGTATCATTGGATCTAGGGCAACAGAACTTAGGCAAATTAAGAGGTTTGTCCTAGATAGAATCCTGGATCCTGATCAAGTGACCTTATATCATGAACTTCAGAGAGCTTGCCATAGGTGGTTAGTAGATAAAAGAGCCCTTGTGTCTTCAGATCTGTACACCTTTGAGGAATACCTTGAGAATGCAGTTGTAGTACATAAATTTCTATCTCATATAGAGGATCAAGAGGTCGTTCTTACGGATAGAAAAATATGGAATAGAGTTCCTAGAGCTGTGTTATATCGAGAGTATTGCCATGAAATTTATTTCTACCAGTCAGAGTCTGAAACAGATAATATCACTATAGCACACTTTATCAAGTTCTTGAAAAACCATTTCCAATTTGAAGAGGAGCATTTCATGACTCCTGATGAACTTGATCCTATCAATGACATCTATAAACTATTTATAGAAAACTAAGCTATTCTTTTATTATTGTTATTTCTTGCATTTAGTGTGTTGTTTGTTGTCTTTATAAGCATAAAAAAAAAAAAAAATAAATAAATAAAATAAAATAAAAACAAAACAAAATCATAACAAAAATCAAAACATTTTCTTTTAAGTATTATAGTAGGTATATAATTAAAATATATCTACCTCCTAAATTTGTTGCAAATATATTAATATATATTTGCTAAAATCTAAATTTAGACATAATGACTAGACTCAGGAATGGAAAACAGACTGAAGTAGAAGAAGATTGGTTAGGAAAACTAGGAAATAACCTAGATGTCCTTCCTGAAGACCCAATTCAGGAAGAAGGAACCTTTGACCAACAAGAAGAAGAATTTGTTGTAGGAAATGAACAAAAAGAAAATGATAGAGAGGAAGGATCCTCATCCCCTAAAATATCTCTAGAAGGAGCTGTTACTTTTGAGAACATGGAACATTTCTGGAAGTTCCTCAATACTAATATTGGCACTCTTAATAGAGCAGTCCATATGGACAAAGATCAAATTAGTGACACTCAAGCAACCCTAGAAGACATATATCACACACGCACTAATCCCTTGTCCTTCGTTGATCAAGAAAGTGATCAAGCTGGACCATCCAATTTGGATATGGCCGCTATAATCCAGAACACGCAACAACAACAGGTTACCCAACCACCTAGAGTGCCTCGTTACCAAGCCTAGGGTTATTCCCACACAAAAGAAACCTTCATTCACTGCTCTATTTCGCCAAGCTATTGATCAATATACCTCAAATCAACAAAAGCCTAAAACAAAACCAAATACCAATTTCCAACAATCTGGGATACAACATAATGCTACAACAAATCTTCTTCATAATACTCTTCCTACCAACCATTTGCATAACAACAATATAGCATCTAATCCTTATGTCACGCCATCATACGCTCACAAATCCCATACTCATGTACCACCAAACCAATATGGTGGGCAAACTAGTAATCTGGAAGCCATGGTGAAACAATTAGTCTCCCGCATGGACCAGATAGATCCCTACCATCCCTCGTACAATTATCGAGAGATGTGTAGTCAGCCTCTAGATCCTATAGTTGTAGCACAACCATATCCCAAACACTTTCCTATGCCTGTCCTACCTATATACAAAGGAACTCGAAGATCCCATAGAGCATCTTCGTATGTTTAGGATAGCATGTCATGATATATCACATGATGACTTGTTATTACTAAAGATGTTCCCAAAAAGTTTAGGAGGGATGGCATTGGAATGGTATTATCAACTACCCACTCATTCTTTGAGGAATTTCGAAGAGACCGCCGAGTCTTTTGTGCATCAATTTAGTGCCTATATTGAAAGGCATGTAACCATTAAAGATTTGTACAACCTAAAACAAGACAAAGATGAGTGTTTTGCTGACTTCTTAGCTCGATGGAGGCAGTTGATAGGAAAATTACACTTTGTGTTACCTTATCGAGAAATGTTGGATATCTTTATCAATAATTTACAAGAACAACTATCCTATGAATTATCAACTACTACCTTGACCACCTTCGATCAAGCTATAGACTTAGCCCGAAGAGTGGAAGATGCTCTTATTAGGAGAGGTCAACTTAAAAAGAAAGATGATGAGAAAACATCCAGAAATCAATATAAAAATAAACAAGTTGTGGGTGATGGAGTCACTGATAGCAGAAATGTTGCCAATGTTAATACTACGAAAACAATAGAGAAGTTCATATTGAAACCTCCTGATAAACCACCTCAAGAATTTACTAGGTTAAATCAACCTTTATCAACCATTCTCCCGCAACTATTAGCACGAGGTTTGATTCAATTACCAAATATCCAAGAACCTGATCCAACTATACCCGGATACAGAGCTGATTTACATTGTGATTTCCATAGAGGGCCTGGACACGCTACCAACTCTTGTAAAATATTAAAACATAAAATACAAGACCTGATTGATAACAATGAGATGGAGGTGCAAGCCTTTCAACCTAAACAAAATCCTTCTAATAATGCTCAAAAGAACATCCCCCAAAATCAGAATCAGAATGCCAATCAATCATTGGACATATTTCAACATCCTTTACCAAAGCATGGTAAAGAGGTGGCTAATCAAATTGAGCATCATAATGTTCCCCCTCCTACCCGATATGTAGGAACTATTAGTGGACATTCACCTACTCATGATGTGGAAGTATTTGACACAACTTTATCCATGGTTACGACCAGACCTCTATATAATATTCGGACCCCGATCTTAGTGATACCGAATATGAGACCGAAAGTGACATGGAAATCACCTCAAATCAATCGAATAGTTCTGAAGATGAATCAGATCCTATTCAACCTATCACAAGTTCTATGGTTCCAGAAGAACCATTTCCTAGAAGAGTCACTACTAGACCATCTTCTCACCAATTACTTTCTAATGAACAAGCCATAAACGCTAGACCAAGGCCCATTCATCATCCGCAAAATAATATTGTAGGTACCATCGGAGCCGTTACCAGACAACAGGCTCAAAACTCTCAACAAGATCAAACTCAGAATGATGGATCAGCTCCATTTGTTTTGAAAAATCCCAATAAAGGGAATCATGCGCCTAATGTTCAACCTAAGCCTCCTTATAATATTAATGAACAATTATCAAATACTACAACTAGAATTTCCCTTTTGGACCTTTTAAGATCTTCTCCTACCCATAGGGATGAATTAATGCTCACATTAAGCCAAATGATGGTACCACAAAATATTCAACCTGAAGCCATGTCCAATACTATCATAACTCGAGAAGTCGATTGTATTGACTTTCGAGATAGAGATATACCACAACATAGTTTACATAAGGATAACCCCTTATATATTACTGCCCTAATTGGGGATGTAGCAGTTAAACGAGTCTTGATTGATAATGGTTCATCTTTAAACATATGCACTTTTGACTTCTACCAAATATTTGGGTTTAGAAGTGATGAAATGAAAAGAACTGATATGATCATAAAAGCCTTCAATGACGAAACACAAGAAACGTGTGGAGTTATTACTATCCCCTTGCAAGTTGGTCCGAGAACCTTAGACACGACCGTGTTTATTGTACATTGCCCTGCATCATACAATATACTTTTGGGTCACCCTTGGATCAACGCGATGCGAGCTGTTCCCTCCACTTTACATCAGTGTGTTAAATTCGAATTTAAAAATCAGTTGGTTACCATTCATGGTGATCCTAGACCCTTTGATATGTGTGCTTTGGCAGAACCTGTTGGAGTTCAATTTTGCCCTGCTCTGTCATCCACACATCCTAATTCTCATCAACCATCTAAACATGTGAAACACACACCCATAACATCATCTACTTTTTCCCCATCAACTACACCTCTACATATAGCTCAACCATCTTCCGAACAAACCACATTAGGACCTCGAAAAGATCCTAAAACTACAACCAATGCTTCTTGTTTTACTCCTATAACTTCCATACCTATAGACTCATCCATCGATATCTCTATAACATCTACATCCACTACAAGCATACTTTCCACATCCGACGATGTAGGAAATGTTCCTTCTACCTCTTATGCTCTTACTGATGAGCTCTTACCCGATTTATCTAAAATTCTTATATAAAAAAAAACAAACACTGCCATGCAAGATTCCCTTATTTTAAATAAACTCCCACCCTCTCCTCGTACCTTGGGCCTCCCACAGCCTATGGGAAGTATTTACCAAGTCGGGAGTTGTGCTTTTATTTATAAGGGATATGACTGGGGAAGAATACCTAGAAACATCAAGACACATTGTGATGGATATGCTAGATGCTATTTTGCTAATGAGTATATTAAAGCTAAGCCTATAATGCTTAAATTGGGATATAAAGGGAAAGGTTTGGGACCTTTCCAGAATGGTATGAAAGAACCTTTTGAGGTAGAACCGTGGCTTGCCCGATGTGGTGTGGGCCTATTTCCTAGTAAAGGTCAGCCCTTCCCATTCGAGGATGATGACCACCTCATATGTTACCAAGATTATCTGGATAAACGGGATGTCTTGCATTTAATGAATAAGCCTCTTACATGTAATATGTTATCCATAGCTTACCCTGAGATGATTGTCGAATCCGACGATGAGTTGGAGGGGATATCTTTCATGATGTCTCCATTGAGGAATTGTTACATAACGGATTTTATTTCGATGGCTCTATACCTAGTATAGCCCAACTTGAGGCCACGACTCCTCAAGACGAATTATCCAAGCTAACCTTGGAAGAATTACAAGAATTAGGCGTTTCACCCGCCCCACCTAATTTTGAGAGAGATCTACACATGGAAGTAGAAAACATCATAAAAATTAACATTGGAACCAAAGATAACCCTCACATAATCAACATTGGATCAGAATTGAGTCAAGAAAAACAAGATAAATACATTGCATTCCTTAAACAATATGAAGACGTCTTTGCTTGGACATATGAAGATATGCCAGGATTAGACCCTTCTGTAGTTATGCATCACCTAGTAGTCCATCCGGATGCTAAACCTGTTAAACAAAAACTTAGAAAAATGCATCCTAAAGTGGCCTTACTAGTCAAAGGAGAATTAGAAAAACTCTTAAATGTTATTTTTATACAAGCCATTGATTATGCTGAATGGATCTCGAATGTAGTTCCAGTAACTAAGAAAGAAGCCACTAAAGTTAGGGTTTGCACAGACTTCAGAGATATTAATGTTGCATGCCCTAAAGATGATTTTCCTCTTCCCAACATGGATCAGATCATTGAATTTACTACTGGGAGTGGAATGATATCCCTAATGGATGGATTTTTTAGTTATAATCAGATCAAGATAGCTCCTGAAGATCAGGCTAAAACAACCTTTATTACCCCTTGGGGGACCTTTTGTTGGAAAGTGATGCCATTCGGTTTAAAGAATGCAGGTGCAACTTATCAACGCGCTATGACTTATATCTTTCATGATATGATGCATAATATTCTACATGATTATGTAGATGATATTATAGCTCGTTCCATCAAAGAAGATGATCATTTAGATGACTTGAGAAAAGTATTTGATCGGTTAAGGGAGTATCTTATCCGATTGAATCCAGCTAAATGTATATTCGGAGTTAAGTCCGATAAATTATTAGGGGTTATAGTTTCTTTACGTGGCATTGAAATTGACCCTCTCAAGATCATGGCTATCACTGATATGCCCGCACCCACAAATATATCGAATTACGAAGTCTACAAGGTAAGCTTCAAGCTATTCGGCTTTATTGATAAGTTGGCAGACAAAACTGGACCTTTTCTTAAGCTTCTTAAGAAAGATGTCTCTTTTCATTGGGACGACGAATGTCAGGAAGCATTCGAACTCCTCAAACAATATCTCCTTAAACCACCGGTGCTTTCACCACCTAGATCTGATCGTCCATTTATTTTGTACATTTTTGCTTTCGATTTTGCCTTAGGAGCTATGTTAGCTCAACTTGACGATGAGAAGAAAGAACGTGCTAATTATTACATTAGCAGAACCTTAATCAGTTATGAAACTCGCTATACCGTATTAGAGAAGTTATGTCTAGCAATCATATTTTCTACACAGAAACTATGACATTATATGCTCAACCAGAAAACGTATGTTATTGCTAAATTCGACCCTTTGCGATATCTCATGAGTCGACCGTACTTATCTGGTCGCACAACAAAGTGGGTTCTTGCGCTAAGCGAGTTTGAACTCACGTTTATAGGACAGAAGTCTGTTAAAGGTCAAATCATAGCAGATCAATTAGCCGTTGCACCCTTAGAGTCTACCCATCCCCTCATCATTGAGTTTCCTGATGAATGCCTTAAACTAGAGGCAGACCATCCAGAGCAATGGTCCCTATACTTTGATGGAGCCCGATGTATGAGTGGGGCTGGTGCAGGTATTATTTTAATATCTCCGTAGAAACATCTTATACCTCTGTCCTTCAAACTAACATTTGCTTGTACTAATAACACTGCTGAATATGAAGCTCTTATCCTTGGATTACGAGCTGCTTTAGCGCTACAAATTAAAAATCTATTGGTTTTTGGTGACTCTCAACTTGTCATAAATCAAATCAATGATGTTTATCAAACCCGAGATGATAAATTGCATCCATACAAAGCATATGTCTTACAATTATTATCTTTGTTTGATCAAGTTACCTTGGAAGCTATTCCTCGAACTAACAACCGTGCGGCTGACGCTATGGCTGCAATTGCATCTCTTTTGCCCTTGGAGTTAGATGACGAATATGCTACCATCATTATTCATCGACTCCAGGAACCCGCTTCAAGCAAATCATGCTTAGAACCTTTGGATGTGTTTCTAATCAACGAAACTACTCCTGAACATTGGTACACTGATCTATTTAATTTTCTTCAAAATGGGACCTTTCTTGAAGGTTGTAATAGCAACCAACGTAGGTTATTACGTAGACGAGCAAGTCGCTTCGTGATTATTGGTAATACCTTGTATAGGAGATCTTTTGAAGGCATCTTACTGAGATGTTTGAATCTAGCAGAATCTAGATCAGCTTTGAGTGAAGCCCACAATGGATCTTGTGGGGGGCATTTTAGTGGTAGCGCCATTGCTAAGAAGCTCCTTAGGATAGGATATTTTTGGCCTACCATGGAGAATGATGCACATGCTTATGTGCGTCATTGCGACAAGTGCCAAAAACACGCTGACCTTGTCCATGCGCCTGCACAAGAGCTACAGGCTATTTCATCTCCTTGGCCCTTTTCAAAATGGGGCTTAGACATCATTGGAAAAATCAACCCTGTGTCATCTGATGGACACAAATTTATCATAACCACCACTGAGTATTTCACGAAGTGGGTTGAAGCTATGCCATTAGCTTCTTGCACTGGAACCCAAGTTTCCAAGTTTATTTTTAATCAAATTATTTGTAGGTTCGAAATCCCTGCAAATCTCATCTCAGATAATGGAACTTGTTTTAAAAATAAATATGTTAAGAAATTATGTCAAAAGTATAAAATTCAACATCGTTGGTCCACTCCCTATTATCCTCAGGGTAATGGCCAAGCGGAAGCATCTAATAAAACATTAATCAAAATCCTTAAAATACTGGTCAACAAATCTGGCCGAGATTGGCATATTCAATTATATCCTGCTTTGTGGGCTTATCGAACTAGCGTTCGTACTCCCACAAGCACTTCCCCCTTTGTTTTGGTCTATGGCACTGAAGCAATTTTTCCCTTTGAATTAGAAGTTCCTTCTTTGGCTCTGCTACTTCAAGATACTGAAGTAGGAGATGAATATCATGCTGGCAGACTTAGTCAGCTAGAACTCCTAGATGAGAAGTGCATCAATGCTTTGGAGCATCTTCGTGCCTACCAAAACAAGCTTAAACGAGCATACCTCAAGAAAGTTCATCAGCGATCCTTTGAGATCGGTGACCTTGTCTTAAAAGAAAATCAAAAAAATACTAATGCAACTAAAGACCTTAAAGGTAAATTTGAGCCCAACTGGCTCGGACCATATGTCATCACTGCTAAATTTGGATCGGGAGCATATCGATTAGCTACCTTAGATGGTAAAGATCTTAAAGAACCTATGAACATTATGCATCTTAAGCGTTATTATGCATAACATTTGGTCCTTTTTCATCATTTATATATATTGTGTATTTTGCATATTGTTTCATTTTAGTAAAATTTCAAAAAAAATAGTAATAGTATTTCTTCTTGCAATTCATCAATCAAAATCAAAATATAAAAACATCAAAATCATCAAAATCTTCAAAAACATATTTTATTTTCATACCTGTCAATTCTTGAAGTATTGCAGTTATATTTTCAATTATTTTGGATAAATTAGCATTTATTTGGAATCCCGCACTTTCACATTCACATGAATAAATATCTTGATTTTATTTTGTATGATTATTAATCTCTCTTATATCAAAGTCCACAGTTGAATTAAATAAAGTTTTGAGCATAGAGAACTGATCTTGTTATTTACTTGAACCAAATATATCTTTTCACATTAAAATGATTTCATTGCAAATTCAATATGATGCTACATAGTAAAAGTGGTTTCTTGAGCGAAAAGTTTCCCCTGCTATCCTATCATGCACATGGTCTAGAATCTTTGAGAATTGACAAAAGGACAAGCTCACCCCTACCCGTAATAAAAATCCCTTGCTCTACAGCTAATCCGAGCAAGTATCCCTAGCATAGGAAGAAAAAGAAAAGTCAAAGAAAATGAGAAAAAGAAAAATATCATTTTGTACCATCGCAGCAATATTTCAGCATTATCTCAAGTTCCAAGCAAAATACAAAAAAAAAAAAAAGAGAGAAGAAAAGAAGAGAAAAAGAAAAGGCAAAAGCAAAATGCAATAAATCCCTTTCCCTACCCCTTGAAAAGAAAAGAAGGGTGAATGAGCTTGAATCCCTGGAATTCTCAATTATTCGAAAACTGTGAGGTAAGCCCCATAACAGGTGGTTTGTGCCCAACCCGCTTGGCCTTGGGTAATCCCTAGCGTGGTGATATGTCTGTCACATTAGCGACCTTATTTTGTATAGACCTATGTCGGCTTATGGATTAGCTAGCTCTTGATAACCTAACTTACACAGTAGTCTGGTACGGTTACATGCATATAAATCATGGTCAATGAACATTCATTTGGTTAATTCAAATTACTTGTATCAAATTATCTTGCTCAAAATTGGTGAACGAACAATACAATTGCACACACATTTGTATTTGAGAGATTCTCTATCATTATGATAAATCAAGATCGGCAATGAACTCACATATGCACATGAGGGTTCCTTACAAATCTACATTTGTCTTTGAGATAATTTAAAATATTTCTGCAACTCTTTTGGAATAAATTTTATTCTTATTTCAGAACATCTTGTTTAGTATAAAAACAATTACATACATTGTTTTCAAAAATCCAAAATTATTTTAAACAACCTATTACAAAATCTAGCAAATAAAGTCAAGTTTGTATATTATTATTTTCTGTTTATCAAAAATCAAAAATCAATCATGCAATAAAACTAAAATATCAATTTCTTCTTTGGATTTCACGATGATGGTATAAGTCTATACCTATAATTCTATGCCTAGCGCAAACCATTGTCCTAATTTTATTTTCCCATTCATTTAAAAAAAAAAAACATATGGCTTACATCATTATGTTACACAATTGTGCTTTAAAACGAACGAACACTTATTCTATTTCATGTCATTATGTCAACATTCAATTTTGCAACCATGGTATAATTTCTAAGGAATTGTTCAAAATTTTATCACACTTAGGAATTTATGCCTAGCAAAATCATATTTCTTTTAGTATCTCACGCATAATATTTTTATGAAAATCTGAAAACAAATCATCACCATCACAACACAAAGTCTTAAGACAGTCTCTTAAGCATTCTTTTACTTTTAGCAATATTTCTATACTCGGGATTAGCTTGACGACCGAGCGAGCGGTGACTCCATGAAATGGTCTATAACAGCGACAATGTCCTTTGAAATTATTGTTAGAAGTCCCTTTTATTTTTCATCAAATCACACCAAAACAACCAATTGTTTACATCAGATTATTTCATTTAAATTTTACAACATGACATAAAATTATAATATTTCTAAAATGACATAATTACATGAATCATCAATAATCAATTGCAAAATTCAACATTAAAGCATCATACAACATATACACAAGTCATATCATCAAAAATACCATATATATATATCAACAAATTATGTACATCATATCAAAACTGGACTGGTATGCCACAATCAATAGCCTGGCATACTCAATCCTCTCAAAAAATATATAATAATAAATACAATCTCTGTGCAGTGAGCGTCTAGCCTCGAGAAGCCCTCGAGCTCTCAACCTCATCTCCTCTCCTACCCTGAGGTGGAGGAGGAGGCCCCATCAGAGTCCGCCCTATGTCGTGGGTCCTCGACATCGATCGTGATGATGTCCTCGATGACCCCATCCTAATCGGCCCCGCAATGTCCGTAGCTGTAACCTCTAGCTCTCTGGAACCATCTGGTAGTATGCTCCCGGTAGAACGTAGTCTGAGCCATAGACCATGCCAACTCCTGCATGCTCGCTCCTCCGCCTCGAGCTCTGATCCATGTAGCCTCATCCCTTGTCTAACCAAGGTGGGCAACCTCATCCCGGAGAGCCACCGTCTCTTGCTCTCCCCTACCTCGACACCCTTGCCCTTATCGAGCGATGGTGGTCTCTCCCCCTACTGAGAAGGGAGTCCCTCCTCCCTCCTCCCTATCTATTGTGGTCTCTGTGGAGCCCGTGCCATCCTCTGGCATCTCTCCTATGGAGACCATCGTTGCTCTCTCCCATCATGACCCCGTGCTGCCTCAATAGCAGCCTGACGTCGCCTCCCCATCCATTGCACAATAGCGTGCATCGGACCCTATGCCCTCATCATCCGAGGAGGGTGGATGCCTACGTACCAGGCATCGTATCCATCGGTAACCCTAGCATCATCACCATCCACTGGCTGGATGGGGGCATCATCCATGTCCTGACTCTAGAACCGTTGCATGTCTGGAGCCCCGCTCAGTGTGGTACTATCCTGGATAGTCCAGGAGTACTCGTAATCCCTGAGAGAAGGGATCCCCTACTATAGACCGAACTATCATAGAACCCGATCGTAGCGGTGGAGCTCTACCTCTCCCTGCTCCATCCTCAGCCAACAGACTCGCCTGATGCGAGCTAGCTCCTGCCCATCCTCTGCCCACCCTGGGTGCTCTCGCCATGGCCTCCAGGTGATCTAGTCCAGGATGAGGTCATCTAGCAACCTCCGTGACATCGATAGATCTATCCGTCGCTATGACCCCCTCTGTAGCCACCAGTAGAAAACTTGAGGCCTCTCCCGATCAACCCCTATCAGTGGGAGCCCTACCGGCCTCCGCACCATGATGTGCTCCCAACACCAAACCTGTAGTAGCGATGTCAAGACCAGACATCGACCTCCCTTGTATACGACCCCATGTAGGATCCTATACAAGTGGCATAGTACAAAGCTGCCCCATGCAAACCTATATCATGGTCTCTCATGTCACAGACCACATCTGATAGGAGCCATGGTAATCTGCACCCACTCTAGTGGCACAACAGTAAGCCACCTACCACCCCTACCAAAACCTGAGTCAGCCTAGATGCCCCAGGCATCTGCCTTAGAGACTCGATGTTCACTCCGCCCTTCTCCAGGGTGAAGCTCGGGTCTCCGCTCAACCTCATCATAGCTTGGCCTTGATTGGCCATAGGAGTCATCAACCATCCCTGTATGGGGATCCTCATGATCCTCCATACGTCCTCTAGTGTGGGAGCCATCTCCCCTATCGATAACCGAAAGCAGGATGACCCCGGATACCACCTCTCTGCTAGGGCTATCAGTAGCCCCATGTCCGTCGGTACTTGTGGCATCTCTGCCACATGTTGTAGCCCGACTTGTGCTAGTCGGTCATGCTCTGCCTGGTCGAGCATGGCTATGTCATCTCTTAGTCCCCCGTATTTCCATTCTTGACTCTTTAGTAATCCCCTCTACAAAACAAACAATAAAACAACAAATTTCATTAATAAACCAATTATTAAAATCAATTAAATGCATTTCAAACAAAGCAAAATTTCATAAATATGATGATATCGTCCACCATTGGATGATATCGTCCCAAATTGGATAAAATCATCCTTTGTAGGATGAAATCGTCTCCGATTTCGCAACTTGGGGATCGCCCCTTGTTGGACGGGATCGCCCCTAGTTCGTCGATTTTGCCCTCCGACGAAATCGACGATCTAGGGACGATTTCGATGAAATAGGGACGATTTCATCCCGACGTCGTCGACGGCCTAAAAACGGCCGCGATGCCCCAAACAGTCAAAATTTAAAACAAAAAATTGCACAAATTAAATTCAAACCTAATTTACTAGGATTAGATCCTTACCCGTAGCCCATGCCGGACCTCTGTCGATCGGTGCACTGTCTCGACCATTTTGCCTGCAGAGCTCTAAAACCAGTAAAAATGAACAGTAAAAATGAATTAGGGTTTTACCCTATTTTTCTTAATTTTATTTAAAAACAACAACTTTCTTTTTATTTATTTTTGCTTTTCCGTGCTTTTACCTCAAACGTTCGATTTGGGTAAAAACACGGAGGGGGCACCATAGTCAACAGTCGTACGATTCGACCAAGAATCGTCGTCTAGAAAATTGAGTACATTTTTGCTTTCTCGTAAAATGGGAAGAACTCGTCTTTAACGCATTTTCTTCAAAAAATTTGCTAAAGAGGGGGCAAAATGTAGCACCCTAAAATTGGCACAGTTAAACCTTAGTAAAAAGATAAAAATTCAAATTTTAACCTCAAACCGCCCGTTAACCACCTGTTACCCGCTCCCCTTGTTTTTCGTGCCATTTTTAGGATTTGTTTTGACCGTTGGACGATATCATCGTAGATTAGACGAAATCATCCCAGATCTGATGAATTCATCTGGAACAGAACGTCCAGACGATTTCATCCCAAAACCAAATTTTCATACTTAGCTTCTGTTCCAACAACTCCTCTAACTTGGGCAGAAAGCGTGTCTGCGCAGTTAGAGTCTCCCCCATTGGAGATCTCCCAAATTGGGATGATCTCCAACCTCCTAACCTCTCCCTAATCCTATATAAACTGAGATTTTCTCAGTTTATCCCCCTGACTCTCTGCCTGAAACTCTGCTTAAACCCCCTGAACTTCCACGCACCTCAGAGCATCCTCACACCATCATTTGCATTTTGTATTTCATGTTTTCTTGTAGGAACTTTACTATTTTTCAGTCGAAGCTAGCTCGGATCGTCGCAAGCGATTCCAAGCGATTTCGGACGATCCTGTCGAGGAGCGCAGATGATCTCGTACGATTGGAGGCGATCCCGACTGTAGTCCAGATTGGGGGCAATCAGAGTCCAGAGTTTGCATCTCTTTATTGTTTTTTGCATTTCTTTATACATTATCTTAGTTATTATATTTATGCATCTTGGAGTTCACCTCATTTAGCATAACCGCATGATAAAGTTAAAATCAATCATTAAATCTACTGCATTTCTCTTATTTGTTATTTGAATCTATTATTTAGGCATGTTTGCTATTATTTCTATCATTCTCCTTTGCTTTTGCAGTTGCATATTTGGTATTTTGTATCTATTCCTGTGATTGCAGGTTTTTGACGAATTCGTCTGATGAATTCGTCAGATTGACGATGATCTCGTCTGATCTCAGATGATCGTCTGAGATTTGAGATGATTCGATGTAATTTCAGATGATTACGTACGAGTTGAGACGATCTGGACTGCTACAAAACTCAGAATCTTCATCAGACATCCGAAATCAGGTATGTTCTATCCCATTCGGCACATTCTCTATGTTTAGCATTTATTCATATTTTTTGTATCCATAAAAATCAGCATTGGCATATAGAATAGTTTAGATTCATCTTGGCCAAACCTAGGAATTGAATGATTAAAGTACAAAATGAACACATCAAACCCACTATCAACCTAGGTGTGGAAACGCCACTCAAAAGTTTCCTGGTGAACCCACCATCCATCAAAAATTCACCCTTATACCCCTCCCCCGAGAGGCGGGACCTTCAAAGGGCCTCTCAGTCCGAGGTATTGTCCCATCCTTCTCGCATCCCCCTTTCGGGCGTGGATCCTATAGCCTGAAGGTAAGGATGCAAAAAATTTGGAGCGATACATTTTGGTGAACCCGACATGAAAAACTAAAAACCTTTTGAAAAAAATCCAAAAAAAACAAAACATAAATGCATTTAGAATCAAATATTGCATATCATATTTAGATGGTAGATTATAATAAAAGACGAGATGTCACCATTAATGTTGAGAATCAATTAGCAACTATAGAGATTAATTCTTTGCTTAGAGTACCTCAAACATATAGAGTTCCACCTTTGTGGGATGAACTTAATAGGAGATTGGGTATCATTTCATCTAGAGCAACAGAACTTAGGCAAATCAAGAGGTTTGTCCTAGATAGAATCTTGGATCCTGATCAAGTGACCTTGTATCATGAGCTTCAGAGAGCTTGCCATAGGTGGTTAGCAGATAAAAGAGCCCTTGTGTCTTCAGAGTTGTACACCTTTGAGGAATACCTTGAGAATGTAGTTGTAGTACATAAATTTCTATCTCATATAGAGGATCAAGAGGTCATTCTTACGGATAGAAAAAGATGGAATAGAGTTCCTAGAGCTATGTTATATCGAGAGTATTGCCATGAAATCTATTTTTACAAGTCAGAGTTAGAAACAGATAATATCACTATAGCACACTTTATCAAGTTCTTGAAAAACCATTTCCAATTTGAAGAGGAGCATTTCATGACTCCTGATGAACTTGATCCTATCAATGACATCTATAAACTATTTATAGAAAACTAAGCTATTCTTTTATTATTGTTATTTCTTGCATTTAGTGTGTTGTTTTTTGTCTTTATAAGCATAAAAACAAAAAAATAAATAAATAAAATAAAATAAAAACAAAACAAAATCATAACAAAAATCAAAACATTTTCTTTTAAGTATTATAGTAGGTATATAATTAAAATATATCTACCTCCTAAATTTGTTGCAAATATATTAATATATATTTGCTAAAATCTAAATTTAGACATAATGACTAGACTCAAGAATGGAAAACAGACTGAAGTAGAAGAAGATTGGTTAGGAAAACCAAGAAATAACCCAGATGTCCTTCCTGAAGACCCAATTTAGGAAGAAGGAACCTTTGACCAACAAGAAGAAGAATTTTTTGTAGGAAATGAACAAAAAGAAAATGATAGAGAGGAAGGATCCTCATCCCCTAAAATATCTCCAGAAGGAGCTATTACTTTTGAGAACATGGAACATTTCTGGAAGTTCCTCAATACTAATATTGGCACTCTTAATAGAGCAGTCCATATGGACAAAGATCAAATTAGTGACACTCAAGCAACCCTAGAAGACATATATCACACACGCACTAATCCCTTGTCCTTCATTGATCAAGAAAGTGATCAAGCTGGACCATCCAATTTGGATATGGCCGCTATAATCCAGAACACGCAACAACAACAGGTTACCCAACCACCTAGAGTGCCTGTTACCAAGCCTAGGGTTATTCCCACACAAAAGAAACCTTCATTCACTGCTCTATTTCGCCAAGCTATTGATCAATATACCTCAAATCAACAAAAGCCTAAAACAAAACCAAATACCAATTTCCAACAATCCGGGATACAACATAATGCTACAACAAATCTTCTTCATAATACTCTTCCTACCAACCATTTGCATAACAACAATATAGCATCTAATCCTTATGTCACGCCAGCATACGCTCACAAATCCCATGCTCATGTACCACCGAACCAATATGGTGGACAAACTGGTAATCTGGAAGCCATGGTGAAACAGTTAGTCTTCCGCATGGACCAGATAGATCCCTACCGTCCCTCATACAATTATCGAGAGATGTGTAGTCAACCTCTAGATCCTATAGTTGTAGCACAACCATATCCCAAACACTTTCCTATGCCTGTCCTACCTATATACAAAGGAACTGAAGATCCCAAAGGGAATCATGTGCCTAATGTTCAACCTAAGCCTCCTTATAATATTAATGAACAATTATCAAATACTACAACTAGAATTTCCCTTTTGGACCTTTTAAGATCTTCTCCTACCCATAGGGATGAATTAATGCTCACATTAAGCCAAATGATGGTACCACAAAATATTCAACCTGAAGCCATGTCCAATACTATCATAACTCGAGAATTCAATTGTATTGACTTCTAGGATAGAGATATACCACAACATAGTTTACATAAGGATAATCCCTTATATATTACTGCCCTAATTAGGGATGTAGCAGTTAAACTATTCTTGATTGATAATGGTTCATCTTTAAACATATGAACTTTTGACTTCTACCAAATATTTGGGTTTAGAAGTGACGAAATGAAAAGAACTGATATGATCATAAAAGCCTTCAATGACAAAACACAAGAAACGTGTGGAGTTATTACTATCCCCTTGCAAGTTGGTCCGAGAACCTTAGACATGACCGTGTTTATTGTACATTGCCCTGCATCGTACAATATACTTTTGGGTCACCCTTGGATAAACGTGATGCAAACTGTTCCCTCCACTTTACATCAGTGTGTTAAATGCGAATTTAAAAATTAGTTGGTTACCATTCATGGTGATCCTAGACCCTTTGATATGTGTGCTTTGGCAGAACTTGTTGGAGTTCAATTTTGCCCTGCTCTGTCATCCACACATCCTAATTCTCATAAACCATATAAATGTGTGAAACACACACCCATAACATCATCTACTTTTCCCCCATCAACTACACATTTACATATAGCTCAACCATATTCTGAAAAAACCACATTAGGACCTCGAAAAGATCCTAAAACTACAACCAATGCTTCTTGTTTTACTCCTATAACTTCCATACCTATAGACTCATCCATCGATATCTCTATGACATCTACATCCACTACAAGCATACTTTCCACATTCGACGATGTAGAAAATGTTCCTTCTACCTCTTATGCTCTTACTAATGAGATCTTATCCGATTTATCTAAAATTCTTATATCAGAAAAAACAAACACTGCCATGCAAGATTCCCTTATTTTAAATAAACTCCCACCCTCTCCTCGTACCTTGGGCCTCCCACAGCCTATGGTAATTATTTACCAAGTCAGGAGTTGTGCTTTTATTTATAAGGGATATGACTGGTGAAGAATACCTAGAAACATCAAGACACATTGTGATGGATATGCTAGATGCTATTTTGGTAATGAGTATACTAAAGCTAAGCTTATAATGCTTAAATTGGGATATAAAGGGAAATTTTTGGGACCTTTCCATAATGGTATGAAAGAACCTTTTGAGGGAGAACCGTGGCTTGCCCAATGTGGTGTGGGCCTATTTCCTAGTAAAGGTCAACCCTTCCCATTAGAGGATGATGACCACCTCATATGTTACCAATATTATCTGGATAAACGGGATGTCTTGCATTTAATGAATAAGCCTCTTACATGTAATATGTTATCCATAGCTTACCCTGAGATGATTTCCGAATTCGATGATGAGTTGGAGGGGGATATCTTTCATGATGTCTCCATTGAGAAATTGTTACATAACGGATTTTATTTCGATGGCTCTATACCTAGTATAGCCCAGCTTGAGGCCACGACTCCTCAAGATGAATTATCCAAGCTAACCTTGGAAGAATTACAAGAATTAGGCATTTCACCCGCACCACATAATTTTGAGAGAGATCTACACATGGAATTAGAAAACATCATAAAAATTAACATTGGAACCAAAGATAACCCTCACATAATCAACATTGGATCATAATTGAGTCAAGAAAAACAAGATAAATACATTGCATTACTTAAACAATATGAAGACGTCTTTGCTTGGACATATGAAGATATGCTAGGATTAGACCCTTCTATAGTTATGCATCACCTAGTAGTCCATCCGTATGCTAAACCTATTAAACAGAAACTTAGAAAAATGTATCCTCAAGTGGCCTTACTAGTCAAAGGGGAATTATAAAAACTCTTAAATGTTATTTTTATACAAGCCATTGATTATGCTGAATGGATCTCGAATGTAGTTCCAATAACTAATAAAGAAGCCACTAAAGTTAGGGTTTGCATAGACTTTAGAGATATTAATGCTTCATGCCCTAAAGATGATTTTCCTCTTCCCAACATGGATCGGATCATTGACTTTACTGCTGGGAGTGGAATGATATCCCTAATGGATGGATTTTTTGGTTATAATCAGATCAGGATAGCTATTGAAGATCAGGCTAAAATAACCTTTATTACCCCTTGGGGGACCTTTTGTTGGAAAGTGATGCCATTCGGTTTAAAGAATGCAGGTGCAACTTATCAATGCGCTATGACTTATATCTTTCATGATATGATGCATAATATTCTACATGATTATGTAGATGATATTATAGCTCGTTCCATCAAAGAAGATGATCATTTAGATGACAAAAGATATTTTTGGGTACCCATTTTATCCTTCTATAGTGAAAGTATCAATGGTTTCCAAAAATAGAATACCCATAGTGGAAAACTTAACAATCAAAGTTTGGTCATTTACATCCTAACAAGTCACATTCAGATAACATGCCAAATGAGGATAAAAAAAAAATAGTCACACAATAAAATACCCATTTCCTACTTTTACAGATGAAATCCAACCATATTTCAAAAATAGTGCACCATAGCTCCAAAAAAAGGAAATTCAAACTGCAAGACTACCCTACCCATTACCTGGTCAAAAAACAACAAAATTGGCCAAACCTAAAAAGCGATCACAATTTTGGGTAACCATTAAGCCTGTTTAACACTTTGTGTTTCAATTTTAATTAAAATTTACCTAAATTTTAAAAATAACACGAAAAAATCCCCTCCTATTTCATGCTTTTTGAGAAACAAAATTGCAAAATAAATAAAATAAAGAGCACTTACTGGTGGGTCTCCACGTTGAGCACCAACGCTAGTGCATCCTCTCACTATCCCACTACTCAAATTAGTCAATTGCAAGCACTCTGTATCACCAATCGTCACTCGGTCCTCACTATCAAAGTTTGCCATTGTCAAAATGACCCCCCACACTTCAAAAAAGGTTTAAATACCCCTAAAAACCCTAATTAGGTCTAATTCATCCACCAACCTCTGAATTAGACCCAATTCATCCCCCAACCTATGAATTATATCAATTCACCCCCCAACCTATGAATATGGATCCAATTCACCCCTCAACCTACAAATTGAGTCTAGAAGCCCCAAAATCACCCAAATTTGATTCCAAACCCTATAAAATTTGTCCCCTTTCCTACCCATATATTTTTTCATCACTACTATCATGTATTTTTCTTCTATCAACTGATTCATCACCACATCATCACATTCCATTCACCTCATTGCTAATACCTCGTTTGAGGGGGTATTCATATCCAAAAGTCATCTTTGCATGCAACCAAACAATCAAACATCCAAATCACAAATATCGCATCTGTCTACAAATGTTTTTGCTAAAGATTATCTTATGATTATAATCTCAATCCCAACTAGATATTTGTTATATCACGAGAGTTATGTGTAACAATGGAGAGGTTACTCTGGAATTCATGATACATAATGAATGACATGTTTAACTAACCCAATGGAACATTTGGAGATGTCACTCTAGCATTCATGATACATAATGAATGACACATTTGAAGAATCCATATATTAACTAGCTCAAATGGTTTGACATTTGTCACCATGAACTCATCAATCAATCAATAGCAAAAATTTGAATAGGCATTTGTTCTATTCATACTTTGGACCATCTTGCATTGGTTGAAAAAGCAAAGCAGTCAAAATTTTCCACCCTAAGAAACCGGTATGACATCGATAAATATCATACAAACTCAAAAAAACCATTGTGTTGCATCTGCAATCATTCATTTCTATTCATCGACATTGTTTTTCATTTTATTTTATTTCTTTTTCTCTTCTTCCCCTTGGATTCCCAGTCAATGTTGTATGGTCATGCTTTGAATGGCTACATACCTTTTATTATATTTCATTCTCCTCTTTTATTTCCCCTAGATCCCTGATCAATTTTGTATAGTCATGCTTCAAGTGACTACATACCTTTGACTAGATTCCATTATTTTTTCTTCTTCCCCCTGAACTCCCAGTCAATGTTGTATGGTCAGGCTTCGAGTGGCTACATATCTTTGACTAGATTATTATCTTTTCTCTTCTTCCCCCTGGATCCCCGATAAATTTTGTATGGTCATGCTTTGAGTGGCTACATACCTTTGGTTGGATTCCATTCTTCTTCTTTCCCTTATCTCATACACATCCCTTCACATTTTTGTATTAAATTATGCTTCACATAGTATAGTAAAAAAAGGGGTAAAATGTAGACACCTAAAATTCACACATAACTACCTCTACATACTTGTAGATCCTTTTGGACACTTTTAGGTTACATAGGCCATCCTAGACACCTCTAGGTATTATAGTCTAGTATAGACTATTGTAGATCTCTATAGACCTATGTAGACAATTATAGACATACATAGACTATTGTAGACATGCGTAGACTAGCATAGATAACTCTATATTAGAGTAGCATATCGTAGACTTACATAGATCATTCCACTAATTTATAGGTACAAAACACTATTGAACTACTTAATCCATTTCATAACCAGCTTGCATCCATAAAAGGACCACTCATCAATCACCTAAGGCCACTTAAGCCCTTCCTAGACTTAATTAGGACCCTATGGGACTATTAATTCCTAAAAGTCTTAATTAAACTTAATTCAAATTCTAATTTTAAAGTGACTTCACTTAAAGTGCACTTTTTGGATTAAAAAGGTTAATTAGGTTCCTAAGCCCTAATTAGTCCAAATTATTCCCTCCCACATGTGTGTGCAGAAATATGGTTAGGATATTTCTTAGGAAACCCTAACCTAACCCTAATCTAACCTTACAATTGACTAATTCTAGTTAACCCTAATCTCTCCTCACACATGTGTGAGGTTGAGATATTTCCTTAGGGAATTTGGGGATGACACCTCACAAAATCTAACCTAACAACCATATAACCTGATATTAGGGTTTATTTTTCCTAACCACACCCCCTACACCCTAGGTTTATATATAAATAGTGGACCTAATCCCTCATTCTACCTCGCTCTCCCCTTTTACTTCAAGTATATAAACTATATCAAAATGCAACCAAAAGTACAATAAAGGACATATGATTTGTACCAACAATATTATAGCACCTGAGGAGCCCATCCATGAAAATATCTTTAGCAAAAACTACTTATAGCAGAATTCACCGCTCGACTTGCAAATACGGCACCAATTCACCCCCCGACCTATGATTTGGGTATATAAGACTCAAATCACCCAAAATTTGTTAGATAAGAATTATTTCATGATTGTATGATGTTTCCCATAATTTTTAATACATTTTAGTTTTAGTTTTCCTTCTAGTTTTCATTGTCTTTCATCATCATGCGGTCTGACTAAGACAAGCCCCTAAACACACTAACCCTATTTTTTAGGTCATAAAATAGGTGGTAAAGCATCCACATCAACACCAGTAGTGGACCACATATGTAGGAAGCCCACCTACATTGAGGAACCCAAGAGCAACTATCAATCTATTTGATGTTCATTATGAAAGGATTCTCTATGATCCTTATTGTAACCTATGAATTATATTTCAAATGAATAAAGAACAATATTATGGATATTTACATTAACTTTGTATTTATGTTTGATCAAATAGCAATTTTTGTATGTTTTAGAAGTAACTAGATAACTTCCCCCTAAAGTAACCTAATATCCTAAGTATGTACCAAGGAAGGTACATTTACATGACCCAAATAATGTAATATACTCTATTTCTAATGCCACCCTATATTACAATATTTGGGTATTGGAGACTTTAGTCTTCAATATGGATCTTCTTCTATATTATGGCTTTAAATTGGATCTTCTTCTTCGACATGATATTTATATTCTTTAGTAGCTGCTTCAGTCTTAAGATGATGTAAAAATAGACTGAAGTTGTAGACCCTTCTTTTAGTTGACCTTGCACTATATTCCTCCTTCATTGGGTTCATATCCTTCTTCCTTAGCTTTACCTTTGAATTTAGTATCTGCATTTTTATAGTTGGTTGTGCTACTAATTGGTTCTTGCATGGAGGATTATCCTTTCTTGTCTTAAATTTGTACATATGCTTCTGAACAACCACTTAGGGCACCATGATAATATTTTGAGTTAATAGAACTTGAAGTATCAATTTTGCATGAGGATTGAAAAACTTTTCTAGATATGACTCACTTACTTCTACCTTCTTTTTGAGTAGTTCTATCAATCAATTTTGTTCTACATTTTCATTCTTGAAGTGTTTATATGTGAGTAAATCCATATATAATATTCTCACAAGATCTAAGAAATATGTAACATCTCTTTCTCTGTTGCCAATATCTTCATTGAGACAAATTTGAAGATAGCATTCCATAGTATCAATGTTATCTTCTAAGGATTCACTATGGATTATTTTAGAAGTTATATATATCATTCTTTCCAATTTCAAGAGTACATTCATGATCCCAAGCTTTATGGCACTGATTTTTCCTTATTGATTTTTGTAGTATTTTGGAAGGTAGACATCCTTATGGATCCCTATTAGGATATATGATCTTTGATAGAAGTATATAAGCTTGATTTGATAAAACCTATATTAATCCTTGATTTTTGTAGGCTTCCTTATGTCTCCCTAGTAATGATAATGAGTACTCTTAAGGATTTTTAGATTTTGTAGATAGCTTATATATTGCTAATGGACTTGCAACTTGATATATAATAGATTTTGATATTACCAAGTTTTCTAGAATACCTTATAACTCCCTAGTATGTTTTGGACAAGATATAAATTGTTTTTGTAAGTTATAGTTCAATCTTGGTTGATTTTGTAAAGTTTTGTAAATTCTAAAATCAAATTCTATTGTCCTTATTGCTCCTATTGAACTAAGCACTTTTTCTAGATTTCAAGAGTTTTTAATATTGGATCTTTTATCTTGATTTGAGAAAATTTGAGACAAGTAAATATTATAATTTCCAACCTTTAAATATTTTTGATAAACCTCTTATAATGGCCCTTTGAGATTTGATTTTAATTTTTCTAATTTCTAATAAATAAATTTATAGTAGTAGACCTTATGACTCCCAAATTTGGAAAATTAGGAAAGATAATAATATTTGTAAAGTATTAAATAGTTCAATCTAAGTAGAAGGCCTTATATATCCTAGGTTAGCTTGCAAACAGTAATTTTATTTTTAGTAAGTTATCTCCTATGTCTTTTGCTTTCTAAACCTTAAATTTTATCCTTGAAATTATAACCTTATATATCCTATGTATAAAAGCAATATTAATGACATAGTTCTTTTACCTGAGCCCCTTGACTTCACACTTGAATGGTGCTAGTTTTGACTAAAATATAACAGTCCTTTTATGTACCCTTTCTGTGGTGCTTGACTTGATGAATATAAATGGCCAAGTGTGGTATGGATGAGTGAGAAATAGCTAGGCTTGATCTTCAACACTTGGAGAGTATATGCTGACCTTATTCTATGGATCCTTAAATGCTCCTTGCTCTCCTTCTTCTACACTATGCTTAGGACTGGATTGACTGTGCTATTCCTACTATTCTTTGACTTCACTTTTCTCTCCATTTCACTTTCCAAACTTTGAACATAAATTCTCTTGTACTTTAAATCTCTCTTCATTGCATTTAATGGAATTCAATGATGGACAAGTGGCACCTATGTTTCTTGAGACTGTTGCGACTTCTTCTTGTAACACTGATACACTGACCATTACTCCTTTGTAACGTATTTAAACTTTCTTTGAGCACTTGTAACTCCTCAACGTTCATCTCTTGAGCGTTAGAGATATGACAACCATTAGGGAATATTATACCAAGTGGAATTTAGTCCTCTTGCATGGGAATTTCAATGTAACACCTCCAATAAGGATATTATAACTCCTTCAATTATCTTCCTCCTTAGCTTGCTTTGATTTCTTGAGCAGCAAGCAATGTATTCTCTTTTGTAGATAATTTGTGATCCACCTTGAAGCTTTGAATGAGGATGAGGTAGCTCATTTTATTCTCTCTTTTAATGCTATTCCCAACATAACATATATTATTCTCTTTGTTCTTATACCTTTGTTGTGCTCCATGTTCATGTTGATAGAGGTGAAGCTTAATGTGTCTATTCTCTATCTTACTTTTTTACATAAATAGCTTCTTATCCTTAATATAATTTATGTAAATTATTTTGATAGAACTAATTTAGCTTACATAAATAACCCTGGTAGGCTTACTATAATTTACGTAAAATCTTCCTTTGTCTTATGGATCTATTCTTGGAGAGAATGCCCTTTTGTTGTTAGAGAACACTTGATCCTTTGGCACTTCTTTTGGCTACCTTTTTTTTGTACTTGTTGTGCCTATTTTGGCACCTTTAAATCTACTCCTTTCCCTGTGTTTGATATATTGTATAAGTGCAATACCATGTAACCTTTAAATGTATATAGAACCTTTTTACTGCACATTTTCTTGCATTATTTTGCAGGTCTGAGATTCTGATTTTTGTAGCAGATTACTGAGTGCAAAATGAGGGTTTTGAGGATGTCTCTTTGGCTAGATTCCTTACCCGTTTTTCTTGGACTATTGATGGTGAATCAAAGCCTTGTAAATGTTGTAAAACAAAAGGTTTATTTTAGTTGCACTAACCCTAAGTGCTTTAGATTTGAGACTCACCAAGTCTCAATCTTTGAATTTTTTTTTGTTAGCTTTTATTTGCTTATACTAACCAATTTTGGTGGCTTCTATTGGCCACTATGAGTTGTAGGTTTCTATGCTTTAAGATTTTATTTAGACACTTAATACAAAATATATTTTGTAGCCTTTATTTCAAAGCACAAAACTATTTTCTTTTGATAGTAATAATAGTGCAAATGAATCTAAAAAATTCTACTTTTTATGCACTAACAAATTACACCTTATCACTCCAATCTACTCTCAAGAAAATGCACTTAATCAATTCACTGTAACTAATCAAGAATAATCTAAAATTAACATTCAAGAACTATTCTGTAAATTTCTTATACGCAATATATTATGATATAGTCTTCTTTTGCTTTCCAAAGTAGATAATAGGCTAGTTGATAGATTATTGAAATTCTGAAATCTAATCAACTCCTAATGTGTAAATGAACCTTTCTTTTTTAACACTTGAAGAATATAATACAAATATCCTTTTGAAACTTTAATCAGGATTAATGTGCTTTAATAAATCTAATAAGTAATCCAACTAATGAATCTACTTGCACTTATAGTTGCTTATATTTTTTGAACACTTTTGTAGCTCCTTTTCTGCTTCTATAGATTATGTAGATATTGGTGCCTAAGATCACTAAGTTGTTACCTTGAGTATGATCTTGTAGCTCTATTTAGACTATTTTGAATAGCTTCTTCACCAAATCGATGGTCTCAAACTTTATTTTATGGGCCTAGGATTTGGTGACTTTGATATCCTCTTGTAATATCCTCCTGCTATAGATTTGGAGAAGTTTATATCTCTAAAGTAGTGACCTCTTACTGTAGTAGGTAATATTCAAATATTCTAGATTTGATAAGATTCTTCTACCTTCAAGTATTCTTATCAAATTTTGACTTCAAGTAAGATCTTCTTCTCAATATTTTGAATATCTTGAGGTCTTCATTGGGTTCTTCTTCTGCTCATTGACACTCCTTGCCAAATTCTCCTCCTCTTGGGCTTGTTGTCGAATGGTGGTAATTTTCCCAAGTCCTTCACTATTAGGATTCTCCTTGGTAGTGCATTTCTCTAGTGAGTTATTCTTTAATTATTTTCTCAACAGGGCTCTCTTAGCCTTTTATTGGATGCTAGTCAAGACCTTGTTAAGGTATTTGATATTGCAGCTTCTTCTGGTATTCCTTGAGACCTTATCTTCAACCTTATACTTCTAGAAGTGTTGGCATTGAGATCTTCTCATGGATATCTGATTCTATTACTTCTATATTCAAGCAAGACTCTCCTAGTCCTTCTTCTTCTTCCTAGTCTAGAAGTTCTTCAATGATATCTCCTCATGATCTCTTTTACTTGAGGTGCTGGATTGATTCTAAAGAGGATTTTCTTTCTAACTTTCTTGTAGGAATCTTTCCTGACTTACTGGATCTCCTTTACCTACAACAAAAATATTAGTACTAAAATTTTCTTCTAAATTAAATACTCTCTTCTAGAGTCTTCTTCAGGATAAAGGTATCTGTGGCCTTTTTTAGTATTCATGGTCTGTTCTTCAATATCAATACTTCTATGGCCTTTTCTTTTGGATTAAGGCTTCTATGGAATTTTCTTCTAGATCAAGGATTCTATGGTCATTTCTTCTGTATCAAGGCTTCTATGGTATCTTTATTCTTGTGAAGTTCTTCAATCTATAAATGGATATCTCATGTCTTCAAAATTTACCATGATTATTTTACAAAAGTTTCTTCTGAAGTATTCTCCTCTCTGTAACAACTAATATTTGTACTATGAAGGTACTTCGACCTTTAGGCAATGAAGTTGAGGTCTCCTAGATTTTATGTTGTAGGAGGTGTCCCAATAATTTGAGTATTAATTCCTTACAATAAAAGAAAATTTTAGGTAAGTATTTCCAGATATCTAAGCTTCACTAGTTGATTCATCAACCTAGTGGATCAAATGTTGAGTCCTAGTCTTCACAAGTTTTCCTTCAACTCTATGGAAATACTCTAGCCCTATGTAATATCAGTATTTTTGAAACTAATATTTCAGTCCTCACTTGTAACTCTCCCAAATTCTACCACCTAGACTCTTCTAAAAAATGTTGACTGTGACTAGTCCAATGGTGCATCAAGTTCTCAAAAAACTCAGGGTTAATGATAATGGTGGTTTCCCTATAGACCTATTGTGGATTGATCTACCGTAGCTATGATACCACTATTAGTTTTTGATACCACATACAATGGGAGATATCAATCAGAATATGGATAATAATAAGAAAATAAGTAAATTTGTGAGATGACTGAAATATGCTATAAATAGAAATGATGAAAAATATTACAATAGTAGCTATGGAGGAAATGGAAACTCCATGATATAAGCTACTGCTCCATGAATGAGCTCTGAGCTTATAGCTTACACACACTACACTACTTCCTATATACCACACACTAAATTCAATACACTAACTTTGATATCTATCTTCTACATCTATGGACTTTATATAGGAATATAATTTCCTTGGCGAACACTCTACCTAGTTGTACAAGTAGACACCTTGTACATTATATCTTGCACATTGACACTTGTGCATTTACTACATTGCATGAATTAACTAGATAACTTCCCCCTAAAGTAACATAATATCCTAAGTATGTACTATAGGCCCAAAATGACCACATCCTTAGAAAAAATTTGAAAATATTTTCTAAGGCATGAAGATGTTCCCAACCGCTCAACACACAATGTATTTTGCAGCGGCACAACGCAGGATGTTCTACACCACTAATGAAATAGACAAACTTACATTGCGATCACTTTGGTAGAGCTGAATAAAAAAAATTTTCTAAGGTAAGAAGGCATGTTATCATCCACTCAACACTTAGTGTATTTTATAATGGTACAGCAGCATGTTCCATGTCACTGTCAACTCGTGTGAAAGCTAACATTATCGTTCTCCAATCATTGGACCAACACACATTGCCTTAGCCCGCATAATAAAATGACTAATTTTTTGATGTGTTCTATGTCACTGAGATTTAAGTGTGGATCATATTACATGTTCCATGTTGTTGGTCAAAGAGGTCAAGATGCCCAAAATAAAGCACAAAACAACAGTGCAACACAAAATCTCATGAAAGGTTTGTAGACACTAAAATCCAACACCTTCAAAACCACATCTACCACCCCACCATCAAATCCTGCATAATAAAATTATATGCCTAAGTCTAAACTTAGGGATATAAAATCCTGCACATTATCCTATTTTCCTAATTTATTAAATCTAGAAAATCACCCTAGGATACCCTATCTACCCATTGGACATGTGTCCTAGACACTTCATCCAACACCCCTGCCACATCTTACCCACTCCTGTCCCCCTTGTCCTTGCACATGAGATAGATTCCCAACACCCATGCCATAACTCATTTGGTTTTGTCCCCTTGTCCCTTCACATAAAAAAACATCCCACATCCCACTCCACTTGAAGCCACATCACCTCAATTAAGTGAGGCACACTGAATGACTCATTGTAACTGCCCCTTCCACCTGGAAGTTCAGATTTTCCACTTGGCAAGTCAGGCTTGCCACCTCCCATTCCCATCCAAAGCCCTAGGAAGCCTATAAAAACACCATTAGTCCACCAAACAAGAGGATCTAAACTTACGTACCGACAGGATACCAAAATAGATCTGGACACAGTGAGAAATTGAGAGCATGAGCTTGATTCTGACCATTGGCTTAGATCCCGAGGCAATCTTCCATTCAGCCAAAATCGCTTGTCCATGGTTCCATAGTCGAAAATGTGACTCTATGGTTTTAAAACTACAGGTCATCGATTTCCAGCCCACAACCGTGCTTCTATGGTTCCATAGTCCCAAGAAATTTCATCGACAGAGATAAGCAATTTAAAATATGGAGCAAGGCTTTATTTGTTAAATGTTGCATGCTATCTGCTTTTCATACATATCAATGATAGGTTTATATTTAGCATTGGGTTTATCGCTTGACTATACAAGTGCTATTAATCTTCTTTGTTGGTTTGCATGTGTGCAGGTAACATGTATCTTGGATAAGCTACTGAAGCTGGAGTGGTCCCTTGCTGGATACCAAAGCCCACTCACCCTTTGAAGTTGTGATGAGAGAACAAAGAAAACCATACCCTACGGAGGAGTTGGAAGATCTCCCTCTCCCATAATAAAGCATTGTATTTTAGAGAGATGAAGAACATTGTAACATTGCTCCCAACATGCTTGGGGTAATTCAAAATATTTTGTAAAAGTTGTATCAATATCAATACAAAAGGGGCATTTTGATAATCTACTTCTATCTCTATCTTTGTCATTTATTTTGTGTTTAGTTCTTTGGTTACAAAAATGGTGATCACGGTGGGACCCCCTAAAGGTCCTATTTTTTTTGCCTTGCTTTTAAATTTGTTTACTAATCTTTGTCTGCACCTACAGGTTTCGGGAATTCAAGACGTGCATAGATTCAACTTTGGATCGATACATCTGGAAAAACCTTGTGCCTGAATTATTTATTGTGGAAACATGGAAACATGGTTTTTGTTCTGAAGAAACACAGGTGCATGGTTTTTGTTTGGTGAAAATGTAGACGAGCGGTTCCTATTTCGGGGAAATGCGAGCACGCGATTTCTATTTCAGAAATGTAGACCGATGATTGACAGCTGGAAGGAGCAACGAAAGGAACACAGGTCTGTACTTTGTGCCATCTGTTCAATTCTTCCTTTAGGTCTAGTTTAGGCTGCATTTAAGTAGATTAAGGGTCTCAGTCTTGTATGCCTTTGTATGCACTTAGGTCTTAGAGATAGAAAAAAGTACTTAAATTTTGCATCCATACACAAAATGACAAGAAAATATTAAAGAGAATCTGCATTTGCATAATAGAAAACAGATCATTTTGCATTCACCGAGTTAGAAATAACTCAGGTGTGTATTTCAGGTTCGGGTCTATAAAAGGGTTATTATGTTTCTGTTGATAGAAAGGACCCACGCATCCGCGGTTGGGATATCCCAAATGTAGATGCACGGTTGGAAAACCATGCACCCACGATTTACTAGAACTAATCACACACCCATGGTTAGCCCTATTAAATAGAATCTGATTGAACTAGACCTGAGATTGGCACTTTTGCCCTTGATTTGTTATTTTTCATTCTCTATTTTATGTTTTCCTACATTTAGGCATTGAAGAAAAATTGCATAATAATCTTGCATACCACAATAATCAAACAAAACCACCACACACTCACTTGAACGTTGGAAAATGGCTAGATTTCATCACCATCGGGTTTGGATTTCATCACCGAACCACCAACATTATACCCTAATTTTGGCCAAGGCCGGTTCCAAGATCCATCATAGCCCATGGGTTATAGCACACATTTCTCTCCGGAGAAGTGTATCATAGACTACGGGTGAACTGGGTGAGGAACTGGTAGGACCTGTGCTCCCTGGCCGTGTGTGGGCTTCATTACCACACATTATAGGTGGGATTACATGACCTGGAGTTCATAGCCAGGTTGTCGAGCTGCGAGTATACAGGTGAAATCCTAGATTCATATAGGGCAAAACATTGAGCACACGTCTTTTCATTTTTAAAAAAAAAAAAACTAATGAAAACCTAGCACCAAAAAATTTGTGTGTTTGTTTGCTTTGCATGTTGTATTGCATCGTACTATCATTTTATTTACATAGATAGTCACACTTGGCATTGTACCACATAATAGTGTATGGTAGTGACTCGTAGTCAAGCTAAGAAACTAGTGTCAAACCAAAGTCAGTGGTCTTCCCCCATGGCCTCTCAGTCTAGAAATATCCCTCACACTTCGGTGGTAGGACAAGTAGGCATGCCCTCTTCTATGTCCCAAAGTCTTAATGTAGGGCCTTCTAGTAATGCCCCTAATACGGACATAGACATTATGCATAGGGCTACTCACACAGCCATACCTGAGACACCTAGGAGTGAACCTCCTATAGTGGTAGATAGTCATGTCACCATGTTCGACATGGATACTATTAGAATGTACTTGAATGCAGCTGGAATGGTCTTCCCATCATTACCACCACTCTCCATCCCATCCCGTGTTGTACCATCATTACAACAAGAGCCCGCATATACTTACCCATAGCAGTCGAAACAAGTTTTTACAAATCCCCTTTTTGAGTTGGTTGTTGTAGCACTAGCTAACCAACCATCATCATCCAACCAACCACCCCACACATTACCTCAACAACTCACCATTTCCACTAATCCCTTGTATGAAACAATTCATGTTGTTTCACAAACCCTAACATCCACTCAACCCACTACCCTCATAGGTTCTACATCCCATATCATACCACAATCAGTGGCAATACCCTTTGCTACTTACCCCCCACTCACTTCCACTACCATGGTTGTTCCACAACCAACCCAACCTACCACATCACAGGTGGCGGTCCCTACTTCAAATGTAATTGCTATGCAACAAGATTTTTTATAGCTGCAACAAATGATTTTAGATAACGCTAACCATAGCGTAAATACTGACCCCAACCAACATTTGCAAGGGATTGAGCACAACTTCCCACCTCCATCTCACCAAACAAATACCTTTATCCAAGATCCATCTTGGACAATGCACCCCCATCCACCACTATAGCTCAAAACCAACCTCCACATCCATATGCTAATACAGTAGGTCAGCATACCATCATGCCCCCATCACCCCATCCGTATCATAATCTCCATCATCATTCATATCATAACACATTTCATCCAACCATACCTTATCACCCATAGCCTACATACAATCCACCCCATTACCAGCAACATCAAGTACATTCAAGTGTCAGTCCTATGGATGACCCTAGATACCAGTTTTTATAGAGTCATATTGATAGTCTTGCCATGCAAACTCCAGGTTTGCAATACCAAAAACCAACTTTAAGGCAACTACTCAATCATCCTATTCATGCTTCGGTCCCTAAGCTACCATATCCAGTAGATTTTCAAATACCTAAGCTTGAATTTAAAGGGGAAGAGGACCCTCGTGAACATATAACTAGATTTGTAAATGCATGCTTTAGAATCAAAAGCAATGATGCATTATTGTTACATACATTTCCTCAGACACTAGGGGGAGAAGCCCAAGACTGGTACAACCACCTACCACATCAAAGTGTTTTTACCTTTGAACAACTAGCGGACCAGTTCTTGGAAAGATTCGCCTTGAATGTCAGAAAACAAACCACATTGACTGATTTGATTTATCTAAAACAATATGATGATGAATCAGTCTATGACTTTGGCAATAGGTGGAGATCAGTCATGATCAAGTTACCATTTTCCCTCCCTATGCCAGAGATAATACGAATGTTCATGAAGAGTTTTGGTAGACCCATCTCTTCATTATTATAGCTACAATAGTATAGGACATTCGATGAGGCACTCGCCCAAGCAAAGCTAATAGAAGAGATCAAAATTCATGAAGGTGAGATAAAGCCTAAAAAGAAAGAGTGGCACAATAAGAATCAAAAGGGGAATAACCATGGTCAATCTAAGACCGCATAGGTTAACCAGATAGTTTTGGGCCAACCATAGTTGAATCAACCAACCCAAGCACAAATCCAACAACCCCAACAACAACAACAACCACAACAATTGAATCATCAAGCGGTTCCACCCCCACAACAGGCACAAAATTAGACACAACCTGCAGAAAGGCAACAACATCATTTTAAGACAAAAATAAATTACACACCAGTACAAGAGCCATATTCATTAGTTTTCCAAAAGTTGTATGTGACAAAAATCTTTACATTGCCAAAAATGAAACCTGAAGATCCTAACAAACCAAAAACAAAAGGTTACAAAGAACACCTCTTTTGCATCTATCATAGACAAAGAGGACATGATATCGAAGGTTGTCATGGTTTCAAAGGAATTGTGCAAGATTTATTAGAAGTGGGTACAATCAAAGTTGACAATCCACTAGCCCAAAACAACCAAAACCTAGGCATCTATCAGACACCTTTGCCACATCGAGAGGTAAATCAACAACCGATGGGAGCATCAACTTCTATAGTTCCTCCCAACCAGGTTAATTATGTGTCTCAACTACCACAAGGTTTTGTAGGAGCTATCAACATAGTTACCCATGGACAGAGGTAAGCTAATCGCACAACACAAGCTCCAACAACACAACCAAAAAATGTGCCCATACAACTTGGACCAAGCATTCCACCACCACCTTTCCATAATCGCCCAGTGGTCACCTTAAATAGCCGGTTAACGTAAAGTTTAAAAATAGCTTCAACAAAATTATCAATTTATGAGCTAATACAACAATCAACACCTCATAGGGAAGCATTGATGGAGATCTTAAAGTCTATACAAGTACAATTAGAAGACCCCAATGCATTCAATTCCTTTGTAGGGAGTGTGCAAAAGTGTATGGAACCCTCGATAGTATTTTATGACTTCGAGGAAAAGCAAATTTTGGTAGATTCACCTGATCCACCATTGCACATAGTAGCTCACATTGACAGGAAGCCATTCAAGAGAGTGCTTATTGACACCGGTTCATCAATCAATCTCATCACCACACCTGCAATGAAAAAGCTCAACATCCCATCATCTCACATCACAACTTCCACCTTCACCCTTAGGGCTTTTAATGACGCTTTATGCTCAACTGTAGGGAATGTTGTTCTTCCCATCACCATGGGGGTGAAAACAATACATGTCCTCTTCCATATCTTGGAAGGAGAAATGCAATATAATATACTTCTTGGATGCCCTTGGATTAGGGAAATGAAGTGTGTGCCTTCAACATTACATCAATGCTTAAAATATGTACATGAAGGAAAAGTACATTGTATACCAGTTGACACAGAACCTTTCAAATACTGCAACTTGATTTCAAACTCGTATGAGCCCTTGCTTCCATCAACACATCTAACTATCCAACCACTCACCATTAGGACCATTCCATCTAGTAACACTTCATCAAAAGCACCCATTCAAGAGGAATTGCCTATAGTTGACCCAAATTTTGCATCCAAAAGCGTCAACTCAATTCAGCCTTTGAACACTGCATATCACTTTCCAATCACACCAAACCATCCTGCCAACCAACAACCAATTCCATCTAGTGCACTTCCAGATCCAATACAACCATTCATATTCGCAGCACAACCCAATCCATCCATCAATAAACCACAATCATCACAGCCCGTAGTCTCACAAATAGGGCCACCTATTAGAGAAAGTCCACCACAACTATTAGAACCACAAACTAACTCAGAAGAACCCTCTTCATCCATCGAACCATCAGCCTCTCAACCTTCCTGAGTTGTAGTACACCTCACCAATCCAGGTATTGGTGAGTACATTATTGAAAGTGTCATGGTTACACCACCTATTGAATCAATCAAGGATTACGATCACCCATGCAACCCACCTTTAGCCATAGGTGAAATATACAAAATGGGTTCCCCATAAAATGCAATAAATTTCATATATGGGGGAGTCGAATCTTCATCAGGACCATCTCCCCTGGAGGAGGACCATGTAAAAGAGTTTAATGAGAACATTGATTTTTTATCTAACCCATCATTTCCAGTGAGATACTTTCAGAGGGTTAATTGGCAAGGATATGGACTTGGAAGACATGAACAAGGTCCTCACCGCATTATTGAGCCAGAATATAGAGAGCCAAATGACCGCTCAGGTCTAGGTTACAAACCTTCCATCGCAAGCTCTTCGTTAAGTCAAACATTCCAAGAGCTGGATATTGAGTGCGAAGACGGGGAAGGAGAAAGTGACAAGGAGGATGAACCTAATGATGAGGATGATGATATAAATGGTGAATACCTAATCAAAAATTTTTACCCTCATGTGTTTGGAACTTTCCCAGAACAAGCCTTGCAATAAGAACCAGGATACGAAGATCCACCATAAATGACCGACCTTAGGCCAGATTACACACAACTTGTTCTGGGACCTCATACAAATGCTAACGGCTTCTGGATAAGCGATGATGATTATGAAGATGAGACAAAAATGATATTTCTAAATCATGAGCATGAAATGCAAGCTAGAAGAATACTACAAGCAGAGGCGCATCATGAACAACATAATCAAGAGGTAGAAGAACCTAGAGAAGAGTTAGTACATGTAGAATCTATTCGGAGAAATGACTGGTACCAAAAGAAGTTCCCAATAAATCGAACTCTCTTTCAGCTGAGCAAAAAGTGTGAAAGTCCTAAACCAGAACCTCCTCCACCACCTTGGCCGCTCCTGCAGCACCACCAATCACACACATTAGGTCAGTTGCAACCTAGGGAGGATGAGTCGTCACCTCTCGAATCATAGCCACATCACCTTCATCAAGTCAACATGATTTCTATTGATTTGCTCACCCCACTCCACAATCCGTATGATGAGGCAAAGCCGATCCATATCGACACTAGCCTCATTGCCATGGACAAGATTTCATCCCCACCATCCATTGCTGAATTTGTCATGTCCGAAGAGTTGTTGCGTGCTTCAAACGCGTATATTTCACAACAACCTTCATCATCAAATAATTTAGTTTTTCAAACTAAAATAGAGGGGGAAATCCCAAAGACATTTGAAAATGTGGCGGATGATATCCACCTCATCCCAACTCCACATCAACTAGAAGAAGGTTCTCACATGCTAATTGAAGAATCTATAGATGTGAACCTTAGTCAAGATGCGGACAATCCCCAAATTGTCAAAATTGCAAAATATTTATCCATAGAAGAAAAAGAATGCATAATAAACATGCTAATGAAAAATAAAGAAGTGTTCGCATGGTCATACAAAGACATGCCTAGGTTTAGATCCAGACACTGGTAGTCCACAACCTTACACTGGCACATGATGCAAAGCCTTTCAAACAAAAGCTTAGGAAAGTTCATCCAACAGTCGCATTAATTGTAAAAGAAGAGCTGCAAAAGTTGTTGGATGTGCACTTCATAGTACCAATTGATTACCCAGAATGGCTTTCAAATATGGTACCCATTCGCAAACCGAACGAAGGGATACACGTATGCACTGATTTTCGAGACTTAAACAAAGCGTGTCCCAAAGATGATTTTCCTTTGCCTAATATCGACCAACTAGTAGATTCCTATGCTGGTCATGAAATGCTTTCCTTAATGGACGGTTTCTTGGGATACAACCAAATTCGAATTAATCCCGAAGATCAACACAAGATAACATTTACAACACCCTAGGGGACATTCTGTTATAGAGTGATGCCGTTTGGACTCAAAAATGTAGGAGCTACATACCAACGAGCTATGATGTACATATTTCATGATTATATGCATAAGATCATCGAGGATTATGTAGATGATTTGATTGCTAAATCTAAGACACGTCTTGAGCACATCGATGTACTAGAAAAAGCGTTCGATCGATTGATAGAACACAAAGTAAGGTTAAATCCTAAGAAGTGTGTATTCGGAGTCACATCAAGAAAACTTCTAGGATTCATTATCTCCAAGCGAGGCATTGAAGTGGATCCAGGTAAGGTAAAAGCAATATTAGAAATGCCACCTCCCAAAACATTGAAAGAGTTGCGTAGTTTACAAGGAAAGATCCAATCTATCCGATGATTCATTGCACAACTATCAGATAAATGCAGGCCTTTCAATCACTTGTTACAAAAGGGAGTGACATTTTCATGGACAACTGAATGTCAAGAGGTATTTGATGACATAAAGAAATATCTGGCATCACCACCAGTTCTTACACCGCCTAGATCAGGAATCCCTTTTCACCTATACATTTTTGCAATAGATTTTGCACTAGGGACTATGCTTGCACAAAAGAATGAAAAACATAAGGAGCAAGCAATTTACTATATTAGCCGAACACTGGTAAGTTATGAAACAAGATATGCTTATGTCGAAAAGTTATGCTTAGTAGTGGTTTTCGCCACTAAGAAACTTAGACATTACATGCTAAGCAATACTACCTATGTCATAGCTAGAGAAAATCCTCTGCGATACATGATGACTCGCACATACAACAACACCCATAATGCTAAATGGATAATGCTTTTAACCGAATTCGATCTCGAATTCATAAGTCAAAAATCCATAAAAGGTCAAGTGATAGCTGATCAACTAGCTGAAGCTCCGCTACATAACGACAAACCACTAATCATTGAGCTTCCAGATGATTCAATATTCTCTGTCACAGAACAAGAAGAGTTAGTTTCTCCTGAGGAAGAAGCAGACATGACCATGTTCTTTGATGGGTCTAAATGTGACAAAGGACAAGGTGCGGGAGTCATGTTTTATACACCTGAAGGAATACCAATTCCTTTATCATTCAAACTCGACTTCACATGCACCAATAATAATGTAGAGTATGAAGCCTTAATCTTAGGTCTTCAATCAGCTATAGCAATGGGCATAAAAAGACTAAGCATTTTTGGTGATTCTCAACTAGTTGTATACCAAGTAAAAGGAGAATACCAATGTAAAGAACCAGTCTTAAAGCAATACCATGAAGTAGCAACAAAGTTGCTAGAGAAGTTTGACTGGTACGAAATTAGTAACTTACCCCGGTCCACAAATAGATTCATGGATGCAATGGCTTCTTTGGGATCTCTCATCCCTAAGAATGAGCATGGAGAAGTACAACCACTAATCATAACAACAATGTCAAAATCATCAATTCAAAAAGAAGAACCTACAGGTGAGAAGAACATTTGTTTGATACATGTTGAACCTTACAATTCTTACCTTGATGAGATAAAAGACTTTCTCAAGTCTAGAATACTCCCAGTAGAAATGACATGAACTACAAAAAGAACATTCAAACAAAAAGCAATTTGTTTTACTCTACTAGGGGATGTGTTATACAAACGTGGGTATGATGGAATATTATTACGATGTTTAGATCCGATTGAAGCAGAACGAGCAATAATAGAAGCCCACGATGGTACTTGTGGTGGCCACTTCAGTGGAATGGCCATTGCAAAGAGAATACTATGCATGGGATACTATTGGCCGACCATGGAAAATGATTGTTGCAAATATGTCAAAAAGTGTCAAAAGTGCCAATATCATGCAAATTTGACTCATGTACCATCGCACGCATTACAACCCATTCAAAGTCTTTGGCCCTTTTCACAATGGGGTCTCGATTTGATTGGTAAAATATCACATGCTTCATCAAGACAACATAAGTTCATCATAACTACGACAGAATACTTCACAAAATGGGTGGAAGCAATTCCAATGACCACTACGACTGGACCTCGAATAGCGGAGTTTATACTTCAACATATTATCTATCATTTTGGAATACCCTCAAAAATAATTTTTGATAATGGGAAGTCATTTAAGAATAAGGATGTTAGAGCATTGTGCAACAAATTCAAAATTCAACACAGTTTCTCCACACCTTATTACCCACAAGCAAATGGGCAAGCTGAAGCAACCAACAAAACAATGGTATCCATTCTCAAGAAAATGGTCAAAGAAAATCATCGAGATTGGCATACTCAACTTCCTTTGGCATTATGGGCTTATAGAACAAGCATTAGAACGCCAACGGGAGCGACACCATTTTCACTAGTTTATGGTGTTGAAGCTATATTACCTTTAGAGCTCGAGATACCTTCCTTGCGAATCGCATTACAAGAATTCATGGACGATGAAACAACTAGACAAGCACGTCTTGACCAATTGACACTTATTGATGAAAAATGTATCAATGCTTTAGATCACTTACGAGTATATCAAGACAGAGTCAAACGTGCTTATAACGCAAAAGTCCATCCTCACGAATTTCAAGTGGGGGACCTAGTGCTCAAAGAAAATCAACAAAATACCAATGCATTGCCACACTTGAGAGATAAATTTATGGCTAATTGGTTAGGCCCATACATTGTAAAGCATAAATTGGGACCAGGAACATATAGACTTGCCAACTTCGAAGGAGAATTGGAGCCAGAACCACTAAACATAATGCACCTAAAGGCATTTTATGCATGAAACGACTTGCAATATATGTATATATATGTACATGGAATAAATAAATAAAAAACAAAAAAAAAAAAAATTTTTATTTCTAATAATTAGTTACATTGTAAATAGAAATGTCATTACTAGCACTTAGCATATTGCATTTGCATATTAAAAAAAAAAAAAATCTTGTGCATTAAATAGGCATATCACAAGCATATAGCAGCATTAGACTAATCACATAATTGCATCCATCCCATCCCATGTTCAGTAATCTTTCATAGTGGTGATGATACGACCAAGTAAAAACAAGTTCCAAAGAATTGGGGATACCCAACTAAGACTCTTCGCAAGTCAACAAAAGTCATATCCACACATGTTTTACTATATCATAAATCAAATTTTCAGTCACTCAAAAATGTCTAGTGAAGAACCAAAAATCATAATATGTCCAATTTTCTTTAGGACCAAAGCACTTATGTCACATTAAGAAAGTCTTGAGTATGGTAGATTGACCCCAAAGCAATCTTGAACCAAAAACACTTTACAAATTTAAAAATATTTTGAGTAAGAAAAGATAATGCCAACTTGGGTACAACCTTGAAGCGAAAAGGTAATATTCCCCGCTTGTCCCATTACGCAACATAGTCCAAAATCAAAAAGGTGGTTTTCACCACCATCACAACAATCCAAACAATTAAATTAAAAGGTAGACAGTAAGGATAGGATCACATTCTCATCACACTTCGGTTGAGAATCCGATTCCCCAAACTCTATCATGATAAATACTATACACACACCACAGATCACAAAAGCAAGAAGGATCGTACTACATTCCCCTCAGAAAGTTATGTAGTCATCCCCAAAGCTCGAAGATCGAATCATTGGACTATGGAGAAAACCTCCACCGGAGCTATAGATGCTTGACTGGCAGTGGAGTAAACTCATGCAGGGTGACACGTCTTTCTCCCAAAAGAAAGACCTCTGACCGCACATACGGATAAGCTAGCTAATTGGTAAACCCATACAGGTACCATCCAATTTTACTCATCATGAGTTAATGAACTTCACATACACATGCACATGTTCTTGATTGCTTAGGGCCATTCCCAAACCAAAGATTCAGAATAACGAACTCCACTTGCACACACCTTGGTCCTAAAGAGGGTTAGACGAACATTGAGAAAATGGTTAAAATCACTAGACTGTTTGAGTCTTTGAAAATCCTCCAATGTTATATATCAAAACCATACCAACTACCATATCATTATCACATGTTCTACATTATCACATACATACACCCACCATACATCAACCGCGAAGAGTCATCAAGTTGGATACCCCCAATTGCAACAATGAACAAGTAATGGTCAACTACTCCGAGCTATAAAATATTACAAAAACATCATGCATGTCATCATATAGTTATATGAAAATAAACATAAACTGCATATTACATATTAGTTTACATTCATTTATCATAGCACAAATGTAACAATGTGTACATTGCATCACATAAGCATTAAAAAAGCATAAACAAGAAGCATGCATATAAACATTAACACATGAGATAACCAAAATACAAGGCCATGTATATATATATATATGAAGGTCCCAAAGGTACAAAATGCCCGCAGGCTATATACATCGAAGCACTAAGGCTCATAGAAAAATAGAAGCAAAAATACAAAAAAAAATAACATGTCACACTAGCTAGTACCAGCAGGATCCCTCCGAGGACCCTACGCTGTAGAAGCACCATGAGAACTCGATGACCGATGAGTCCTGCGACTCCTATCAGTCCCTCGGGTAGCAGTAGTAGCTGATGAAGAAGGAGGAACAGGCAAAGGAATCTGATGCTCATGCAGAATATTCTCCAACATCTCTATATAGATAGCCTACTTGTGCAGGCTCCTCAAGTCAGCACCCTCACGAGCAACCCACTGAGAAATCTCTGCTCGAAGAGAAGCAACAATAGTTGCAGTGTCACCTCCACCTGGCCTTGCCTATAGCTGAGTCAGCTCACCCTCTAACCGAGTGACCTCACCTCCAAGCCTAGAAATCTCCAAGTCCTTTGCAACGAGAGCATCATTGCTAGGCCCATCACACATCCTATCCACCTCACCCTAGAGGTGAGTCACCTCACCCTGGTACCATGCTAACTCACCCTTTAGGTGAGTCACCTCTAAACCCAGGCTATCATGCTCAGCCTGTAACATATCCCAATCCTCCTCTGTCCACCGAGGAGGGGCATCCTCATCACCACCACCCCCATAACCACCCTCATCACCATCACCACCAACCTCCTCGGGCTACTAAAAATTGGTGCCCATGTCAGCTCTCGAAGAACTACCTCATCGGTGCTTCATCGACCAGGGAACCCATCCTCCCACATCTGCATCATCACCACTCCCGTCATCATCTACAATGGCACTCAGAGTCCAGAGAGGCTAGCCAACAAACTAGGCATCGTACTCAAGGGTGGTACCCACATCATCCAAGTCAAGAACCTCCAAGTCAGAGTCATCAGAAGGATCATCAACTCACCAAAATTTAGGAGCAACAAGTAACCCTAACTCATCACCCCATCGCTTGTAGGTCACAGGTGCATCAAGAACATCCTACACTAGCCCAAACTGATGCTGCACTCTAGAAAACTGAATAAACTCCATCTCCCTCAGATGGGCACCAACAACCCATCGCCCTCGCTTGATGCGACGAAGCTCTACTACATCCGTCACCCAATCCAGACCTCTCCATGGCTGCCAACTCATCAAATCTATGGTAAGAGAACTAAGGATATCTCTGTACTCTGAGGCACCCACCACTGGATGACTAAGCTCCTCACTAAGTAGCCATATATACGAGCGAGGAGAAGTGGAATCGATAGTGCAAGGGAGACCAACAGGTCGACCAATGATAATATGCTCCCAAGACCAAATATGGAGCACCAAACTATAGCCCAGGCCCTTCTACCCCTGCCTCTTCACCTCATATAACTCGTTGTAAACCTCACAAAGAAGAGCGGGAGCCCATGCCAACCATCGAGGATCAGATATCAGATCTAGAACAATCGGTACCTAGTTCCATGGGATCCTTGATCCCATGGAATTGGGCAACAACATGTTGCTCAATATATACATAATAAATACTGGAAGCACCCCCAAGCTACCAACCGTATACAAATCCAAGTACGCTATGCCACCCTTGCTGCAATCGACGTCCCACATCTCACCGAACATAGGAAATAGAGCTACCTTCTTGTCAAGGCCAACCCGAACAGTAGGACCCTCGACAAGGACACAAAAAATCTGGTAAATGTCCTCAAGGGTAATAGTAAGCTCCCCCGTAGGGAGCTGGAAGGTACCTCTGTCAGGATCCCAGTGCTCAACAAGCATCGAAAGAAGATCCTCATCAACCCGAACGGTGCCTAACCGCCCGCAACCATCAAGACCGATAGTCTGAAGAAGAGCCCAATCATCATCGAAAAGTGCCTTCCGCACCTTTCGGATAGTCCTCGACCACCTATGCCGAGCATCAAGAAGCTTAACCTAAAAAAAACACAATAACAATTAGCAAATCCAAAAAAAAAATCAACAACAAACAAAACAAAAAACAAGAAAATTTTCACCTACCCCTAGGTGATAAAAAAAATCAAAACAAACAAAAAAAAAAAAAAAAATTTCACCTACCCCTAGGTGATCAAAAAAAAAAACAAAAAAAAAAAACAAATAAAATTTCACCTACCCTAGTGATCAAAAATCAAAACAAACAAAACAAAAACAAGAAAAATTTCACCTACCCCTAGGTGATCAAAAACAATCAAAACAACAAAAACAAAATCAAAACAAACAAAACAAAAACAAGAAAAAATTTCACCTACCCCTAGGTGATCAAAAACAATCAAAACAACAAAAACAAAATCAAAACAAACAAAACAAAAACAAGAAAAATTTCACCTACCCCTAGGTGATCAAAAAACAACCAAAACAAACAAAACAAACAAAACAAAAACAAAAAAATTTCACCTACCCCTAGGTGATAAAAAAAATCAAAACAACAAAAACAAAAAAAACAAAAAAAAAAATTACCTACCCCTAGGTGATAAAAAATAAACAAAAACAAGCAAAAAAAAAAAAACAAAAATAACAAAACAAACAAAATTCATAAAAAGAAAACAAAAATTAATTACCAGCCCCGCTTAATTAAACACAAACAACATGTTCATTACCAGCCCCACTTAATTAAACACAACAAACATCCAAAAAAAAAAAACAACAAACAACAACAAGAACAAACAAATTCTAAAAACAAAAGACCACCTACCTCGGCATACCGGGCGTCGACTTCCGCTCCAGCCGAGCCACCACCACCACTTCCCTCACCAAGCTCCATCTCACTCATCACTCCAACGAATCACAAAATGACAACTGGCAGAATGACCATTGAAAGTGACATCAGGCCTTTAAATAGCCGCTTTTAGCGACGAAAAAAATGCACCCACATTTTCCATGGTGCATCAAAATGCAGACCCGTGGTTTGCGGAGCAAAACGCATACCCGCGGTTACCATCAAGAAAACCGCAAATTAGCGGTTACAAAAAAAAAAAAACATTGAAAAAGCAAATGAAGGCCTTACAACCTTAAGTGACAAAATCAACACAAAACAACCCAAGGTTGAAATTGAAGCCCACTCCATGAGGTTACAAAACACGGTAATGATACAATCAATGTGCATTAAGGAATTGCTAACAATCACTAGGACAGACACCTAGGATGATTGGTTCCTTCAAACCACAAACATGCATGTCAATCAAATCAAACGGTAATTTTGAATGAATAGTCACCCACAAGTTGAGGCAAATCATTTGCAAAAACAATCAATCATAAAATACCTTTTCATCAATTGGTTATTGGGCTCCACAATTCACCCACTTACCAATTGAGGGGGTAAAAAAAAATAATAAGATACATATATATTCATTTTGCCATACCAAAAAGAAATAAGTCCATCCATCCAATAAAGTTAGATGTCATTAGTTTTTGCACCGCATTGTGTGGTACACAACGCAGTACAAAAAGGGGCAACTGTAGACACCAAAATCCGACACCTTCTAAACCACATCTACCACCCCACCATCAAATCCTGCATAATAAAATTATATGCCTAAGTCTAAACTTAGGGATATAAAATCCTGCACATTATCCTATTTTCCTAATTTATTAAATCTGGAAAATCACCCTAGGATACCCTGTCTACCCATTGGACATGTGTCCTAGACACTTCATCCAACATCTCTGCCACATCTTACCCACTCTTGTCCCCCTTGTCCTTGCACATGAGAAAGATTCCCAACACCCATGCCACAACTCATTCCTTCTTGTCTCCCTTGTCCCTTCACATAGGACAAGATCCCACATCCCACTCCACTTGTAGCCACATCACCCCAGTTAAGTGAGGCACACTGAATGACTCATTATAATTGCCCCTTCCACCTGGCAGTTCAGATTTGCCACTTGGCAAGTCAGGCTTGCCACCTCCCATTCCCCTCCAAAGCCCTAGGAAGCCTATAAAAACACCATTAGTCCACCAAACAAAGAGAGCTGAACTTGCATACCGATAGGCTACCGAAATAGATCTGGACACAATGAGAAATTGAGAGCACGAGCTCGATTCTGACCGTTGGCTCGGATCCCGAGGCAATCTGCCATTCAGCCAAAATCGCTTGTCCGTGGTTCCATAGTCAAAAATGTGACTCTACGATTTTACAACCACAGGTCCACGATTTCCAGCCCACAACCGTGCTTCCATGGTTCCATAGTCCCGAGAAATTTCATCGACGAAGATAAGCGATTTAAAATATGGAGCAAGGCTTTATTTGTTAAATGTTGCATGCTATCTGCTTTTCATACATATCAGTGATAGGTTTATATTTAGCATTGGGTTTATCGCTTGACTATACAGGTGCTATTAATCTTCTTTGTTGGTTTGCATGTGCAGGTAACAGGTATCTTGGATAAGTTACTGAAGCTGGAGTGGTCCCTTGCTGGATACCAAAGCCCACTCACCCTTTGAAGCTGTGATGAGAGAACGAAGAACACCACACCCTGCGGAGGAGTTGGAAGATCTCCCTCTCCCATAACAAAGCATTGTATTTCAGAGAGACGAAGAACATTGTAACATTGCTCCCAACACGCTTGGGGCAATTCAAAATCTTTTGTAAAATTTGTATCAATATCAATACAAAAGGGGCATTTTGATAATCTACTTCTATCTCTGTCTTTGTCATTTATTTTGTGTTCAGTTCTTTGGTTATAAGGTTATTTTAAATTATTTCCTGAGTTGCATGGTGACATGCTCTATTCAATGGTAATATTTGGTCAAAACTTCAAGGAATTGACTTACCAACTTAAAATGAACTGAATTAATTAACGAGCAAAATAAACTCACTAAACTATTGGTAATGAACCTCACCCTAATTTGAAATAGACTAGGCTAGCTTAGTTGGGGAGGGTTTTAATTTTGGGTTTTCAAGGTTGCATGGTATAGGAAATGCCCTTGAAAAGGTCTTTCCTGTAACCATAGGTGGTAGCTATGAATGAATTCAAATATCAATGGTCATAATTTTTACCGTTGCCATCGATCGCGGGACAAAGCTGCGGTTGAGCAACCTTGGAAAAATTTTGCAATTTTTTTTTTTTTTTTTATGGATTTAATTGATTTTTTTTTAATTTTTTGAAGTGAGGCTTTGATGTTTGTTGAACATTGTGAATGCATTTATGATTTTATTTACCTCTTTGAAATTTTTTAAGGATTATTTTGTATTTTTAGTACATTTTTTGTGTTTTTGGTGATTTTGATTGAATTGGTTATCTTCCTTCAAACCCTGACTGCTAGAGCAAGGGAGTTAAATCTCCTTCGCAAGCTTCATGATGGGCTGACTGACATCGATTAGGAATGGTTTAGTTCCATTGAATTTGGCTATGTGCTCTGGCTTCCATCCATATGGGTGGATCAGGCGTACATGACTACTTTGGCCCGATGCTGGGATGCGCGAACCAATACCTTTCACCTATCGATAGGTGAGATTACTGTGACCTTAGAGGATGTCTACTACATCTTTCATATCTCCATTTATGGTGAGGCCATCACATCTTCAGCCACATTGGTTAATGATGCAATATTTGAGAGGATATTTTGTGATAGGAGTGATGAGGCACAGCTAGAATTAGAGCACGATGGAGTACACATTGAGTATTGGTATCATGAGCATGTCTTCTCCCAGCAAGTGGTGGTACTGATGCATCTAATTATTCATATTGTGCTACTTTATACTTTAAGAGAGAGGTTCCCTTGGAATCTACTAGCTAGGACTTGGGACCTATTGGTGAGTACTACCTGAGAGCCACTGATTCTCTCCTAAGGGAGTGCTCTACTTGTGTAGCTCTATGATGAGCTATACCAGATCACCCAACGGAGTTGCATGGGAGTTAGCTACAACATACTACTCCAGATCTAGGATTGGGAGCATATTACCATTGACCATCCTAGGGTATTATCACTATATATTGGTGACATCAATGAGGAGTGCTAGTGCTATGTTGCATGCTATCCTAGGGAGGCTGAGAGCTTTAGGAGAAGATCTCACGCAAGGGACCTTTAGCATTACATAGACCACTTAACTATATTGAGGCCATGGGAGGTTTTATGGTGCCCATACATGGACTGTATTGTATGGGAGGAGGTAGAACACTATATGAGGTGGATAATATGAGAGAGATGGCTTCTCAGGTGAAATCCTAAGATACATAAGTTCTTCCACTTCTCTCGTATCACTAGGCAGTTTAGGATCTACCAGGACATCCCAGATGATCCAGTCATTTATCACCACCTTAAGGCAGAGAAGGAATTGTCCTGGACTACATTTACTCCACTAGGGGATGAGTATGATGCCTTCTAGTATTCAAGGCTCATCAACATAGGGACAACAATAGATTATGATTCCTAGTGGACTACCAGGATATGGCAGGGTGGCGGCCCACTAGGTAGAACTAGAGATGGGGCAGTTATTGAGGTAGTAGTTGAGGACCAAAATGGGATATGAGTTCACCAGAGGATAGAGGGTATATGGGATGAGGTTATAGTAGAGGAAGAGCCCCAGGAAGAGGAGGAGGGCAAGGAGGAGCTAGATGATGAGGTGTCACAACTTTGGGCCTGGGTGGCTAGCTTGGAGTCCTAGCTTTAGACTGCGAGGACTCACATCCTATATAGAGATACATCTGTGGCTACCCTATAAGTATATTTAATGGTATCACAGGGTCATATGGTAGAGGTACAAGCACAATGGCTAAGATTTTAGGAGAGAATAATTTTTTAGGCATAGGTTACCATTACGGATATAGAGATAGAGAATATCACTAGACAACGTGATCTTCTCTGGGCTTAGCTGGATGTTGTGACCATAGAGTGAGACTTGATTTGATTTGCAAGGGGAGGAACCTTGACTTCTCAGGTTTCTCCTACCTATCTAGTTGTATCAATATTAGCAAGTTTAGATGTAGGTATAGATATTTAGAGATTGTGTGCCCTCATTTAGGAGGCAAATATGCAACACTCCTTATATGTGGCCCACATCGCTCTCCTAGAGGGAGATATCAGACTTCTTGGGGGTGAGGTTCCCAATAGGAATACTACTATAGGGATACAACGTACCAGGATATGAGAGACAGGATAGTCATCAGCATGGCCCAATGAGTCATTATATGTGTACATTTATTTGTTGTTTTATGTTATGAGATGTGCACGGATGCAATGATTATATGTTATGTTGATTTGATGCTTTATGATGTGATGTATGGATGACATGCACTAGCTAGATAATGGATGTATGACTAGATACTATGATCTATATGTGTATATGGACTACTTTGATATATGCATATGGATGCAATGTTAGATGTTTAAATGCATGTTTAATTTGATTTACTTGTATGCATTTAATTTATGATGTTATGATATGATGAATGCAATGTCTGTAAAGCAAAAATTACATGATATAACCTTATGTAAATAAACCTTTATGCTTTAATCACTTAAAATATTAAGAATGAATGCAATATGATTTGACAATATAATAGATGACACCACAAAATGTATGACAATCATGAATTTAATTGATAAATCTTATCATAAGAATTAACCAATTAGACACCCATATGTGACATGAGATGATGATATTGTTTCTCTTCATGAACTTTTGTAAATTCAAAGATATGCACAAAATAGTCAATGGCCGTCTAAATATCATTGCTAATATCCATCCAATATCTGTTCTATTTTATGAACACCCCTTAATAAATAAAATATCATAAAAATAAATTTATGATTGATGGCTTGATTTGATTTGTTGCTATTTGGAAATTTTTGAGGTTTTCCATGAAACTCAAACACCCTAGTTGACTTATCAAAAGTTGTATAATGACTATACTAGACTTCTAAAAGATAAAGCTTTGATGGTGAAATACCAAGCTATTAATTACCCCTATGTGTGCAAATGAATATATTAGATGAGACATAAGACTACCTCATTTCTATGTAGGATTCATTCAGCCCATTGATGTAATGAGGATCACCACATGCTCAACTGATCCTAGGTTTGGACTTAGTTGGACTAGACCACTAGGTAATATAGGGCACCTAAAGCTATATCATTTGTAAATTGCTTAGACCTACCCCAATGTCAGACAAGATTTATTCATCCCATTGTTGTATTGGGGATCACTCTATGATTTTTGAGTATTGACCATTCCAGGGATTCAAGCTCTTTACCCCCTTCTTTTCTTCAATTTATTGGGATAGTTTGCTCATGTATAGTGATAAAAATCACTATTTATTTTGTATTTTGTTTTTATTTTGTTTTGGACAAGGGATTTGATTTGATTTTGGGATTTTGCTCATTTTTGTAAGCAAGGGATTTCTTGGGTAGGTGGGAACTTGTCCTTTTGCCAATGACCACTACTCTAGACCATTGTGCCTCACAAATGAGCAAGTAACAAAACCTTTCACTTAAGGTGACTAGGACCACTTTGTAGTGTTCATATTTCCTTGCCCTAATTAGGATTGTTAATATGTTTGATTAGTGATGGAATTCTAATATGGTAAGTACTATCAAAACTAGACCTCATATACAAAATCAAAGCAAGATTTCTACAAAATATGAGAAGACCACTAGGTATGGTTGAATGACTGAAAAACCCTAGTATATTCCTCATAGCAACAAGAGGGATTGTGTTGAGAAACATAATTACTCACAAGGGTGATGGAAGATGACGATGCATAGATTCGTCATTGAAATACAAATGTGGTGTCATTTGTAAGATTACAAACACAACCTATCCTAATACAAATGCTATGGATGGAAATGCTTAATGCAATGCAATTAAGTGAATGCATGTGAAATATGAAAATGCATAATATAAGTGTTTTTGAAGTTTTTAATGTTTTGCAATGTTTTTAGATTTTATTGCTTTTGTTTTTTATGGATTTTGAAATTTTCCATGTTTTTGAATTTATTGTTTTTAAGGTGAAGGTATGCTATCGTAGGTACCCCCAGTGTGTGTGCCACTCAATGAAAGTGAAGGAGGTGTGATACCTCTAGAATACTCACTTTACCTCATTGAATTTGATATGGATGATGGGGAAGGTACATTACCTTTTGGACACCCAATGTGCATATTGTACACTACAATGTAATTATCTTGCTTAGGAAGAGTGATAGAAATAAACTCTCCCAATTGGGGCATGAACCTCTACGGGGTGCCCATGTCTTGGTGGGAAGAAACGAGTGAACCACCTGCATGGAGCTCATTTTGTTCTAGCATATCTTGGACCATATTCCTGAATGATTGACAGCCGCGTATGTCATGCCCATTTATATGATGGTAGACACAATAGAGGATTTCATCCTATGACCTAATTTTAGGTACTCTAGGTTTGACCTCTAGTAATACAAATGCATTTGCCTTGTACACCTTTTGAAATAGGGTCATAGTAGTCATCTCAAATATGACCACTTATTGAGGTGGCTTGTTAGGCCCACAAGGATGTGGCTACCCTTGGGGTCTTAACTGGGATGATGTGGCCTCTAGTTTGGTAGGCTGAGGCATTGTGGATGAACCAACTATGGGAAAAGCCCCACTATATATGAGATCCTAAACCACATTCTTGAATCCATAGAAATTATGAATGCCATGGCCCTCTATTCAATGATAGAGACAAAAATGGTCCTCCCTATAACCTTTAGGTTTAGTTTTGTTCTGGTCCAAAGGGTGCCTATCTAGTAAGATAATAGCTTTAGCTTCTAACAAATTTTGAAAGATGATTGACATGGGATCTTTTAACGGATTCCAAATATACTACTGCTACTGTGGGCGTGTAGCACACACCAATTAAGTTTGATGACCCGGTTGAGCCCTAGGTATGTTAGCTTTTGGCATAGGGGATTCCTCTAGCTTTTGAGATGCAAGGGATGCCTTAATGACTATGCTTATTTTTTTATCATGAATTTGTAGATAATTCACTTCAAGCATATCCTGTATCATGGTCTTGAAGGTGTAACATGATTGAATATCATGACCAGCTAGTTGGTGATATGGGCAATGTAAATCCTCCCTATATCCCTTAGGTCTTAAGTGGATCAGATCTAAGATATGATATTGAGGTAAGGTGATGGCTTTGGCCTCCTGTAATCAATTAAAAATCTATGTCATGGGTTCAGGTAACGGTGTATAACTATGAGGTTGCTGGTGCGACCAATTTGGTGCTTGATTTTGCTAAGGTTTTTCCTATGGTTGTACAAGGTGGTTTGACCTTAGATGTAGGTTGCTTTTGTGATTCTAGGTTTTCAAGTTGGTCCATGATAAATTGCAATACCTCATTTTGCTCATCCATTCGATGTTCCATTCTATCTAAATGATTTAGAATGGATTGCAAAACTGATAAGGATTTTATGTGCACCTCTAGTGATGAGCATGGTTATCCATAAGGGGTTGGACTCAAAATGTACTTGTAAAAAAATGGTGAATCCTAATAAAAATCAATGTGAATCAAGATGAATCCTAAGCAAATCAAATCAATCATATTCATGCCAAAATTTGGGGAATTTGAAGCCCTAAAAAGTAAAGTCATATTTGGGGTACATTTTGACCTACTAAATCACATTATAACTTCATAAAATCACCACCATTTGATCAAGCTCAAAAAGAGCTTTCCAATGAGTAAAAATATGCCTATGTTTGTATATATATATATTGTGGTGAAATGACCCTAAGAAAAAATTAGCCCTAAAAATTTTAGGCGAATGGGCCAACGTTGAGGGTCCTCATATTCACCAATTTCCAATTTTAAAAATCCTAATATTCACCCAGTTTGTGAATATTCACCACTATGCATAACCTAGTGATGAGATTGGAATATCATTGTATATTGATGGGGTTAAAAGAGTGGATGTTAAAGATTCACCAAGTAAATGTAGATCTTTATTATCTTTCACCTGAGATGATGTGGATTCTTATTGATGATCTACTTTGATAATGGCATCCACATGCTCACATTTATGACTTAGTTCATATTTTTGTTTTACTTTGTAGTTTTGAACTATGCCAGCTTGAGTACCCCCAATTTGATATGGGGAAAATACTTGTTCTTTTTCTTGAGGAGGGACCATGAGAAATGAGTCAGTGGTGACTAATTTAAATACTTTTGGCTCCTTCGATGTGGAAAAAACATCTAATTGTACCATCTCTTATTTTATCTTCTTTATAGTCACTTGGTCTTCTGGCATAATGTTAAACATTCCCACAAACACATGAGAATGTGCTTCAATAGTTGGATGAGTTGTGAGTGGCTCCTCAACTTGTTGAGGTTGTTCTATTTCAATTATGATAATTGATTTTTCATCATGTTTAGGTGAAGACTCAAGGATGAGATCAATAGGTAGTGACACGATAGGAGGTCCACCTAAATTCTCAATGGACTTAATGATAGGTGTAAACATAATATTTACCTCTATATGCTCTCTGTATTCCGTTTTGTCTAAATGAACTATGACCTGCGATGTGGTAGACAAATATGGTATGATATGATCTAGTTTATCCATAACTATAATAGGTTCTTCCCCTTTGATAGGAGTAAGAGAGTCCTCTAATGATATGTTTTAGATAGTTGTGAGCATCTGTATGGTTGCCTTCATCGATCTCTCATTGCTTGAAGAGACCTAAGATGGAGGTGTAATGAGAAAACCATAGGTGATGGCGGTGGTGAAGGTAACTTCACAATAAACCATAGGTTGTATTCAGACTCTAGATAACATCATCAGGTTTAGTGTTTAGATGCATGGGTGACACAATAGGCTCCTACAGGTGGTCCGCTGGTTCATAATACTTAAAGGGATTTGTGTCAGCATCCACCACATGGACCCTATTTTCATGAATGTACTTAATGCAATGATGCATTATGGATGGTACACACTCCATGGCCTTCCAAGCAGTATGTGATACTATCTTGAACCCTCTAATACATAGCACAATGTAGAAATAGTATTTTATCCCACCTCAATGGGGAGGACTATTGTGCCTACTGTGGGATATTCCACATCATTAAAGGCCTGAAACATGAAGGTAGATGCTCTAGTCTGGGAAGGTGGAATGCTGAGATATTTCAATGTAGTAGTAGTTATTATATTGATGGATGAACCAATATCAACCAAAACTCATTTGTATGCAATCTAATTAATGCTAGCTATAATGTGCAATGGTGGATTAGATTCATTAATAGAGACTAGTTTAATTTACTATTTGTGGAAAGTAATCATAGGTTCCTTGTATGGTAGAATGCGCTTTAATTTTTGTGAGGACTGTGATAAATACTAAGCATTGACCTTTCTCACATGCTCCTTTTGATCTTCCTTAGCCTCATGACTGAGTAAGGGATCTTTGAATATGCCTATTCATTGTTTGTCAATAGCTATATTTTTGTCCATTTATCTAAGAGGATGGCTATCTACCTACTTAGGAGGCAACTCTTGATGATGCACAAGGCACCTCATGTTGATTTGTTGCCTATGAACTCTAGGTGTGGGTTTCTTTTCAGGAGTTACCCTACATGATTTTTCTTCATGTAAGTTCTATTAGCAAATATGTCCTTCATGCTATTTGAGCTTATTCCATATATTTTGTTGTAATATTTTATATTCCATGTATTATTGCTCTAAACAATCACACTCAATGCACACGTCCTCCAATTGATCTTGGAGTAGCCACTTTCTGAAATACGTGAGGCATAGGTTCTCTATCTGATCGGCCCATTATGCAAGACCTATGGATTTATATCTCACTATGGGGATATTTAACTATTTTAGTTCTTGCCATGTATGTGGTAACCTTATCACCTTGGTGAGCAGCTCTCATATGTGAGGAAGTGACCTCACGATTACTATCAGGGCATCATGCAGGAATGATGAGATCCTCAGGAAAATGATGGGTGAGATGACTACCAAGGTGTCGTGCAAGAATGGTGATATCCTAAGGAGAATATTGGTGGTGTTTAGGGCCTCTTCATGAGTTTTATACTTCATTGGCTCATGATTGAGCTTGGCTATGCATAGTTGTCATGTTGCACTAACTAGAAAAACCTTGAAGAAAAACCTACCCAAAAATAAAAAAATAAAAATAAAAATTTGACTTCCACAAAAAGGTTATGGGTGTTATATACCAAAATTATCAGTGCAACAAGCTGATCACAATGGGATATGACTCCAAAAAGTGACTTATGGGTCAAATTTTGTATTTTTGGAATACTTGGCCAATTGGGGCTCGTGGGAAAATGCCCAATTTTTGGAATTTTTGTTAAATGTGGATCTAGGCCTCAAAAATGCTATGAGGGGTTATAAAGGAGCTAAACAAGATAAAAAAGCAAATTTGGCAAATTTTGGTGATGTCTAGGGATTTTTAGGACCGTTTTAGTGCAATTTTTCCCTATTTTTGGCTTAAAAAACACTCAAAATAGAGTAATCATAAAACCAAAATAACTTTTTTGTTATAGCTTCGATTTGCATAATTTTTGATCCACTAGATATATAATAAAAAATTAGATTTTTACTTATATAAAAAAAGGAATTATTGGGGTTAGGGTTCCAAATCAAGGATCTTGTGTGGATTACACAAACAATAAAGAAACACACAAAGTAGACAATATGATTATCTCTTTTAAGGATTTTCTTGTGAACCCTAAATTGGTTTGATGTGTTTGAAATTTATTGAAAATATAAACTACTCTCATAATATTTAAAATTGTTGACGTAATGCTCAAATAGTTTAAGGTTTTCACATGTATGCTTGTAGCTCGACAACTGACAATTAAAGTCATGGTCACGTAAACCCCTCAAAATGTGGAGATGAAATCCACACCCGGGTAGGGAGCACAGGTCCTACCGATCCTCAAGCAACACCCCATACACAATGATACAACTCTTTGAAGAGGAATGCATGCTATTTTGCATGGTTAGGACAGATCTTGGAGTTGGTATTGGCCAAAAGAACAAGGTTCACGAGAGTTGAGCCAACAGATGGAAATAACTACCACCATCATTGAACTCTACTAGTGGTTGGATATGAATTCTAACTCAATAGTGTTTATATATTGTGTGGTGTGTGGTGTGTTCATTTTAAGTTCTATATGAAAATAAAAATCCATCACTAAGCAAACATGATCTTTCCTATATGCCTAGAATAAAAGAATTTCAGATTCAGAAATATGCATGTATTTGACTAAATGAGATTCAGAGAATGCATTCACATGATAAAATTATCCACTAGTTGTGCCCCAAGCAAGAAAAATCTACAAACATAACCTAGACTGCTGGAGACTAGGGCGGATTGCAATCAGAAGTCCACTATTCCTAGCAACGACTAGAAGAAAACCTAAGAGAATCTAAAATTTTGCTTTTAATATTTCTCTGTTTCCTACTTAGACCAACTTCATCTACTACAATCAGTAAATAAAACATAGACATACATAGGAAAATACATAGAATTGTCTCCTACATGAGATCTAAGTCTGATGTAGATTTGGTTGTCTGCTATTTTTATGTTCTTTGTTAGCAGCGACTATCAGATACGACTGATACTGTTCACTATGGCTGTCAAGTGTGGCTGAGACTATTCACTATGAATATTAACCATAGTGGAGATCTACAAGAAAAAAACATAGTAAATCAGTCATCTACTATGTAATTTTTAGGGTCCCACTATGATCACCATCTGTACCAATCTAACAAGCATACACCTAACTAGTGCATCAATTAACATCAAGCATTAAAGCATAAAAATATGCACAACAATGAATTTAAAAAGAAATTAAGGTTTCTTTTTAAAAATATTTTCCAAATACCGATTACAAATATGTCCCTCTTAGGGATACTCAAATCCTTGATACAATTGATACAATTTTGAAGGCCCCTCGAAAGGGATGGTGCAATACATAGACTCTTTAGAATGGACACAAACTTCTCAAGGCCAAATATAGCCTTCTTATCACATGATTGGAGGAATATGTTACCAACAACACCTTGAAATTATCAAATCCTATAAACCTATGTTCAAGAAACAACATAAAAGGGTTAATAACAAAGGAGGCCTCTCTTAATGAGGCTCTTGATGGGCAATTGCATAATTGATGAAAAATATAACAAGAAAGCATGTAAACTAATACAGATGTGCATGAAATATATAGATTGCTGTAAATATTATAAAGAAAGTAGGAAATATAGCAATTAGGTAGCCTAATTAACCATTAAAGCTTGAAATGCATCAAATTCAATGAAACTAGTCTAGATTGACAAATACAAGGGAAATGGAAGAAAATTTACCAATAATTCCTAAATTTAATCGTACAGATGCATAAAGTAAAGCTAATATAAGTTAGATCTACCTAAATACATATTTGAAATGGGAATATATATGGCTAAAAAAAGGGAAATCAGAGATCAAACCCTCATCATGGGTCTGAGGCATAGCTGGCACTATTAGCCATGGTTGAGGCAAAAGTGTTCTTTCTCTTGTAATTAGGGCTTGGATCTTCAATTTCCTCCATGGAATTGATGATCAAGGGTTGCCTCTATGTCCCAAGATGGATTTGCGGTTTAATTTGATAATATTCACATTCGATTGGCTTGAATTTGTGATTTGTGCTTCTTAGTCCTTTGGAAGCTTTATTGACGGATTCATGCTTGTCACTCCACAATTGGCCAACACTTTGACTCTCCTTAAAGGATTATCAATTAACTATCCATTTTGGTATAGCTTCACTACATTCCAACTCAAGATCAATTCAGCCCTCTCCCCAATTTGAATGGGGGTCTTATAGCCTTCTCAAGTCCTTGGTATAGCTTCATGGAGAAGCCAAGATCAAGAACCAGGAGGTTGGGATAGTTGGGAGGAAGGTTCTAGATGCTTCCTCACTTGAAACCACTTGAAAAACCATCACCATGGCCATTGTAATTGAATTTATCTTGGCTCAAGAATTCAAAATAGTTTCAGGTCTAGTTGTGGCTTTGAGGTGCAGCTAGGTTTGTTAGTTGCGGGTGTCAGTCATGACTAAGGCTGAGTAGACCAAATTTGCCCAAATTGAGTGTTTAGAACCATTGCTTTATCTTGTAATGGTCCAAGATCATTCATATGGTGATGCCCATATGAGTAGTCCCCTACACATGACGTGTTTTAGGTGTCTACAAAATCATCCACCAACACCCAAGGAATATATTTGAACACTTTCCTAAGACAACTCAGATCTCTCCATAGAGAGTATCTTCCACTCACCAAGCTATAAGCATATACGTTCATCAAAATCCAATTTTGGTTATATTCCAGACTATGACAAAACATAGAGATGAAACTGCTATTATTTATAATAATTTGACCTTCAATATTCTACTTATTCCATAAACACATAAGCCCTCTAGAGGCTCAATTGGATGGTCTAATCAAGAAATATACTTCTCTCCACAAAATTTTCTTGACACTTTGAACATTTTGTACATCCATTTTGGTTTCCTAAAGCATTACCATATCTAATTGTTTTTCCTTCTTTAGCATCAAAATATCTTGGTGTTTCGATAGGGCATTCAATCCCATAATATTCCAGGAAAAAAAAATTATTTTATATTTTTTATGGGGGTATTTCCCACCCAAATTTTGAAATTCTTTGATATCCATTCACCACTTCCATGGTTGTTTCCTTATTTCATATTTCAGACTTTGATGGACGACCCCTTTGGGTCTTAGAACCAACATCAACCTTTCATTTTTTTTACTTTTAGTGATTTGGGTACTAAGTCCCTCACTTTAAATTAAGGAAAGATCCACATATTTCCTAGTACCAGAATCAATAAGATCACGAAAACTATATTCATACAAAAAGGATACTACAATAGATGAAAACTTTTTTGCTTGCTTAGATGCTTCAAAATCCTCTATCATAGATTTATCACAACCTAAAACTTGAAGACAATGGTGGTAAGTATTTCTCTAATGAATTTGAGCAATTTTGTAAGGACTATGGAATAGAAAGGTAGAAAATAACTCTGTATACTACATAATAGAATGGATTTTCAAAATGGATGAACAAAACATTAATGGATAATGCCAAAAACATGCTAAGTGGTGCAGGGTTAGAAATAAAATTCTAGGTAGAAGTTGTGTTAACTGCTTGTTACCTCATCAATAGATATTCTACCTTAGATTTGATGGATAAGACTCTAAAAGAAGTGTGGATTGGTAAGAAACCCTTTCTCGGTCATATAAGGGTTTTTGGTTGCAATGCTTATATGTATGTCCCAAAAGAGAAAAGGACTAAGCTAGACTATAAATCTAAAAAATGCATATTTGTGGGTTATAGTATCAATGTTAAAGGGTATAAGTTGTGGAACCCAGTAACAAAGAAGATTTTTTATAGTCATAATGTGGTCTTTAGAGAAACAAAAGGGATTTCAAAATAGGAAATGCAACCAAGTAAAGAACCTAAAATAGTTTAAGTAAAATTGGAATAGGAGGAAGAACCTGTGGTAGAACCTGGTGCTACAAAAGAAGATGAACTACATAGAGAGTTTGAAGAGGAAAATTTAGAGGAAGAAGGTGAGGAGGAAGCTAAATATGTAGAACCTAGAACTACAGGTTTGAGGAGAGCAGATCAAGTGAGAAGACTACCAAAAAGGTATAGCCCTTAAAATATTTATTTAGCATTTAATATTTTAGTTACTGATGAATAACCCAATATTGTAAATGAGGAACTTCAGTCAAGTAAGAATAAGTCTTGGAAAAGGGATATGGAGGAAGAAATGGAATCCTTGGATAAAAATAAGATGTGGGACTTGGTGAAATTACCCCCTGGAAGAAAAGCAATTGGTTCTAAGCGGGTATTCAAGAAGTATAATATAGAAGGAAATTTGGAGAAGTACAAGGCTTTCTTGGTAGTAGAAAATTTTTCTCAATTTGAGGGAATTGACTTTGATGAGATTTTTTCTTCTGTGGCTAAACTAACTTCAGTTAGATTTATGTTAGCTATTTTTGTTGCTTTTGATCTTGAAATATAACATATGGATGTAAAGACAACATTTCTACATGGCAAACTTGATGAAGATATATATATGTCACAACTAGGATGCTTTAGGATAAAAGGCAAGGACTTGGTATGCAGGTTGAAAAAGTCTCTTTACGACTTGAAGCAATATCCAATAATGTAGAACCAAAAAGTTGATATGTTTATTTTGACACTTGGGCTTGAAAGAAGCAAAGCAGATCAATGTGTACATTTTAAACAAGAAGGTGAAAATTTTGTTATCATTGTTTTGTATGTGGATGAAATGTTGTTAATTGGTAAAAATCAGGAGATGATAAAGTTACTAAAATCTCAATTATATTTTGAATTTGACATGAAGGATTTGGGTGTTGCAAAATTTATTTTTGGTATGGAAGGATTGTGCAAATAAATATTTATGGTTAAATAAAAAAATATACATTGATTTGATACTAGAGAGGTTTAGAGTGTATGATTGTAAACCAGTATGTAATCCATATCCTATTGGTCAAAAGTTATCTACTAAAAAATATCCCAAAATAGATGAGAAAATTGAAGAAATGTATTATGTTCCTTATGCTAGCACTATTGGTAGTCTGATATATGTAATGGTTTGTACTAGACCTGATATTGCACAATAAGTAGGAGTAGTTAATAGATATATTTCCAATACAAGAAAGAAATATTATGCTACTATGAAGAAGATCTTTAGATACTTGCATGGAACTTCAAACTATGCTATCTATTACCAAGGAAAATTTGGAGATAGTAATATTGTAAATCTATAAGGTTTTATGGATGTTGATTGGATTGGAGATTTGGACAAGAGAAGATCCATGAGTGCTTATGTGTTTAGACTATTTGGAGGGGTAGTAAGTTGTATGAGTAAAAAGAAATAAGTGGTTGCTTTATCCACAATAGAGGCAGAGTACATTACAACAACTCATGCCTGTAAAGAAGCAGTATGGCTACAAAGGTTGTGTTCAACATTTGGTCTTAAGTGGAAGGTTGTGATAATTGACAATGATAGTCAGAGTGTAATATTTTTGGCCAACAATACTGGTTTTCATGATCGGTCCAAATATATTGATATCAAGTACCATTTTTGTGAGATATGGTTGAAGAGAATCAGGTGATGATGGAGAAAGTTGATACATATAATAATGTTGCTGATTCATTAACAAAGGCTTGTTGTGGCCATTGCACAACTTACCCCAAATTTGGGAATCCACCTTAATTTTTTGGTTTTTGGGAGTTTTGGTTTGCTTTGAATAATCACCTTTGTAGGTTCCTATCCATGGGATTGCAGTTCATGTCATTTGGGGGTTTAGTATATCCTTTATTTGTTTTTATTTTTACGTTTCTCGTAGGTGGTCTTGCTTGTTGGTTAAGTCTTATTTTTTTGTTTTTTTTGGTCAATTTTAATGTTTAAATTAGATTAATTTAAACTTTTAAAATTGATTAAATCTATAATTTTTTTTAATAAAACATTAAAAAATATATATCAATATAATACATAATATAACTAGGTTCAATATTGCATTTGGAATCAATTGACATCGCTCAAGATTTTTTTAGTGTGTAAATTGTGCTTTTGGTCCTAACAAAAATTAGACATCCACTTGGAGGTTGATTTCGACACTAGTAATGGATGAGTGACTAAAAATTTTAGGCTTTTGTTATTTTGACATGTGATGTTGTTGGCTTATGAAAGTTGCATAATTGTTTCAAACTAGGTACTCCCAATTTCTATAACTTTAACTTTTGTTTGTGGCCATATCATCATTACTATGCTAGATCATTGAGCATGGGATGGGATGAATGCAAATGTGTATGCATAGTGTAATGACTGTTAATATACAAATGGAAATTATACAATGTAACAAAATATGTATGATTGAATGTAAATGCCTAAATGCAAATGAAATGTATGCAATGTGGAAATTCCTATGTAAGAGCATGCAATTTGTTTATTTTGTTTTGTTTTTTTTTTTTAGCCATGTATATATACATATAGTATGTCATTTTTAACAATGAAATGCTTTTAAATGAAGAACATTAAGTGGTTCAACATTCTCTTTACCCTTTAAATCGACAAGCCTATAAGTACCATTACCCACTTTTTGAGTGATAACATATGGACCTAACCAATTTTCTGCAAATTTGTCATGAAGATGTGGCAACACATTGGTGTTTTGTTGGTTCTCTTTGAGGACGAGATCCCCTACTTGAAATTCCCGAATATGGAATTTAGCATTGTAAGCATGCTTGATGCGGTCTTGATAAACTCGTAAATATTCTAATGTGTTGACACGCCTTTCATATAAGAGTGTGAGTTGATCAAGTCGTGCTTGTCTTGATGTATCATAATCTATGAATTCTTGCAAGGAAATTCGTAAGGAAGGAATCTCGAGCTCAAGAGGCATAATAGCTTCTGATCCATAGACCAGAGAAAATGGTGTTTCTCCCATTGGCATTCTGATGCTTGTTCGATAAGCCCAAAGTGCCAAAGGGATTTGTGTATGCCAATATTTATGATTTTCTTTGACAAGTTTCTTAAGAATGGCAATTAAGGTCTTGTTGGTAGCTTCAGCTTGTCCATTTGTTTGTGGGTAATAAGGAGTTGAGAAACTATGTTGGATATTATATTTCTCTCAAAGTGTTCTAACATCCTTGTTCTTAAAAGACTCACCATTATCCAAAATTATTTTATATGGGATACAAAAATGACAAATGATGTGATGGAGTATGAAATCCACAATTCTAGGTCCTATCGTACTAGTTAGAGGGATTGCCTCAACCCACTTTGTGAAGTATTTTGTGGTAGTTATGATGAAAGTATATTGTCCTAAAGAGGAGGGAAAATTTTTACCAATTATATCAAGGCTACATTATGAAAAGGGCCAGAGACTCTGTAAAGGCTATAAATCTTGTGATGGTACATGTGTTAAATTTGCTTGTGATTGACATTATTTGCAATTTTTGACATATGTGCAACATTCATATTCCATGGTGGGCCAATAATAACCCATGCGTAAAAGATTATTTGAAATGGCCATTCCACTAAAATTACCACCACAAGTACCATCATGGGCTTCCTCTATAGCCCTTTGGGTTTCTTCTGGTTTGAGGCATTGAAGTAAGATTCCATAATAACCTCGTTTATACAACACGTCACCCAAGAGAATGAAATGGGCTACTCTTTTCTTGAAGGCACATTTGGCAGACCGAGACATGTCAGATGGGAGTGTTACAAATTTTAAAAATGCAATTATGGGGTTTGACCAAGGCTCATATGATTCCACGTGGATAAAGCAAACATCTTTTCCATCTTGTGGGTTAGCACGCTTCACGATTGCTTTAGATACTGTTGATATTATTAGGGGTTGTACCTCTCCTAAGTCATTGTTTGGAATCAAAGATCCAAGAGAGGCCATTGCATCTACAAATCTATTAGTCGAATGAGGCAAGTTATTGATTTCATACCATTCGAATGTTGATAGCAATTTCATTGTTATTTCATGATAAAGCTTAATGGTAGGTTCTTTGCATTGGTACTATCTTGTTACTTGTTTTACAAGTTGAGAATCTCCAAATATTCGGATACACTTAAAACCCATAGCTATAACTGATTGAATATCTAATATTAAGGATTTGTACTCTATTGTGTTTTTTGTGCATGAGAAGTCTAACTTGAATGATAAAGGGATGGGAATCCCCTATGGTGTGTGAAAGACAACTCCTGCACCTTGACCTTTTTTGCAATTAGATCCATCAAATAATAATGTGATGTTAACATACTCCTTAGGAATGATATATTTTCCTTCTTTAGTGACTAAAAATACCGAATCATCTAGGAGCTCAATAATCAAAGGATGATCACTAGGTAGTGGAGCTTCTACAGGATGATCGACAATGACCTAACCTTTAATGGATTTTTGGATAATGAATTTGAGATCAAATTTTGTAACCAAAATTATCCATTTAGCGGTACAGGTATTGTTATAAGTGTGAGACATCATGTATCGCAGAGGATTTTCTCTAGATATGACATAGGTTTTTTGGCTTAGCATATAATATCAAAGTTTCTTAGTGGCTAAAACCATCGCTAAGCATAACTTTTCTACATAAGCGTATCTTTTTCATAACTTACCAACATTTGAATCATGTAATAGATTGCTTGTTCTCGATTTTGTTTATTTTTCTATGCAAGCATCGTCCCTAAAGCAGCCTCTGTGGCTGAGACATATAGATGGAAAGGGACCCCCGACTTAGGAGTAGTTAAAATTGGTGGTGAAGTTAGATAACGCTTGACATCGTCAAATGCTTTTTGACATTCATATATCCATATGAATGCTACCACATTTTTTAGCAGGTGGTTAAATGGCCTAAATTTATCATAAAGTTGTGTAATGAAGGATTTGATCGATTGAATTTTACCTTGCAAGCTACGCAATTCCTTGATTTTAGTTGGGGGTGGCATTTCCATGATGGCTTTAACCTTATTTGGGTCCACTTCAATGCCTCGCCTGGAGGCAATAAATCCTAAAATTTTACCAGAGGTAACACCAAAGACACACTTTTTGGGATTTAACCTCACCTTGAATTCTAACAGTCGATCAAAAATCTTGTCCAAAACATCAATATGTTCTTGTTGGGTTTTAGATTTAGCCAAGAGATCATCTATATAGTCTTCAATTATTTTATGGAATGCGATAAACAATATTATAAAAGCGGTAAACTAATCTAGAAAACACAGGAAAAATTGGGGAAGAAATACTGGCTTGGAGTGGGCCCAGGCTCCAGCAGCTTCCTCCTAGCTGAACACGCACTTAGAAACTCTTAGGACTATATTATAATGATCAAAGTATTAAAATGCTTCTTTTATATATCTTCCTATAATTACTATCAAAATATTCTATATATTTAGATAGGTCTGCATGTGTTTATATAGAATACCCACATATCTTCTGTTACAAAGAAGTTATAACAGTTGATTCATTCTAGACTAAACTAAGACAGTCTGGTAAATGTGATCGACATCTGCTAAAACTGGCATTCATTTCTAATGGTGGCATGTTCACTGATTGGTTTGTGATTTTCCTGGCATTGGTAGGACATTCTCATACATCGGTACGATCCCCAATTTAACTCTACATGACATAGAGTTGGAACTACACCAGTTGCAAAATTCCATGTCATGCTTGTCTAGTCAATGGGTGAAGAACAAGGGTGCCTTCCCTATGAGGAAGGTGCCTAAGTATGTTGGGTGCCTCCTCTAGGAAGGTGCCTTAGTTGTTATTGTCCATGTCATGCTTTTCTAGTCAATGGGTGAAGAATAGGGGTGCCTTCCCTATGAGGAAGATGCCTAAGTATGTTGGGTGCCTTCTCTATGTGGAAGGTAACTTACTGTCGGTGGCACCTTCCTAGAGGAGGAAGGTGATTATATTTTGTTGGCACCTTCCTATGAGAGGAAGGCACTTGCCTTCTAGTGGCGCCTTCCTATCGGTGCCTTCCTTATGGGAGGAAGGCTCTTGCCTTCTAGTGGCACATTACTTATGAGAGGAAGGTGCTTTCCTTCTAGTGGCACCTTCCTATCGGTGACTTCCTTATGAGAGGAAGGCACTGGCCTTCTATTGGTGCCTTCCTAGGAGAGGAAGGTGCTTGTCTTTCCTTGGTGCCTTCCTGGAAGAGGAAGGCGCCTACTTATGCTTGGCACATTCCTGGAAGAGGAAGGTGCCTACCTTCTTTGCATTTATTCCAAAAGAAACAAAGTGCCAGGTCCATGAAAATACCTCGATTGATCCAAATATAACTAAATCAACTGCAATTCCACAAAAACACACTGAAAACACATGAATTAGATAACACACATAATTTCATCAAATAATTATATAATCATTCATAAACATATGCAATCCTTATTATACAGCCACATAATAATCAAGAAAATGTATACAAAATATGAGCATTTCTTATGCTCATCATCCCCCCACACCTAACATATGCCACTCCCTCATGACATCAAAACTATAGGTAGCCCTCTTGACCCTTCATCGTTGTCATTTCTTGGTGGATATGGTTTTACCTATAGCCTATAACTGCCTCTTCTGTACACTGGAATCTAGAGGTGTGGCTCTTATTTTTCTACATGGAGCTGAGGGTGCTACTGTTGGTTGTGCTTTCCTCATCTTGGCCGCTATCAGAGGTGATCGAACCAGCATCATATCTGCTACCTAAAATGAAGCTTCTACAAGTTTCCATAGGTCAACATCCGAATGTCTGACCGCTGCAAGAGGGATATATGAATTATCCCTCCTGAGATGAACTACCTGGGCTTTGTACAATCAGGTTGCTTCAAGAGTAAGACCTGTGTTCTCCTTTTCAATGGCAGTGACCTCAAATTTGGTACCATATACCCCCCACTATTCAAAATACCTTCTTATCATGGAGGGCCATCCCCAGGATGACCCATAAATATCCCAAAATTGGTTGTCCTCTGTCGGATTGACATAGATACCAGAATCCCCCTGCATCCTTGAGGTTGCCTTCCTAGTCTCCTTAGCTACTGTCATCTCTTTGAGCAACCGTTCGAACTATTTTTGCCTCTTCGCAAACGGCTACATATCCCACTTGTCTTCTTTTGGTTTGGTGAAGGTCACCTTCACCTTCTTTCGAGCTGTCTTGGGCCCTTTTCCTTTGGCCTCTACAAAAAAAATAATAGCTCAAACATGGGTTTTCCCTTTCTCCTTGGCGTACGTCTTCTCACTCTGAGGGACCTGCTCTGCGGTCCCTGGAGCATTCTCTTCACTCTGTGCTGCTATCCTTGGGGGTGCTTCTCTTCCTTCCTCAGGTCTGGGGAGTTCTTCCTTATCCCTTGGTCCTACCTGCTACTGCTGGCCCTCATCCTGCTCTATATCACTCAAGACAATGATAGGGGATGTTGTGGGACTTCTTTCCCCTTCACTCACAAAAATCGAGGAATTCTTCCCCACCTTCGGGCTGCTCTGTCAGGCGTTCGATCAAAATTATCCCAAGGAAAATACTCATTCTATAGATGTGGGATAATTCATTGGGACTTATATTGCCCAATCAGTTTGGGTCAATGCATCCCTTCTTTCTGTTACCCTGTCCTAGAGTAGCTGGTTCTCCTCCCACAACTACTAAACCAGCTACTTGAGTTGGGTGATTCATATTTCTCGCTCTTTCAATTCCCCTCTATGCTTGTTTTGGCAGTCCTCAAATTTTGTTTGGGCCATCCAACAATTGGTTTGCCACTCCAGTGCTTCCTCCAAGGCTATGTCAACCTGATCATTGCTTCTGGAAGTACTTGCATCTTGTGGGTTCCATTTTTCCAATTCTCAAAGGGTTTGGGTTGCAACATCAACTTTTGAATCACTCTGTTCTTCTTCTACCTTGAGGAGTAATTATAGGTGTTTCCTCCTGGGGACTGGTTCTAGTGGCCAAAACTCAGCCTCACTACTAATAAGTGGTGCTCCTTCCTCTTCATACTCAGGAACTAGGGAATGCCCTCTTTCCTTTATGTATTCAGGCACTGGTGAATGCCCTATTTCTTCTATGAAATAGGGCAATGCCAATTGTCTGATACTTGTCATCTCCTCTGTAGGGCTTCCATATTCTTGCCCTATTTTGGCAATAGTATCATGTTACCTTTCTTGGCCACCATCTCCCTCTACATCGGGGTTCTACCTCTGTGCTTCTACATGGCAGACTAGTGCTGATATCAGCCCATGGTGGGCCAAGGTGAATGATGCTCCCTTATGGTATCTAGCCACTTCATCCTTCAGAGCATTTTATAGATAGAAGGGCACATTCAACTTCCTTCCATGCACCTGGTGATTTAGAAACTGCACATGGTTGGCGTGCAAATGGGTATACTTCCCGATGCATGTGAATAATCGAGTGACCTGCTCGAATATCTTTTGTAGATTCGTGGGAAGGTTGCTTTTGGGTAGTCCTTCCTTATCTATCTACACATTTTCCCCTAACAGTAGCACTTTAGCATACGGCTTCAACAGTATGCCTTTGTATATGCATTCCCCTGTGAGGGGCAATCTAGTCGCCTACGAGATGTATTAGAGGGTGACTAGAATTTCTACCCCTCGCACCTGAGCTACGTCACCCCTCAAGGAGGTAGTGAATTCCTTGGCTGCCTCCATATCTTGGACTTGACTAACTAGGGTACAATATTTGAACCATCCCTCGACCTCAAACTATGTTTTTACCGCCCCCCTAATTCCTTCTATATCACTTGGCTCATTCTTCTTCACTACGTGATTCTTCGACCTTTTGCCCATGGCGCCTTCCCTTACTACTATGTTTTTTTTGTCCTTACTTCTTCAGGAAGGCACCTTCTCATAGGGAAGGCACCTAACCTTAGCATTTAATTCTATGGTACACCTTTCGAATCATATCATTGGCACGTGGTTTTGACTATGGGGGGATACAATTTTATGACGATGATATTTTTTTTTGGTACTGCATAATTTATAAATAATTATATAAAAATTTTAGTTAGTATGCGCGTACCTTATTCAGTGTTTCATGCATTGTGAAGAGAGTTGATTCGCTAATTTGTGACATGGGAGATGGGTATGATCATTTGATGTCACTCGTTCATGTGGTGATTTTGTTTTGATCAAGGCATCTGGGAGACTTAAGTGTTGGTTGTATGTGGAAGGCACTCTTTGGTACATTCCCAATGTGGAAGGTGCTTATGTGGTGCCTTCTTGATGTGGAAGGAGCTTATGTGGCACCTTCCTGATGTTATCGGTGATCTCTGATTAGATGTGCCTTTCGATGGTGGAAGGCACATTGGTGCCTTCTTGATGTGGTGGAAGGCACATCGATGTATTCTCAATGTGGAAGGCACTTATATGGTGCCTTCCCGATGTTGTTAGTGCTCTTTGAATGGATGCGACATCCGATGATGGAAGGCACCTCTTATTGGATGTGACTTCCAGTGGCAGAAGACACCATTTTGATGATGGCACCTTCCTACTATGGAAGGTGCTTCTGAATGGGTGCACCTTCCCAATGTGGAAGGTGCCTCGGTCTGTATGTGCCTTCCCTATGTGGGAGGTGCCTCGGGATTTTTTTTTTTTATTATTTGTGTGGTGCCTTCCAGCCACGGAAGGCGCCTATATATATATATATTTGTGTGCGCCTTCTTTATAAGGAAGGTGCCTTCTTCTGGTGGGGTGCCTTCTTTATAAGGAAGGTGCCTTCTTCTAGATGGGTGCCTTCTTTATAAGGAAGGCACCTTCTTCTGGTTGGGCACCTTATTTATAAGGAAGGTGCCTTATTCTGGTGGGGCACCTTCTTCATACGAAAGGTGCCTTCTTCTTGGAAATCATGTTGCGATTGACTAGGAAAGGGTGATCAAGCCTTCTCAGTCTCACTTCACGCTACCTTAGCTTCTACCTATGAGTGTCGGTGTCAGAATGTTGAGCTGAATCAGGCCTGGTTTCCTAGATACCTATTCCTCATGTTGTCAGGTCTTCCACCTGCAAAAAGAAAATAAAAAGAAATAAAAGTAAAGGCAGTTAGACGCATTCCATAACTGTTAGGCTCTAGATTAGGATGCCTGTAGCTTGCATGCAGGCATCATACCTGCAAAACACATCGTAAGAAAAAACTAAATTAACTAATTTTTGGTGAGCACCTCCATGCCCATCATTTTTCCTATTAAGAGTTTGGTCTGGTTCTAACAAGATGGGGTCTCCCCCATGTCTATCCTGGATTCCACCTATAAGGTTTTGGCTATGTTATAGGGGCACAGTCGGTGGCCATTGACCGTTAACACGGTGTTGCTACTATCAATTGTTCTAACATGCACTACCCCATTCTTGATGAGCTTTAGCACCTCATACAGTCCCATCAATATTTTCATTAATTTACCTTTTCTTTCTTGGAACTGAAAATCGTACAATAGCACCCATTCTCCTTCTTGGAACTGCTTTAGTTTAATGTGGCGATCATGCCACTGCTTTCTTTGCTTTTGTATGATTTTCGTTCTCTGTAGAGCATCCATTCGGATTTCATCCAGCTGATCTAGCTACCAAATCCTTTCTTCTTAAGCACCATCCAAACTCAAGTTCAATTCTGAAGCCATCCTCAATGTCTTGATTTCAAATTCAATGGGCATCATCGCACTCTTCCCATAGACCAGTTGGAAGGGTGTGAAGCCTATGGTGGATTTCCATGTGGTATTATATGCCCAAACTACCTCTGGAAACCGTGTAGCCCAATATTTTCTATGTTGTTGCATAGTCTTCCTCAGAATGTTCTCTATTTCTCTATTCGTCACTTCCACTTGCCCATTTTCCTATGGATGGTAGGGTGTAGTTTTATTGTGCCAAACTCTGTATTGCTCCATCAGCTCTTTAATCAACCTGGAGGTAAATTGAGGTCCCTGGTTTGTTATTATCTCTCTAGGGACCCCAAATCATGTAAAAATATGGGCAAATAAGAAATCAACAACTGTTCTTTCTTTTGAATCTCTCAACGCTTGAAATTTAACCCATTTGGTGACATAATATGTATAGACCAAAATAAACCTCCTCCATATTGAAGGTGGATTAATTCATCCCACAAAGTCTTTGCCCCACTTATCGAAGGGTTTCCGGTGTACCTAAGGCTGGAGGGACATTTTTTCTTGATGGTTTGGTTTGCCCATTCTTTAGCATTCATCGCACTTGCTAGTGTATGCAACTACATCCTTGAACAGAGTGGGCCAAAAGTACTCAGACTATAGGATTTTGTAGGCAGTTCATTTCCCTGGAAAGTGTCCTCTGCATGGTTCATCGTGACATACTTTGAGTAATTCTAAGAACTCCTACTCTGCTATGCATCTCCTTATAATCTGGTCATGTCCTATTTTGAACAGGAGGCCATCAATCCATAGGAACAATGCACTTTTCTCTATGACCGCCTATGTTTCTTAGAAATAGAGAGTAGATGAGGTTCTTTCAATGGCCAAGTAATTGGCTATATCTGTGTACCACGAGATTTTCTCACTAATGGTGAATAAATGTTCATCCAAAAACTGGTCTTCCACTGCTGTATGGTCTGCCAATATCAATTTGGATAGGAAATCTACTATGACATTGTCCTTGCCTAGTTTGTCAAATATTATGATGTCGAATTCCTATAGTAACAAGAGCCACCTGATAATTCTTCTACCAATGGTCGGCTTGCTCATCAAGTATCTAATGGCTGCATGGTCCATGTGGACAAATACCTTATACTCGATGATATAATGGTAGAATTTATTTATGGTGTGCACAACTGCAAAGAACTCCTTCTCCGTCACTGTGTAGTTGAGCTCGGCTCCTGCCAAGTTTTTGTTGACATAGTAGATGGCGTAAAATTCTTCGCCGTCCTTCTATCTGAGGAATTCTCCAATTGCACCGTTGGATGCATCACAGTAGATATCAAATGGTATGGCCCAATTTGGTCCTCTTAAAAGTGGTGTAGATATCGGTTTCTCTTTAAGCAACTAAAATGTTTCTTCGTAGTCTTCCATCCAATTGAACTCCACGTCTTTGGATAATAGAGTGTGTAGTGGTTTTGTATTTTTTTTGAATTTTGTGATAAATCATCGATAGGACCCGACTGATCCAAGAAAACTCCTCACCTCTCTCTATGTTCTGGGGCTGGGTAGGTCTCTAATGACCTCAATTTTCCTTTTATCAACATTTATTCCTTCTGTAGAGAGGTGGTGTCCCAGTACGATGCCTTCTTGCATCATCATAAAGCATTTCTCATTTCTCAAGGACAAATTGTTTTCCTTGCTTCTTTCGAGCACTCTTTCCAAGTTTGTCATTACCTCGTCAAAGGTTTCTCCATAGACGGTGAAGTCATACATGTATACTTTGACTGCGTCTCCCATCATGTCTAAAAATATGCTAAGCACCGCCCTTTGAAATGTGGCAGGTGCATTGCACAATCCGAAAGGTAATACCCGATAGGCAAAAATTCCCCATGGTTAGGTGAACATTGTCTTGTCCTGATCCTCTTCTCCTATCTAGATCTGGTTGTATCCATTAAATCCATCCAAGAAGGAGAAATACTTCCTCCCTGAGAGTGTATCCAAGACTTTATCAATGAACAAGATCGAGAAATGGTCCTTCTTGGTCGCTTTGTTTAATTATTTGTAGTCCACACATATTCGCCACTTCCCATTCTTTTTAGGGACTACCACTAATGGTGATACCCACTCGCTGTCAGAAATTGGATAGATGAATCCGGTAGTCAAGAGTTTTTGTAGTTCTTCCTTGACAATGTCTTTCATTGTCGAATTCATTCTTCTCTATGGTTGCCTACTTGGAGTTGCTTGATCATCGAGGTATATACGATGGGTACAAATTTTTGGGCTGATACCTTGCATATCTGAGTAATCCCATGCAAATTCCTATTAGTGTCTAACCAAGAGCTCTTCTACTTTCATCAATTGTGTGGGAGTCAACCCACTACTGACATTCAATGTTCTTCCTGGCCTGACGTGTATGCGCTGAACGTGGTGATCTTAGGTTCCAGCCAACGACGATCCAGATGTGGATATGGAGGAATCCCTGTGGAGGAACTCCACAATAGCACCATATTCTTCTTCTACCAACTCATCCAATATCATCATCAGTTGGATCATGGATAGCTCAATATTTTCATGCTCGATCAACATGGGTTCTCCTACTGAGTCGATGGACTGCGCTGGGGTGAAATAGTCAACCTTTTAATGTTTTTTCCATTAGATATGGTCATCAACCCATCCTGGAAGTTAATGTAAGCATAAACTGTTGCTAGCCATGGCCTTCCCAATATGAGTGGGTAACCACCCAGCCTAGTTTTAGATTGCAGGACTAAAAATTTGACTGGGTATTCCCATCTGCTGATTGTCACTATTATGTCTTCTAACATTCCTTTTAGTGCCACGGTCGATCGATCGACTAGCTGCAACACTGTCACAATGGGTTTCATTTTTGTGAGCTCTAGAATTTGCATGGTCTCTTGAGGCATTACATTGATGGCTTCTCTGAGATCGACCAACACATTAGATAGGGAATTTCCCTTGATTTTTATAGTTAGAACCATGCTACCTAGGTCTGCATACTTTGGATGGCACATTTTGCCCATCATCAAATCTGCTAGTTTACCCATGACATTGATAGTCTAGGTTTGCTCTTCATTCTAGCTTCCTTAGACACATCTATCTTATCTTCTTGGTATATATCGAAACATCTCGTATGGCTTGAAATAATGGAATTTTCATGGTGAGGTTCTTCAAGCTAGACAAGATATCGAACTTCGGTTGTGTTACTTTCCTCTGTTCTTGTAGTCGGTTGGGAAATGGAGCCTTTGCTCTCTCAGGCATTTCTTCTATCACCTCTTATACAAGATGTGTTTCTCCTACCTCTTCCTCCTCTTCTACCAGTGGATGCATTCCCACTCCTAGCTATCTACCAAACCTAAGCTAATATGGTACATCAGATACATCTCACCCTCCATGTTGTATGCTGGCTAGTTCACCCTATTATTCAGATTTATCGTCGATTGTGCGGGTAGATACGCAGGTATCACTACTAGAAATACTGGTAAATTTTAGTGGGGGTGAGCTGGTGCTACATTCTATGGAGCCTAATTCCATGAAGTGTGGCCTCTCCACTACTGCCTAGGATATAGATATGGCATCCACAGATGTTTTGGGAATGCTGCTGGGGGTGCATTGGACCAAGGTGATGGCCCCCACCACCCCATGTTAGGTGGTTGAGGTGGACCTTGGTGCATGTATGGTCCTCCCCCATATGACAAAATTTTATTTGGCATATTCCTCGTAGGGGGTTTTTGCCAACTCTTCTGATTGCCTATGAAATAGGCATCCGCGCTTTTAGCATCCTCCTGATTATTGGGCAATTACGAGAACAATCAAGTTTTATGGTTTAGCCTGAAAACTGTGCATACTCTGAATTTTTTCTCCGGGAATGCATTCTTTGCATGCTTCCCTCTATATTTTGGATAGAAATAAGCCAATGTTGCATCATTTTATTACTTATTTTTCTCTAATAGCAGTGTATCCATCTACAATGCTAGATATGAGAGCATTTTTCTCTTTAAATATTCCAATATGTTACCTATTTCTGTCTTCATGACTAAAGCAGTCACTTTCATGGTTCTAGAAGTGGTCTTGCCTCTCCTTCTTGAGTAGTTCCGGTATAGTTATCGGATGTATTCCATAGCATGCTAGTAGACATCACCTCCAAAAATCATGTTAAGAGCCTCCAGTGATTCATTGGTAAGTCCTCTCAAAAATATGCTTTTGAGGGACTTATCAGATAGTTTCGTGTGAGGATATCATTGAAGATTGAAGTTGAATCTCTCCCAGTATTCCTTGAGAGACTCATATTCTTTTTGCATCATGCTCAGGACCTCTTATTTGGAGTCTCTTGCTCTCCCAAAATCTTGGTATTGCTCTAAAAAGAGCTTCTTCATTTGATCCCAAGTAGCAATGTGTTTGTCTCCCAAACTGATGAAACGCTGTAGAGCTACATTTTCCAACATGGAAGGAAATATTTTCAGCTTTTGTGTATCATATTTGTAGTCCACATACCTACATAAGACATCAAAATTAAATAAAAATAGGTTAGGGTCCTCATTTGGGTATCCTCTAAAGGTCAAAAGGTGAGCAGGGGATATTTTTTTCATTTTGGTATCTCCTACTCCTTCATCAATTGAGAAACTAAATCCAGATGAGACTTCTTCATTGTCAGCTATTTTTTTTAGGAAATATGGTCTCTAATACAATATTTATGGCCTTACGGTTGTTTAAGACTTTCTGAGTCAAGGCTCTAAGGTTGTCTAGTGTTATCGTCCGATCTTCTACAACTTTCCACAATAGGGCTTCCTCTAAGGGTGTCCTATTAAACATGAGATTTATTATTATTCATTCTTCCCCATGTTGATGGGATGAGGAGGCACTTTGCACAAAGTACAACTCATCACTCCAATGGATTGCTGGAGGTGGGTCAGGCGAGTCTAATTTAAATTCAAAATGTTTGGATGACTCAGGTTCTGATGGATTGGTTTTTATAAACTGATCTTTAGGTCCTCTTATTATTGAAGAACTCATATAAGGTCATATGGAAGGTTTCTAGGTATTGTAAATAATCTAGTTGAGACGCTTCCTTGGAAATGGCACCAAAATGTTGCGAGCCAAACAAGGTTAACTTCTTTCCTACATTTGTCACATGCCCATGCATTTAATTTATCAACCTAGGGAGCTTCATAAACTTGCGAAGGGTCTTGAACAAGATTGCTTACAATACCACTTGAGATGAGTCTGCTAGTTCTACTATTGGGGGGTGTTTCAAACGGTCGTCAATCATTCATACACTCAATAATTTACATAAAAAAACAATTAAATCTATAGAAAGGAAATATTCACACATTCCTAGAAGTAAACCTATTGCAATACTAGAAATAACAATGTGATAAACAATCTTATAAAAGCGGTAAACTAATCTAGAAAACATAGGAAAAATAGGGGAAGAGATACTGGCTTGGAGTGGGCCCAGGCTCCAGTAGCTTCCTCCCAGCTAAACACGTACTTAGAAACTCTTAGGACTGTATTATAATGATCAAAGTATTACAATGCTTCTTCTGTATATCTCCCTATAATTACTATCAAAATATTCTATATATTTAGAGAGGTCTGCGTGTGTTTATATAGCACACCCACAGATATTCTGTTACAAAGAAGTTATAATAGTCAATTCATTCCAGACTAAACTAAGATAGTCTGGTAAATGTGATCGACGTCTGCAAAAATTGGCATTCATTTATAATAGTGGCATGTTCACTAATTGGTTTGTGCTTCACCTAGCATTGGTAGTACATTCTCATACATTGGTGCGATCCCCAATTTAACTCTACATGATGTAGAGTTGGAACTGCACCAGTCACTATTGTCCACGTTGTGCTTTTCTGGTTAACGGGTGAAGAACAAGGGCACCTTCCCTATGAGGAAGGTGCCTAAGTATGTCAGGTGCCTTCTATATGTGGAAGGTTCCTTACTACCATTGGTGCCTTCCTGGAGGAGGAAGGCTATTATCTTCTACTGGGCACTTGCCTTCTAGTGGCACCTTCCTGTCGGTGGGGAGGAAGGTGCTTGACTTCTAGTGGCACCTTCATTATGAGAGGAAGGTCCTTGCATTATAGTGGCACCTTCCTATCGATGCCTTACTTATGAGAGGAAGGTGCTTATTTTCCTTTGGCACATTCCTGGAAGAGGAAGGCGCTGGCCTTCTATTGGTGCGTTCCTGGGAGAGGAAGGCACTTGTCTTTCCTTGGTGCCTTCCTGGAAGAGGAAGGCGCTGGCCTTCTATTGGTGCCTTCTTGGGAGAGGAAGGCACTTGTATTTCCTTGGTGCCTTCCTGGAAGAGGAAGGTGCCTACTTATGCTTGGTGCCTTCCTGGAAGAGGAAGGCACCTACCTTCTCTGTGTTGATTCTAAAAGAAACAAAGTACCAGGTCCATAAAAAGACCTCGATTGATCCAAATCTAACTAAATCAACTGCAATTCCACAAAAACACACTGAAAACACATGAATTAGATAACACGCATAATTTCATCAAATAATTATATAATAATTCATAAACATATGCAATCCTTATTATACAGTCATATAATAATCAAAAAAATATATACAAAATATGAGCATTTCTGATGCTCATCACTATTGTGATCAATGTGAGGTGCCCCAATTATGGAGGGATCAAATATATTTAAAACTTTGTCTTTGATACTTCATTGATATTGATATGACTTGATGAAATTTCTAACCCTAGATCCATGAGTGGTCTTATGACTACCAATATTGGAGAAGGAAATCCATGATAAACCTAAAGACTCAAGTATTTTGGTCCATCAAATGTTCATTTGAATTGGATTTTTGATGAGAAGAGAAATTTAGCTTTTGTGCTACCCTAGAAGAGGGTGTAAAATGATATTTGGAAAAGTTTATTGGATAAAAATAATTTCTAATATTGACTATTTGGTTATTGATCATGTGTAAAGTAGCTTTTGTGAGATGTCTACCCCCTCAAACGATGAGGTGATGAGAGGTGAAAAATGAAGTGACAATGAAATGCTTGATAGATTAACTAACGAAGTGATAACAGTGATGAAATAGGATGAAAATGTGAGAAGTATGCTGTGAGGGTATGCTAGAGATGTGGAAAATCATCTAGGTGACCCTGGGAAAGATTTGTATGTAGTATTTTTGGGTCACTAGGTACTTAGTGACTAGAATGGGTCTTTGTGTACCTAGCGATCAAAATGAGTCGCAAGTATAAATTAGGTGATCTTGGGGTGCATGCATCATTTGTGCACCTACAAATTGCTAGAATAGAGTGATAGGAGAGTGAGTTGAGGAGAATTTAACATGGATTTCTACCAAAATCTTGATGCAAGGGGTAAAATTATGGATCAAGCTGGACACGATGGTGAGTCGATGGCACAAGTAAGTCAATTTTGAGACCCATATATTTTGAGTTTTTAAAATGTTAAAAATAACCTATGGGTGAAATTTTGTGCCCTTCACCCACTCTTTCCTTTAAATAATAATACCTGCTCTAAGAGTTTCCCAAGTTTTGGGATGTTAGTGGATGGGTAGAATATAAGAAGTGACAATATTAGTGATGGGTGGCTGTGAACAATAGGTGGGTGAAATATGGATAAAAAGGAGTAGGGAAAATAATGGAGCAAGCATATGATTCACCCTTTTATTTGGATGGAACTATCCAAAATACCTATCCACTTGTTAGGTGGACATTTCAACTAATTAGAAAGGGTGAACGCATCATACAATCTTACCCGTAGGAAGGATGGAGACTCCCACCCAATTTGGTGTGGAAATCTCAAGAATAGCTCGGGTAGAACTTTGTACAAGTAACTTCTCTTCCTCCTAATGACTCCATGGGTGAAATGAAGGACAAATAACACACCCACATGACATGCAAAGCTCCTACCATTGCTTAAATTTCAAATAGAAGGATTACTCATTACTGTAGCAGTCTAGTACTAGGAAATCGTATGCATAAGTGACTAATTTGAGGTGTGATACTCCCAAGGTGGTTAATTCCAAACATTCATCACCTAACCAGGGGATTTTTGATAGAGTAAAAGTATGAGGTAGATTAAAATTAATGATTTGAGCTGAAATATCAATAGTTTTGAGGGCCCAAATCAAACCAGATGCATCTACCTATTTCTTTAAGATCACCACCATATCGAGAAGCAGTGTACTAGTTGAATGCTTGTTAGATTCAAGTTTTGTCTTCCTACCTACTACCATTAATGTTTGAATTTTAAATTTATTGTAAAATACCTATAAATAGCAGAATCTTGGTCATTCCTAAGTGCGACTCTTTAACCATTATAGTTCACATGTAAGAATTCCACTGTTGTGTAAATATAAACTTATCACTGTTTGGTCTCTGATTCTGCCTTCATTTATTTTAGCATTGAATGTATGAGTGTTTATTTTTTCTTTGGTTAGTTAGGTGGTTTCATATAATTTTACAATTTGGATTTCATGAAATTCACTAGGTGGCTCTGGAATTTGCATTCATAACACAGGTGAGGATTTATTTCTATTAAAGCTGGTCGGATGGGAGCACTCTAATTTTTCTTTCTAGATTTCATGCACCCACTTGCTAGTTCTAGAATACAATCTCCACCCTTTGCTCCAAACTATTTAGTGAGGGTACAGTTGGTTGATCTATTAGATATTAGGTTTGTGTTTTCACCTACAGTGCAACACCTGCATGTATCTTGATGCAGATATACCTATCCTTGTGAGTTCTGTATACAACTATTTTCCCATTTTTTCCCTTTTCTTACTTTGTAGCATAGATAGATAGAACCACCATATAGGAATCGATCTTCTCTAGATATCAACCACCCTAATGCATAGTCATTATACACATAATTAATTCTCAATAAATTTTTCAATCTAGGGCAGTGTACAAGGCTATCTACGAAAGAAGGGGTGAACAAGGTTATAACTTAGGTCAATCAGGAGCAATAGGTCTTATTGGTGAAACCGATTGTGTGGGGGATTTAGGACATTCCTATATCTAAATTGCATGAATTAAACCTTAATCTAAGTTGCAAAAATGGAAACTAATCATTAACTACAGAAATGAAATCCTAATTACAATTGCAGAATGGGACCTAATTATGTTGCAGAAATAACAGTTGTAGAATTAGAAGTTTGATTATAATTGCAGAAAGGAAATCTATTTACTTTTGCAGCAATGGAAACCTAATTATAGCATAGAAATGAAACCCTATTAAGGCTCTATAACAGAAGGTTGTCAATCTTCTGTGTAGGGGTTGACAGCAAACACAAATGCAAGAAATTATAGAAAACAATAAATTTTGGAAATGACAGTCTGCAATAAATTGAAAGCTTTGCTGAAAGTGGAGATTACAATCAAACCATTAATCACAAAACATAAAATAAGCTAATATTGCAAATATCATTAGTTGTTTACAAATAAATGAAATGACACGTTCTACAACTCATTCTGCTATAGCAAAATCAGAATAAAAACCTGCTATTATTCCTCCTCCTAGGTCTAGAAGTGGCCAGCCTCCTTGTCCAGAAGAAGGTATGAGTCTCTCTCTCTCTCTCTAGATCTTACTCACACTCATTTACAAGCAATATTAAATAGAAATAGTACACTTTATTTATTCAAGAACATGATTACAATAATTCTGCTGAAAACCTATTACAGGACTGTAACAGTCACTTTTCTGATTATTGCCTATTTTCTCCTATATTTCTCTACTCTCTACTTTCTCTATCTCCTTCTCCCTCAACCTAAATGGGAGTCGTATTTATAAATGTCCTAAGATCTACTGACAACTGATAATATCTCAAAAGATCTAATCCTATTATGCTGCAACAATTCCTGATTTTATCCTAGAAGAAGATCAAACTTGATCTTTTCATAAATGGTGGCTTTGGTCGGCAAGGACGGCAAAGTCAGATTTGAGATATTTTCCTTTACCCTTTTCAATATTTATTTCCATTTTTCTAGCATCAAAAATCATTCAACAAGTCAAAAAGCACATTATGTTTTCATTATGAAGATAAGTGGCTCATTCTGAAGATCCGATCATTCCGAAGATACTGCAATTCTCATTCCAAAGATCCGCTCATTTTGAAGACACTATGTTTTCTCATTTCAAAGATATCTGTTCATTCCAAAGAGACTTCGGAATGAACAAATGTGTGCTCTTTAAATGATTTCCTTTGCATTTCTCATGTGGGTTATTTCTCAGGATCATATTCCAATGGTCTTCATCTCTTTCCACATGTGAATTCCATGCCTTGCCATTCATTGGCAGCTGGCTAGAATTTACATGGGAAAAACTAGTTTTTGCTGCACAGTAATAGTTTACTTGCACTGTTGCCAGTTTTAGGTAAAATAAATGCTTGAGCCATATCAAAACATGATTAGTGAAATGTTGCTATCAACCTAAGCATATCTCATTTAGCAAGTCATAACAAAACAACATAAAACTTATGCAAAAAGTTGTAAAAATTAGAATATAGTATTTCAGATACATTTATCATGCAAATAGTTAATACACAACATATTGAATTAACTTAACTAGAATATTAGATTAAACATAAGAGTTCGTAGGAAATTTCAATGTTCAAAACATGTTATGATTGAGGCATTTTCAGGCCTCATCATTTTGCCCCCAACTTATATTGATGCATGTCCTCATGCATTCTATTGGGCTATGGAATCACATATGTCCATGGTCAAATTCCATGACTTATAGAACAACTTCTTGCCTATATAATATCCCCTGTTCTCCTGAAGGTTCCTGAGCCATTCTTCAAATTGTTCATCAAGTTGGGCATCTTCTTCAAAGTAGAATGGAACTGGAGTGATGATGGTTGGAGGCCTAAATATGAGACCTATCCAATTATGTTGTACGATTTCAATCAACTGTGTTACTCCTTCTACCCTTCTTTTGGACCATTCTAAGTTGATGGGGGAGATGGGTTCTCTTTTCTATAAAGACATGGAGAGTTCATCCCATCTGTTTCTACAAACTAATAATGCTGGCACAAAATTGTCATTATACAAATTGTGGAATCTGGTCACACAGTCCCTCAAGTTTTTCAAGTACATTCTCTTTACATCATCCCTATTCATCATGGTGAAGTGTTGTCTTGTGATTATTAGGTGATTTGGCTGAATTGCTCTGACTAACAATTCAACTCTTGTTTCAATTTCTTTTTTTTGCCTTTTCTCTTGGTCCCAATAAAACCGATTCTGCAAGGTGGACATAAATGCCCTCAATTGAACATATCCAATATAGATTTGAGGATGAAATTCTACTTATTTTGGAATAAAGAAGCTGTGTAAAAATAGTTCACATAGAAGATTTTTCTGCTCAATAGGGCTATCAAAATATGCTTCCAAGAAATCTGCAGTTGTGTCCAATTTATATGGGATACCTAAGCTAATCCTCATAACCTACAATCTGAGGTATTTCTATTTTAGAATAAGACTATAAAATCTGGCTGGCCGTATGAATTGGACTAAAAATTCAGCAATTTGACATAAATCAGACACTTTTTCTTTCAATGCCTGAATCTCTGTTTCCTTGGCCTCTAGCTGTTTTCCTTCCAATTTGAAATTTTTAGTCTTAGTGGCAAGCTTCTCACAACTGGCTATGTCTGCATTGTATTGTTCTAGGGACATAGTATTAGGTGGTATGACTATAGGTGGAACTCTAGGTAGCAGATCTACCTGAACCCATTTTTCTACCACTTCTATTGGTTGATCATCTGTCAATAATTCTACCTGTACCCCCTTTTCTGCTATTTCTATTGGGTTTTCATCAGACAATAATTCTACTTGCACCTCCTTATCTGCTATTTCTATTGGGTTTTCATCAGACAATAATTCTACTTGCACCCCCTTATCTGCTATTTCTACTGAAGGTGTAAAGGTTTAAAATACAGGGACATTAATAGAAGGAGTACTTACTTGAATAGTTTCATGCTACTGCTTGGACTGTTCCTATGCTGGTGACTCATCTCCAATATTTTCTGCTATGCTTTTTGCCAATTTTGAAGCATCTTTGAAATGAGAAGGTAATGCTTCAGAATGAGGAGGTACATCTCTAGAATGAAAGGGTGCTTCTTCATAATGACCACCTATGTATGCCTCAACAGAGTCATCTGGCCTAGATAAATCCATAAGCAATTAAGCCAAATCATCCTCATCAATGGATACAATTGGTTGTTTTCCAGACTATGACAACCTTTCTCTCAATTCCACCACTTCCTGTTGTAACTCTACAAATTTAATTTCCTACATCTCAATGATGTTTTCTCTCTCTGCAATCCATCTGGTTTGTGTTTTGACAACAATCCTTGCTACTCTTAGCTGCTTTGTGATGTCTTCCTCCTCTGTTTCTACTTTAGAATCTGATGCAGACAAGTCAGCTATAGTAGGCTACTCAACAGTTGTCTCTTCTTTTGCAACATTTGTCTGCTCTTGTTCAGGAGGCTCTATGAAACTGTCTATAATTGCATCTACCATTTTTGTGGCTTGTTGAACTATAGCCACCTCCAAACTATCCTGACCAGCCTCTTCCTCAATTATCTGTTCAGGTAATTCTGGAAAGTTTTTAGGGGCTGGTTGTATTTTTGTGACATTTGGACTGCTTTGTCCACCTTCTTCTTCTATGACCTATTCTGCCATTTCCCTTAAGTGGAGTCTTGTAGACCTCCTAGTTCCAGATGCAAACTTCTTTTTGCTTTGTTTTCTAGTGATAGCAGGGGTTGTGGGGATAGTTTCAGATGCTTCTATTTCCCTTGTTGTTTCTTCCCATGTTGGACTAGGTGCTTCACTTCCCTATTCTGACAAATCAGTTACAACTTCAAAAAAATAGACCTTCTATTTTTTTGTTCTACTGCCAGTTCTAGACCCTCTTTTCTTTTGTTTCTTAGTTCGTGAGGTTGAAGGTTCTGGAGCAAGGTGTTCTGTTGCTACTACTGGGTGTGTTTCTTTTTCTGTAATAGCTTCTGCAACAGTTTCTATTTCAACTTCTATAATAGCCTCTGCAGTAGTTGTTTCTTCTTCTACAATAGCATCAACAACATCTATTTCTTCCTCCTCATCCTCATCTCCAAAAATTACATCATTTAAGGTAGAGTAAAACCTATCAAAGCTCCTAGGGTTTCCTCTAAAATGGTGTTGGCAAACTAGTTTGATGAGACCATGGTGGCAAAGGCTTCCTTTTCCTTCCTGATATCTTTTTGCCATGTTTTTCAATTCTTGGTGTAGGTATAGGGGAAGATTTACCCTAACTTCTGGCTATTGCCTACCATGTCTGAGATGGTTTAAAATTTTTATATGATGCCCTGACAATAGTACATACTGTCCTTCACAGGTTAGAAATTTGATTACCCATGTGGCCACTTCATCCCAAGGTTCCTGTAGGCTGGCCCTTTTTACCCCCTTGCATGTGTTATTATGTGTTAAATATTCTGGATTCCTATTGTTTTCTTCCAAAAATTAATCAACTATATTTACCAATGTGTTTTTGCCAGACCTAGAAATTGGAAGACCTTCTAATGGCAGCTCAGTAATTTGACTCAAAACTTTAGGGGTTACCTCAATGGTCATGCTATTAACATGTGCTCGGTTTTTTTTTAATGTGTGGGCAAACATGCCAGCCAAATATTTAGAGGACCCATTAAACTTATCCAAAAATGGCATAAGCCCTCCATATTCAAAAATCTGTAGCACTTCTGGATTTTCCCGGAGGTGGGTGGTATCCGCTGGTTCCATTTTCATTTTTTGCCCCATTTTCCTGTCTTGGTACGTTACAAACTGCTCACTTCTGCTACTATTCTTTTGCTGGATCTCTGGTTTCTGGTGTTTGTAGATTTGTAGGGTTTGGTTCCAAGTTTTCAATTGCCCTATTTTTGTTCTTCGGAATGAACCGTAATCTGAGCACTATACCTCATAGTCATTTTGCACTAGCAAATATGTCTTTGAAAATAAGGGTGGCACGCATTTCTATTTTTTCCTCGAACACATGTCCATCAATGGTTGCACAGATGTCCTTTCCGTCAGATCCACCTTACTCATTTTTAGTTTTTTTGTTTTGCCTGTAGACTTTCACGTGCATTTTATTAGCATCAAAACAAATGGTGGCATATTGTTGGTCATGTCCGCTGTGATTATGGTACTTTATAAATGGGTACAAAAACAAACCACATCCTTACTGAAACGTGTTCATTTATCATATGCAGCCAAAATAATTTTTATTTGATTGTATTTATTTTCTTCCTTGGATGCCACGTGGAGATGTTATATTGAATGCTCTTTTCGAATATTATTATTTATTGCAAAAACAAAACCTCATTCCGAAGATTATGATTTCATTCCGAAGACAAGTCTTCATTCCGAAGATCATGCTTCTTTGCGAAGTCAAATATTCATTCCGAAGATAAATCCTCATTCCGAAGACAAATCTTCTTTTCGAAGATAAATCCTCATTTCGAAGATAAATCCTCATTCTGAAGATCAGGCTGCATTGCAAAGGTAAATTGTCATTCCAAAGACAAAACTTCATTCCGAAGACAAATCCTGCTTCATTCTGAAGACAAAGCTTCATTTCGAAGATGATGCTTCATTGTGAAGGCAAATCATCATTCTAAAGACAAAGCTTCATTCTGAAGACAAATCATCATTCCGAAGACAAAGCTTCATTCCAAAGACAAAGTGCAACATTCATTCTGCTGTCATTCCAAAGACAATTTCAATCCGAAGACAATGCAACAATTAATTTGAAGAAGATAGCAGACACTATTTTTGTCATTCTTGTTTCGAAGATTAGGCAGAAATCAATATTCTCATTCTCAAAATATGTTTTAAGTATGCCAACTCTTATGGATACCATTTTATGCTAATGGTTAATTGTTATATACTATATACCAATCATTTACAATGAAGAAATGTAAGAAATATATACCTGATTAAAACAAGTTAATGCAAGTTTTTGAAGAATGACTACCTTTGTTGATGTTCTGCTGAGATTTTCTGCAATATTTCAAAACAAGTGCAGTTGGTGAATTTTTACAATGATGGTTCAAAATTTTTCAAAGTTATGCATGCCAAAAAATTGGTTTTCATGCATACCAACCCAGTAGTGCCTTGGAAAAGGTTTTCACTGCTGATTTATTCATATTTCTCTCTCTTTTTTACCTCTTCTTTTCTCTTTTATTTTTTCTTGATTCCTTTTTTTTTTCTTGATTCTGACTATGCCCATGAAGAAATTCATGATTTACCTGAAATCATGCCCATGAAGGAATTCATAATCAAAATTTATTCATATTTTTATTTTCTACTTTTTTCTGATTTTTTTGTATTTTTTTGTTTTTTCTTGAAATCCATGATCATGCTGATTGTTTTGAAGTGGAAGAGGAAATTTATTCCACCTGTTGTGTATCCAAACTATCAAGCTGCTACAAGAATTCCTCTTTAGTCAGAGGTGTATGGTACACCTTGAGGTGATGTCCATTCACTACCAACTTTCTTTGTGACCCATCAATAGGAGATAAACAAGCTGCTCCATTGTCAAATACCTCTTCAATCCGGTAAGGTCCAAGCCATCTAGTTCTCAACTTTCCAAGGAAGTCCTCATAGCAAGAATAAAATAGTAAAGCCCAATCTCCTTGTTGAATTTTCTTCTACTAAATGTGACTGTCATGCCACATCTTCCTCTGCTCCTGAATTACTTCAGCTTGGTGTAGAGCTTCCAATCTAAGTTCATCCAATGCATTCAGCTGTAGAATCCTATCTGTCTATGCCTATGACAATTCAATTCCAATTTCCAATGTTGTGCGCAATGTTAGTAGCTCAAATTCAATAGGTAAGAGGGGCTTTTTACCAAAGACTAGTTCATAAGGTGTGAATCTAGTAGTGGATTTCCAAGTAGTATTGTAAGCCCACACTACTTCAAGTAATTTATCTAGCCAGTTTCTCCTATGAAAAGCTACTATTTTTGTTAAGATTCATTCTAGTTCCCTGTTTGTTACCTCAACCTAGCCATTTGCTTTTGGGTGATAAGGTGATGATTTTCTATGTTTGATTTCATATAATTCTATAAATGCCTCAATGACTTTAGATACAAATTGGGGTCCTTGGTCTGTGGTGATAGACCAGGGAGCTCCAAATCTCTAAAAAATTTGAGTATACAAGAAATCAATGACCTTCTCTTCATGAGCATGTTTGAAAGCACACACATCTACCCACTTTATCAAGTAATCAGTGCATACTAGAATATGCACCTTTCCTTGAGAAGGTGGATCAATAGGTCCTACAAAATCAAGTCCCCACCTCTAAAATGGCTCTAAAACCAATTGATGCTGTAGTGGCATTTCATTTGTATGAGTGGGTTTCCCCATTCTTTGGCATGCATCACAATGTCTGATGTACTTTTTCACATCCTTGTGAAGAGATGGCCAATAATATCCTGTCCCTAAGATTTTCCTAATTGTGCTTTTTACAGAGTACTTTCCACTTGAGGGTTCATCATGACAAACCCTAAGGATATCATACACCTCATCCTTTCGGATGCACCTACGTAACACATGGTCAGGACTGCACTTAAAAAGTATACCCTTAATCCATTCAAAAGAAGAACTCTGTTTGATCAATTTTTTTTTTGTTTTGAAGTGAAATGTGGAGGAACTTTCCCTGTGACCAATAATTGGTTATATCTACAAACCAAGGTGATTTTACTGATATAGCAAATAATTTTTCATTAGGAAATGTGTCTTCAACTAATTCCCCTTCATCTGTGTTCTATAATTTGGACAAGAAATCTGCTACAACATTAGCTTTTCCTGGTTTTTTGATTATAGTGATATCAAATTCTTGCAACAACAGTAACCAATGAATAATTCTTGCACTTACCATAGGCTTATTCATCAAATACTTAATGGCTATGTGATCTATGTGAATAAATATTTGATAACCTGTGATGTAATGCCTAAATTTGTTGATGGCATAAATTACTGCCAAGAATTCTTTCTCAATTGTGGTATAATTTTTCTTAGCTCCTGTCAAATTCTTGCTAATGTAGTAGATGGCATAGTGTTCACCATTATCAATTTGTCCCAATGATGCTCCAATTTTTGTATTGGAAGCATAAGTCTGTATGTGAAATGGTAATGTCCAATTAGGTCCTCTTAACACAGGTGGAGTTACTAATTTTTCTTTCAGAGCTTCAAATGATTCCTAAAACCTTGCAGTCTAGGAAAATTCAGAATCTTTAGTCAATAAGATAAACATGGGATTGGCTATTGTGCTAAAGTTGGGAATAAACCTGTGGTAAAAACCAATGTGTCATAGGAAGCTTCTGACATTAGTCTAAGTTTTAGGAGGAAGAAGATTCTTGATAATTTCCACATTATTTGGATCAACCTGGATTCCTTGAGGAGAGATGTGATGACCAAGAACTATTCCTTCCTCCATCATCATAAAACATTTTTCTGGATTCAAGGATAACTGGTATGTTTCACAGCGAGCTAAAAATTTGTCAAGGTTTTTTAATGTAAAGTCAAAAGTCTATCCACATACTGTGAAATCATCCATGTATATCTCAACACTGTTGGTAGTCAGATCAGAAAAAATTGCTAAGACCACTCGCTGAAATGTTGTTGGGGCATTACACAAACCAAAAGGTAAAACCCTATAGGCAAATGTTCCCCATGGACAAGTAAAGGTTGTTTTCTCTTGATCTTCAGGTGCAACCTAAATTTGATTATATCCACTAAATCCATCAAGAAAACAAAAATATTTCTTTCTAGCAAGGGTATCTAACACCTGATCTATGAAAGGTAATGGAAAATAGTCTTTGTATGTCACTTTATTCAGCTCTCTATAGTCTACACATACTCTCATTTTTCCATTTTTCTTAGGAACTATAACCAATGGAGAGACCCACTGGCTATCAAAAATTGGGTAAATGAATCCTACTTCCAGAAGTTTTTCAATTTTTTCTTTTACAATATCTCTTAGGGCAGGATTCAGTCTTCTCTGGGGTTGTCTTACGGCTTGACTTCTTCAAGTATAAATTACGTGGGTGCATATATCAGGGTGAACTCCTAACATATATTTGTAGTCCCAAGCAAAAGCATAAACATGCTTCTGCAAGACAACTATCAATTTTTCTTCCTCTTCCCTAGTATGTTGAGCAAGAAGGATTGTCATTGTTGTCAAAACAGGCAGTCAGATCCAAGGATGCAGTGGATAATAGAATTGAAATGGGTTTTTCTTAAAACCCAAGTTGGCTCTTCGTTTTGTTGAAAAAGATGCCCCGGTGTTGAAGATATTTAATTTTAAATATTTAGTTTAAATTTTTATTTTATTAAAAATTTAAATTAGAATATTAAATTAAATTAAAAAGGGCCGACGTGTTACTATTTCGCGGCAATAAGCTACAGGAAGGTAACGAAGGTGGAGAAGAGTTTAAGGCTGACAAAGTTAAATCTGGGCCGACGGATTTTAGGGTTTGACAGCTGACAAATTCTAGGGTTTCTCAGTCAACGTTCTTCTAGGGTTTGCCTCTAAAATATCTTCTATAAAAGCAAGGGTTATTCGAGTTTAAAAAGTGCAGCATGATGTGATATATGTGTATGAAGTTCGGGTGCAGCAGTGTGAGTGGTGTGAAGAGAAGATAAGAACGCGGTATGCAGAAGTCATGTTCTGAGTGTGAAATGACAGTGTGCTGGCTGTAGAAGTGATATTTCTGTGAAGTTGCAGCAGAGAACACGGAGAGATATAGAGGAGTGGTTGAAAAAGTGTGAATCATTTTTTACAGCAGCAGTCGAATGCCGACAAGCAGTAGATCACAGAAAAATAGCAGATCATGATAATTGAGGTGAAAGTTTACATTCTACAATTTTTATTATTATCTTCAAGTTGTAGCTTGAAAAAGGGGTTGGTGCCTCTTTCCAGTTGGTGCTACAAAAATTGGAGTTGGTGCTCCATTCTATTATAGCAGATAAAACTTAGGGGTTGGTGCCTCTTACCAGTTGGTGCTGGTGAATGATTATGTAAAGTTGGAGCTTTGCATTTGATTGGATTTGGATGGTAGTCCAAGCAGTCCTTTTTGAGGAGTAGCCACATCGGTGAACCTCGTTAAAATTCCGTGTTATGTGTGATGCTCTTAGTACTTTTATTATTTCTGTTTTAATCTACTACTGTTTATTTAAAAGTCTAAATTGCTTTTAAGTTTTTAAAGAACACACTGATTCACCCCCCCTCTCAGTGTCATTGTGATTATAACAATTGGTATCAGAGCCAAGTACCTGAAGAGGCTTAAACAGCTAAGGTGATCTTGGAATTTACACAATGGCAAGTGGTGAAGGATTCTCTTCGAACAAAGCGCCAATGTTTGATGGGACAAACTATGCGTTCTGGAAAATTAGAATGCAGACTTATCTCAGTGCGTTGGGCTTTGACATCTGGGGTGCGGTAGTCAATGGTTACAAAGCTCCTGCCACCGCTCCAATAGAAACTACAGGTAAAAAGGCATTTGAATATGATTCAAAAGCAATAAATGCTATTATGTGTGGACTAATTGACAGTGAACTAGTCAAAGTCATAAGTTGTGAATTAGCAAAAGAGATCTGGGATAAACTAGAGAAAATTCATGAAGGAGATGACAGGATCAAGGAGGCTAAACTTCAAGCACACCGAGCTCAATACGAATCTTTAAAGATGGACAATGATAAGAACATAGAGACTTTCATGCAAAGAGTCAATGGGATCACAAATTCAATCAGAGGTCTTGGCGAAGAATTAACCGATGCTGCTATTGTGAAAAAGGTATTGAGATCACTTCCTCCTAGATTTGATTCTAAAGTCTCTGCCATAGAAGAATCCAAAGACTTAAATAATTTTAGTATGGATGAGATGCATGGGTCCTTGACTGCTTTTGAAATGAGAATAGGAAAGTCTAATCCCACAGATAGAGAAGCAGCCTTCAAAGCTCAAAAAGGCAAAAGCACAAAACATGAATCTGAAGAAGAAAATGATTCAGATATAATGGAAGCAAATTTTGTAAGAAAGCTGAAGAAAGGAAAAGGAAAATACAAAGGAATGCTACCTCTTAAATGTTTTATATGTGGAGGCATTGGACACTTTGCTACCAAATGTCCTTTCAATGACAAAAACAAAGGTGAAGAAACTCAGCATCAAGAAAGAGGAGAATGGAGGAAGAAATCAAATTTCAGAAAAGGTAAGTTTAATAAGAAAAGCTTTATCTCCCAAAATGTAGAATTCAGAGGACATTTCCAGTGAAGACTCTGAAGAAGGAACAAGTGAGGCTCTTTTTATGGTGTTTGAAATAGACAAATCAGAGAACATAGAGGGGATGAACTCTGAAGTTGAAGAAGTTGAGGCTGAAGTTGATTTAGAGGGTGAGCTAGTGTCTACTCTTACGGAATGGGAATCAGAGAAAAATATGAATGAAAAATTGACAAGGAAACTTAAGGATGCAAATGACATTATTGCTAGTTTAAAAAAACAGACTGAAGAATACAAGAAAATGTTTGAAGATCTGGAAATACAGGTTTCTATGAAGATAGACCACTGCTGCAAATTGGAAGAAGAAAATGTGAGTCTTCGAATACAAATACAAGAGCTGGATCAAAAAATCAACTGTCATCTAAAACATGAAGAAAGCTCGATGAAACTGGAAAAAATTTTGAGCGATCAAAGATCCACAGGCATCAAATTTGGTCTTGGCTTTACTAAAGGAGAATCATCAACTGAACCAAAAACAAGCAATGTTGAAAGTGAAAAGAACAAAGACAAGAAATAGGCTGTGGAAAGTAAAACGAATCAGGAAAAAGAAAGATATAATGCCAGACCTGAAATGACAGCTGACAATGATGGCTTTACTAAGGTCACACATCAAAAGAATAGAAGATCCAAGGCTCCAGCAACAACCTGGCCAAGACCATCTTTCAGGTTTACTCATTATTTCTATGGTTTTTGTTTTAAATGTAATAATTATGGGCATAAAATTGTTGACTGCAAATACAATATAGGTCCAAGAAGTTTCACTAGTAGAAATGCGTGTGCTCCTTTAATGAATTATGCAGTAGAGTGCTTTAAGTGTCACAACTTTGGGAATATTTCCAGAAATTGCCGTAGTATGTCTGTTTCATTTCAACCTCAGAAAAGAAGAACTCAACCATATAAGGCAAAACACAATAGTAGTTCTTCTGAAGGATATATGCAAAATTTTGAAAAGGGAAAATCTCAGCTAGAACCCAACAACATAGTTAAGACAGAATGGAAACAAAAGAAACAGCTCAGGAAAGAACATGAATCCTTAATAGTGCAGACTGCTTTTAGAGCTCAGAATAAATATGTACCATGGATTCTTGATAGTGGCTGCTCAAGTCATATGACAGGTGATAGACAAAAATTTGAAAATCTTCAGAAATATGAGGGTGGTTCTGTGAAGTTCGGCAATAATGATGGAGCCAAAATAATAGGTAAAGGATCGGTCAAAATAAGTGAAGGGAAAATCAAGTCAGAAGAAGTTCTATATGTGGATGGTCTGAAACATAACCTGTTAAGTGTGAGTCAGATCTGTGACAAAGGACATGAAGTGGTGTTCAAGAAGCAGGGGTTGTGAAGTCAGAAAAACAAAGAACGGTAAATTAATAGCAACCGGCTCAAGGACGTCTGGAAATCTATACACACTATTAGAATTTTCAGAAGGTATGTGTTTCATGGGACAAGAAGAAGATAACTGGTTGTGGCATAAGATGCTTGGACACATAAGTTTTGATAATCTGGTAAGAGTTAGCACTAAACAAGCAGTGAGAGATATTCCAATCATTAAAAAACCTGCAAATAGTATGTGTGCTTCATGTCAGAAGGGTAAACAGACCAGAGTTTCATTTAAAACAAAAGAACATCACACTAGCAGGCCTTTGGAACTTATTCACACGGACTTATGCGGACCCATGAGGACTCAAAGCATAAACGGCAACAAGTACTTTATGCTGTGCATTGATGATTTTTCCAGAATGAATTGGATATTCTTCTTAAAAGATAAATCAGAAGCCTTTGAAATGTTCAGAAATTTCAGACAGCTGGTAGAGAATGAAACAGGGAAAAGGATTAAATGCTTGTGGTCAGACAGAGGAGGAGAATTTATTTTGAATGAATTTTTAGAATACTATGAAAAATATGGCATTAGGAGACAATATTCAGCAGCCAGAACTCCTCAACAGAATGGTGTAGTAGAGAGGAAAAACATAACAATTCAGGAAATGGCACGCACCATGCTGGCAGAAAGCAAAATATCAAATAGATTCTGGAAAGAAGTAGTTCACACAGCAGTATACATTCAGAACAGGTATATGTTAAGAACTCATGAATGCAAAACTCCGTATGAGCTGTGGTTTGGTAGGAAAGCAACAACAAAACATCTCAAAGTATTTGGTTGCAAGTGCTACATCAGAAAAACAGATGATAATCTTAGAAAGTTTGAAGATAGAGCAGATGAAGGTGTGTTTGTTGGTTATTCTCCACACAACAAAGCTTACAAATGCTACAACAAGAGACTCAAGAAAATTGTGGATAGTGCAGACGTTAAATTCGATGAAGGGAGGAAACAAATAGTTAATTTTCAAGAAAACTATCCAATCTACGAAGAAGTCATTGAAGGAGATGAAGTACATGACATAGAAAATACAAATACGACTGATGCAGATAACTTATCGGATGGCTCAGAGGTACAAGAAAACAAAAAATTTAGAATGGGCAATTGGCAGAAAAATCATCCTAGAAACCAAATAATTGGAGATCCCATAGCTGGCATTCAGACAAGAAAGAAAGTAATAAGTAATTACTCTCTTTTATCCAGCATTGAGCCCAAAAACATAGATGAAGCAAGCAAAGATGACATCTGGATGAATGCAATAAATGAAGAGTTAGATCAGATTGAAAAGAACAGAACTTGGGAGTTAGTACCTAGACCTGCAAACAAGAATGTAATCGGCACTAAATGGATATTTCGCAACAAGTTAAATGAAAACGGTCAGGTCATTAGAAATAAAGAAAGACTGGTTTGCAAATGCTATGCATAGGTCGAAGGGATTGAATTTGAAGAGACTTTCGCACCAGTAGCTATATTAGAAGCTATTAGGATGTTTTTTGCACTAGCAGTTTACAAGAACTTTAGAGTTCTGCATTTTTAAATGGGAAACTTGAAGAAGAAGTCTATATTGAACAACCATATGGCTTTCAAATCAGTGAAGATCCTAACCTTGTCTGCAGATTAAAGAAGGCACTGTATGGATTAAAACAAGCACCATGGGCATGGTATGCTAGGCTAGATAATTATCTCTCTCAACAGGGATTCAAGAAAGGTTTAGTGGACAACAATCTGTATGTGAAAACAGAAGATGGGCATCTCATTGTTCTTGTTGTCTATGTGGATGACATCATATTTGGTAGCAACAAAGATGAATCTTGTAAAGACCTAGCAAACAAGATGCATAATGAATTTGAAATGTCAATGATTGGTGAACTGTCTTATTTTTTGGGACTACAGGTTAATCAGAATGAGAAAGGTATATTCATTTCCCAAATCAAATATGTGAAAGAGATGTTAAAGAAGTTCACTATGGAGGATAGTAAGCCAGTCAGTACTCCCATGACAACAGGCTGTAAGTTAAGTAAAGAAGACAAATCTCCACCTGTAGATCAAACCATGTATAGATCAATGATAGGAAGCTTACTATATTTAACTGCAACCAGACCTGATATTTTGCAGGCAGTGTGCATGGTAGCCAGATTTTAGGCCAGTCCCAAAGAGACTCATGTAACAACAGTTAAAAGGATTTTTCGATATCTCAAAGGCACCATGGAGTATGGATTGTGGTATCCAAGAGGCAAAGATTTCACTCTTATATCATATTCAGATGTAGATTGGGCTGGATGTGTTGATGACAGGAAGAGTACCAGTGGAGGAGCATTCTATTTGGGGGACATATTGGTTGCATGGCACAGTAATAAGAAAGAGTCAGTGTCTTTATCTATAGCCTAGGCAGAGTATATTGCAGCAGCAACATGTTGCACACAAGTTTTGTGGATGAAACAAACCTTGAAAGATCTTGGTATTAATTTTAGTGAACCAATATCTGTAAAGTGTGACAACACTAGTGCAATCAACATTTCTAAGAATCCAGTAATGCACTCATGGACAAAGCATATTGCTATAAGGTATCATTTCTTGAAATACAAAGTTGCAGAAGGAGAAGTCAGATTGGACTATGTACCAACTATAGAACAGGTAGCAGACATTTTTACAAAACCTTTGCCCAAGGAAGTATTTGAGTATCTTCGAAGCAAATTAGTAGTCACACTTCCTAAGAAGTGACTAGCTACAGGGATCACCTTCTCAGGGGGAGCACTTGAGTGTTTGAGGATGGACTCAGGGGGAGTCAAATTGTTCTTGATAAGTGTGAGGATGGACTTAGGGGGAGTCAAACTGTGCCTGAGAAGATTGAGGATGGACACAGGGAGAGTCTGCAGCGGCCCTTTGGTATTATTGATAAAGGAGGAGAAGAGTTACAAAAATGTATACAGGTGTTGCCAAAAATTCCAAAGGGGGAGATTGTTGAGCAAGAAGGATTTTCATTGTTGTCAACACAGGTAGTCAGATCCAAGGATGCAGTGGATAATAGAATTGAAATGGGTTTTTCTTAAAACCCAAGTTGGCTCTTCGTTTTGTTGAAAAAGATGCCCTGGTGTTGAAGATATTTAATTTTAAATATTTAGTTTAAATTTTTATTTTATTAAAAATTTAAATTAGAATATTAAATTAAATTAAAAAGGGCCGACGTGTTACTATTTTGCAGCAATAAGCTACAGGAAGGTAACGAAGGTGGAGAAGAGTTTGAGGCCAACAAAGTTAAATCTGGGCCGACAGATTTTAGGGTTTTGCAGCTGACAAATTCTAGGGTTTCTCAGTCAACGTTCTTTTAGGGTTTGCCTCTAAAATTTCTTCTATAAAAGCAAGGGTTATTCGAGTTTAAAAGTGCAGCGTGATGTGATATATGTGTATGAAGTTCGGGTGCAGCAGTGTGAGTGGTGCGAAGAGAAGATAAGAATGCGGTATGCAGAAGTCATGTTCCGAGTGTGAAATGACAGTGTGCTGGCTGTAGAAGTGATATTTCTGTGAAGTTTCAGTAGAGAACACGAAGAGATATAGAGGAGTGGTTGAAAAAGTGCGAATCATTTTTCACAGCAGCAGTCGAATGCCGATAAGCAGTAGATCACAGAAAAATAGCAGATTGTGATAATTGAGGTGAAAGTTTACATTCTACAATTTTTATTATTATCTTCAAGTTGTAGCTTGAAAAAGGGGTTGGTGCCTCTTTCCAGTTGGTGCTGGAAAAATTGGAGTTGGTGCTCCATTCTGTTGTAGTAGATAAAACTTAGGGGTTGGTGCCTCTTACCAGTTGGTGCTGGTGAATGATTATGTAAAGTTGGAGCTTTGCATTTGACTGGATTTGGATGGTAGTCCAAGCAGTCCTTTTTGAGGAGTAGCCACATCGATGAACCTCGTTAAAATGCCATGTTATGTGTGATGCTCTTAGTACTTTTATTATTTCTATTTTAATCTGCTGCTATTTATTTAAAAGTCTAAATTGCTTTTAAGTTTTTAAAGAACACACTGATTCACCCCCCCTCTCAGTGTCATTGTGATTATAACATAGTAAGCCAGTTTTTAATGTTTAGTAATTTTCCTATATGGACTTCTATTTGTTTTGTATTTGGAAGGACTGAACTCACTTCTTCATACCTGGTGATTAGGGAGTTAAGAGTACACTGTTGAGATGAGAGGAAATAAGAAGTTTCTATTTCATTACTTCCTAATGAAAGCATATCCTGTATGGAACAGTGAGAAGGAAAAATAAGGTGATGGTGCCACCCATGTGGTAGTGAAACAAAGTTTTCCTATGATAGTACAGATGGTTCACCTTCAAAATTTTGGTTCTCCTCATTCCTTAACAATTTATGGATATTTACTGCTTCCTCTTCTAACCCTTGTTCATGTAGAACATTCATTAGGATAGTTTCATTTTTTGAATTTTTTGTGTCATGGAGGTCTTCTATGTGTTCCCTTACTACCAAGGTGGCTAGTGTGGAAATAACCTCCTTTGATTCTTCATCTGAATCAGGAAACCATAACTGACCTAAAAAATTGCTTGAGGGTTTTGCAGGAGGATACAAAAAGATCTATTTTAGATCAATACCATTTGAAATAGTCATTTTTCCAGATCTGCAGTCTATGAAGGCTGCTGCAGTTGCAAGCTAAGGTCTTCCCAAAATGATGGGATATCCATGTGTTGAATTTCTTGGTTGTAAAACCAAAAAATATGTAGAGAATTCCCAAGAAGAAACTTCTATAGGAACATCTTCAATGATACCTTCAGGTTTTGAAACTGACCTATCAGCCATTTCTAAAATTGTAAATGTGGGGCTGAGATGTTTGAGCTATAATTGTTTCATTATATCCTTGGTCATGACATTTATTACATCTCCTATATCTACTAATACATTTGATATTGGTATTGAACCTATAGTAACTATGATAACTAGACTTCCTGGGTCACTATACTTTGGAGGTACTAGTTTTCTAGACAAGAGATCAGCTATCTTTCCTTCAACCTGAATAGTCTTGGGAAATGCTTTCTTTTTTCTTCCTGATATTCTAATGCACAAATCTCGGATAGTACTTTTAATCACTGGTATATCATTAATGGCTTACAATAAGGTCAATTATATAGTTAACTTTTTAAGTTCCTTGACCAGGTTTGACTCAAAATTTTTTGCTATGGTATTGAATCTTTCAGGATATGGAATTATCCTTGATGAAGGTAATTGTTCTACCTGTGGTTCTATTTTTTCTTCTTCTTTCTCTATTGTTGGTTTAACTAGTTCCAAAGGTTCTTTCTCTTCATTTTCCTTGCTTTTATTTGAAATAGGTTCAGGTACAACTTTTTCTGAACGAAGTTGGATGTTACTACAATCAATAACATTTATTTCAACATTTTCTTTAGCTTCAGCCACATAGACAGGGGATGCCTGTCTCATGCTATTTTGATTAGTGACTGATTAAGCTAGAAGTTGAGGTTGTTTCACTTATTGTATTTGCTATGGTTGGTTCTATTTTTCTTAAAAATTTTGATTAGGTGCAGGCAACAAATGCTGATTTTGACCTTGATTTCTTTGTTGCCTTGGATAGGACTGGTATTGCTGACTCCACTGTGGTTTATTTTGCATCCAATGTGGATTAGTTTGATTCTGATTTCAATATGGGATGTTTTGATTCCATTATGGGTTATTCTGATTCTGATTCTAGGCTACATTGTTTTGATTCCATGATGGGTTATTTTGATTCTGATTCTAGGCTGGGTTACTCTAATTTGTTTATGGCCATTCTTGGGAATTTGTCCATTGAGGATAATTCCAAGGACGTTGGGGCGGTTCTGATTGTCCCCAAGGCATAGTCCAGGTATTATACCCCCAATTTTTAGGAAAATGAGGGGGATTTTGGTTTTGAGAGAAATTTCCTCCTTGTTTTTTTCCAACATAGTTGAGTTCCTCAGTATGATTTTCTAACAAAGTTTTGAGTTGTGGTAGTAGGTGGCATTTATCAATTGAATGTTTCTTTGAAAAAATACTACAAATGGTTGATATAGATGTTTTATTCAAAGGAAATTCCTACAAAGCATATTTATTTCTACATCTTAGGCAATAAATTGCCAAAGGTTCTATGGTTTTTCCTTTTGCAGACATTTCCCCCAAAGTTGTGTTTAATTGCACTAGAATATCAGTTTTAAAATTTGCAAGTTCCTCTATTAATTCCTTCACATCAGTACCATTTGTATTTATTTTCTTCTTCCCTACTTATTGCAAGAGTAATTCCTGTAGAGATCCATAATTTTCTCATTACTGAGAGTATTTACATCCCCTTTTCCCATCAAATCCAATAGTCTCTGGATTCATCTTGTAATCCCCTCAAAAATATGGTTTTGCATAACTCTGGTTCTACAAGTCCACATCTCCTTTGAACAAAGGATAACCTATCAAGATAGTCTTCTAATGTTTCATCATCTTCCTTTTTAATCCTAAATAACTCATCTTTCCTGTTCCTTACACGACAATACTCTTGATATTTTTCTAAAAACACAGTTTCCATTTGATCCCAAGTTTGGATGGAATTTGGCTCTAAGCTCATGAACCAGCATAATGCTGAGTCCTTGAGTTTTGAGGGAAAAACCTTAAGTTTCTTATTGTCATTTACATAATCATAGGTTTGACACACTACCTTGAATTCAAACAAAAATTGATCAGGATCTTCAGATACAACACCTCGAAAGGTTGGAAGTACTGAAGGTGAAATAGTTTTCATGGGAGAGTTTTGTGTTGGATTCAAACGGATAGGATATTCAAATGTTCTGGAATGTTGGGGCATATCCTTATCATCTCCTTCATTATGGACATAGCCATGTTGGCCATCTCTATCTAGATTGCCTCCTTCTACCATAGTTTCATGTTCCTTAGTTAAACCTATCCAAATTTCTCTCTCAAGAGGTCCAAGACCCTCTATTGATGATGAGTCTGATGATTCTTCTTTCTTAGGATGTTCTAATGATGGTGAGACTGGTGATTTTCCTTTCTCTCTTTTTGGTAATTCAAACATAGGTGATTCACCCCTTAGGCATGAATATCTCCTTAATGGAACAATATAGGGATCATTTTGGGTAATTCTACCTTTTTCATCCCTAGACTTACTCATTCATGTTTACTCTTAAATGACATAAATTATAGATCAATAGTTGTTACTTTAACCAGTTGTTCTATTCAGATTTTATCCTGAATCTTCACAGCTTAGTCTGATTAATAGCTATTGGACTATTGTTACCTTCTAGCAACACAATTCCCTAAAAATTGTGCCAAAATGATATGTAGTCATTATACACATCATTAATTCTCAATGAATTTGTCAATCTAGGGTAGTGTACAAGACTATCTACGAAAGAAGGGATGAACAGGGTTATAACTTAGGTTAATCATGAGCAACAAGTATTATTGGTGAAACTAATTATGTGGGGGATTTAGGACATTCCTATCTCTAAATTGCATGAATTAAACCTTAATATAAGTTGTAGAAATGGAAATAAATCATTAACTACAGAAACGAAATCCTAATTACAATTGCAGAATGAGACCTAATTATGTTGCAAAAATAACAGTTGTAGAATTAGAAGTCTATTTATAATTGTAGAAAGGAAATCTATTTAATTTTGCAGCAATGGAAACCTAATTATAGCATAGAAATGAAACCCTATCAAGGCTCTGTAACAGAAGGTTGTCAATATTCTGTGCAGGGGTTGACAACAAACACAAAATGCAAGAAATTACAAAAAACAGTAAATTTTGGAAATGACAGTCTGCAATAAATTGAAAGCTTTGCTGAAAGTGGAGATTACCACTAAACCATTAATAACAAAACATAAAATAATCTAAGATTGCAAATATCATTAGTTGTTTACAAAGAAATGAAATGACAAGTTCTAAAACTCATTCTGTTGCAGCAAAATCAGAATAAAAACATGCTATTAGTCCTCCTCCTAGGTCTGGAAGTGTCTAGCATCCTTTTCCAGAAGAAGTTATGAGTCTCTCTCTCTCTCTAGATCTTATTTACACTCATTTACAAGAAATATGAAATAGAAATAGTACACTTTATTTATTCAAAAACATGATTACAATAATTTTGCTGAAAACCTGTTACAGGACTGTAACAGTCTCTTTTCTGATTATTGCCTATTTTATCCTATATTTCTCTACTCTCTACTTTCTCTATCTCCTTCTCCCTCAACCTGAATGGGAGCCATATTTATAGATTTCCTAAGATCTACTGACAACTAAGAATATCTCAAAAGATCTAATCCTATTATGCTGCAACAATTCCTAATTTTATCCTAGAAGAAGATCAAACTTGATCTTTGCATAAATGGTGGCTTTGGTTGGAAAGGATGACAAATTCAGATCTAAGATATTTTCCTTTACCCTTTTCAATATTTATTTCCCTTTTTCCAGTGTCAAAAATTGGTCAACAAGTCAAAAATCATATTATGTTTTCATTTTGAAGATAAGTGGCTCATTTCGAAGATACTACAATTCTCATTCTGAAGATCTGCTCATTTCGAAGATACTGCAATTCTCATTCCGAAGATCTGCTCATTTTGAAGACACTATGTTTTCTCATTTTAAAGATATCTGTTCATTCCGAAGAGACTTCGAAATGAACAAATGTGTGCTCTTTAAATGATTTCCTCTGCATTTCTCATGTGGGTTATTTCTCAGGATCAGATTCCAATGGTCTTCATCTCTTTCCACATGTGAATTCCATGCCTTGCCATTCATTGGTAGCTGGCTGGAATTTACATGGAAAAAACCAGTTTTTTGTTGCACAGTAATAGTTTACTTGCACTGTTGCCAATTTTAGGTAAAATAAATGCTTGAGCCATATTAAAACATGATTAATGAAATGTTGCTATCAACCTAAGCATATCTCATTTAGCAAGTCATAACAAAACAACATAAAACTTATGAAAAAAGCTGTAAAAATTAGAATATAGTATTTCAGATACATTTATCATGCAAATAGTTAATATACAGAATATTGAATTAACTTAACTAGCATATTAGATTAAACATAAGAGTTTGTAGGCAATTTTAGTGTTCAAAACATGTTATGATTGATGCATTTTCAGGACTCATCACACCCCATCCTAACTCGGTGGCTATTCAATGTTGGAACTAGTATACCCCTATCCTTAACACGGTGCCATATTCTCGACCAATAATTTTTGGTGACTCTACTGGGGAACTCATTAAGCTTTTTTGGTTCAAGAAGTTTGAGTTTGGTGATACTTTGATTTTTCTATATCCTCTCAAAATCACCTGGTGACTCCAATGACAAAGCATTTCTTGATCATGAGATTAGTCACCTTCTTGTGCTAAAATATCCAAGAATCCTAGTGGAATCAAGGTTTGATGAACAACCTTGACCTCATTAGCAAAGATAGTATGTGACTCTAACTTTGACTCCAATAGGATATTTGAAGACTAGTGCCACCATGAATTTTTTGCACTAGAGTGATTCTGGTCCTCTTAGTCTCCTAGACAAGCATGATATTCTAGGAGCTTCTTTTGATATCTTAAAAAAATATAATTGCATTAAGGGATTTGTGAAGGAACATCTTGAAAATGTGGCTTCTTTGACCACCCTTCACAATATCATGCATGAGGATGTAATGATCAGACTACTGGTTTCTTCTCTTGAGGGTAGAGCATGGATTTGGTACAAAACCTTACATCCTAGGAGCATATCTACAAGGGTGGACCTGGAAGAGCCTCTCATGGATACATTTAGCAAATTTGGAACCTCTTCTAGCCCTTAGATCAATTCATATTTATCAATAGGAGCTCTCTTGAGAGTGTAGTAAACTTTAACGTACATTTTGAGAAAATTGGAAGGAGGATTCCATAAAAAATCCTTCCAACCTCAATCTAGGTGTATCTATTCTACATTCGGGCTCTCGGCCCTGACATAAACTTCCTTCTGCACAAATCTAAGGAAACCAATTTTTTTTCAATTTTATGAGAAAGCCATCAGAGCCAAGAAAGTCCTAACATGGAGGCTTCATTCAAGCAGTTCCTTTTAGGAGTTGGTGATAGATCATGCAGTAGGCACACATTAGGGATGAGTATGCCATGACAACTACATCCACAAAGAAAATATGATATATATACCCTAGAATCAGCCAGGTTTGGGTGAGTATGTGGATGCCCATGAGCAAGAGAAGGGTCCAATAGCATAGAAGGAGCCAACCATGAAATTGTCTTAGTAGACCAATCTTGAGAAGGCATAGCATTAAAATCTATTTCCTGATAGATCACCACTTGAGAGGTGGAATACGATGGAAAAAATAATTACCACCCTATATTTCAAGGACTTGAGTACCTAGGTGCTCAAGAAAAATAAGAAGAGTTACAATTTTATCATAATTTTGAGCCAGCATGGGCAGTTCTAGATGTAATACAAGCGGTACCTCAAATATAATGTAATATAGTCTGACCACTGCATATTCATAGGATGATTTCATGAACATCCTTAGCTTAGGTGTGCTTGTCACACTACAATTTTGAGTCTAGTAAATAAATTTGTGCACTATGAGAAGCCAATGTGTAGACCTAAAACATTTCATATCGAAGGTGACTACTCATATGGGACATGCTACAAGACCATATGGAAGATATTAGATAGACTACAAGATAGAGAAGTGGTTTTAACCACTCAATTTGGGGTCCTTGGCCTAATCAGTCTGAACCACAGTTGATACCTATGGTCTATAGTCTGAATCATAGCTAAGACCTATGTTCTGCAATATAGGCCATAGCTATCACCTACGGTCTAAACTGAAGTTCAGTTGGCCTTCATCCGAGCCAAATCAGGTTGAAAAACCATTTGTTCTAGAAGAGGGTGGTTAAAGGATGGAAGATTCCAATACAACTATCATAACCACCTCTTATTGATCTTGTCTTCTCCATGAAGCCACCTCTAGCTCTTGGATAATCCTATAAGTACCCCTCAAAATTAGGGCAAATAAGGAGAGAGTGCATTAGAGATTAAAGTAGTGAAGCCATGTCAAATTGTAGACTCATTTTGAGTACACTGAGAGAGCCTAGTTTCCATTCACTTGCCAATTTATCAAGCATCATGTCAATTTGTGCCATGGATGCCCTAAGGAGCTAGAACACCAAGAAATGCTAATTCAGGCAAACGGAGGCCCAATTGTGGAATTCAACTACCAATCTAATTAGAGGACACCAAGGCGATCCTTGATCATCAATTGGACAAGGAATATCAAGCTCACAACCCTTTATTTGGAGGGCAAAGCTACTTGATTGCTCATCATGGCTGACAACCATGATGTGTAGTGCAGACCGCTCATCTGAGCTATGATTTGCAACTGGTGATATATATCCTTACTATTTCCTTTGCATTATGCTTAATTAGGCTAGATAAGGCATTTTAGTGGTTTATTTCATGTTTTAGAGACACTAACCAATTTAATTAGGGTTTTATGTGAGTTCTTTCCATTAAGAAACTTTGCACTAATCTCTTGTTTCCATGCATCATTTCATGCAATTAGTCTATTAGATAGATGGAAATGCTCTTCATTTCTATATTTCAAGTAATCTTTATGAGTTTTGCATAAGTATAGCATGCTTTTTCATTTTCTTGATTTCATAGTTGTTATGGCATATTCATGTTTACTTTCATAAAAGGGCCTCATCATGAGAGGTTGCCTATGCTATTAATGCTTTTGTGTTGTTTCTTGACCGTAGGAAAGCATATTCGAAGGAGATTCAACCATCTAATTCCTTCCTCAATACGAAGAAGAGGGTCAAAATCCACCCTAGAATAGTTTGTGACTATTTAAAGAGCATTAGTATTGTGCCTACCCCATTGGGGGCTTTGGAATTGTATCAATTGTATCAACATTTGGGTGACCCTAAGAGGGGCATGATTGTAACCGAGATTCACTTTCAATATTAATAAAAGAAACATCCATTTTATTGTTATATGCAATATTGTTTGTCATTTTATGCTTTGATGTTGATTTCAATTTATGTATTAGATAGGTGCATTGCTTTTTGGATAGGTCATAAGGCGATCACGATGGAACTCCATAATTTATGCCTCTGATTTTTGACATTTGTGTGTTTTCTTATATTAGGTAAAAACGTAGCTTACAACTGCGGTCTCATTGTTGGCATGTGATTGCAAAATATGGTTTGTAGTAGCAACTGCACCATAGATTTGTGGTTTATAGCAGACACAATAGACAATAGGAGTCAAAAGCTAGATCAGATGAGGACCTAAGATAGGCCCTTCTGACACTCTCTGTCTCTATATTTTACCTCTGTTTTTTTATAGAACAATGGAATTGAAACATAAATAGACTAAGGATAAACATAACGTAAGAATGAATTAGGTCCTTAGGGTTTATTTTTTTACATTTTAGATAGGCATTGCTAGGAACAACAGATCTCTGATTGTAGTCCGCCCTAGAATCTAGTGTGCTAGATTATTTCATGTGGTGGTTTTGCATGCTTGAGGCCTAATCAAAGGCCATTAGTAATCATAAATTTGCATTGTCAAAAATGTCATGTAGGATGTAGCATGCATGTTTTCTGAATTTCAAATGTTCTTTTTATGCATATCATGTAGGAAATTATCATGTGAGTGCTATATTATGCATATTTCCTTTTATTGAATTTAAAAAGAACTACACACACCATGTTTCAATTAAACTCTAGTGAGTTGGAAGTGACATCCAACCACTAGTAGGGTTAAATGATGGTGGAGGTGATTTCCATCCATTGGACCAACTCCCACGTACCCTTGGATACTAGACCAATACTGGATATGAGAACCTTTTGTACCCTTGAAAATTTTCATGTATTCTCTTCTTAGGGTATAATGCTGACTAGGGGGAAACATGTGAGGATCTAGGAGCACCTGTGCTCCCTAACCATGTGTGGGCTTCATTACCACACATTATAGGTTGGATTATGTAACTTGGAGTTCATAGCCAAGTTGTTGAGCTATGAGTATACAGGTGAAAGAAAATTAAACTGAGATTATCATCCAACAAGCTTTAAAATATGATAAGAGTTTTTAATACTGATACAACAAGTCATAAAACAACATAAAATAGTTTAGGGCTCACATTCAAAGTTAATATGAGATAATTACCATTGTATACCTTGTTTAAATAATAAAAGATAAATCTAGACACTAGGTGCACCATGGTGGAGACATGAGGGGGTATATAGAGGCTCAATTTTGATGCCAATGAACAAGCCCCGCAAAATTCACAACAAAATGTGTCAAACCCTCACCTAAATGTGCTTCCTAAATGTCATTTGGCGAGCATCAGAGGAGAAAATTTGATACGAGGGAACCCCATTGAGCATACCTCGATAAAGGGTTTTTTGTACACTCTTCTAGACGTAGGATAGATCATGGAGCCTCTCAACATGAGGATGCTTTGCTCAAAATCCATTATTGAGATCACAGTGTACGTGCATCCATGGGATCAGTCGATGAGTATGTCATACAAGGGGCCAAGTTGTCACCCCTACATACTATGTCTACAGGAGGTTCCATCCCTCCAAATTTAGAGTATATAAGAGATCGAGATCCACCCATTCAGGGGCATGATGACAGGCCCACTTCCAAGTATAGTTCTATTCACACTCCCATGCGTAGTGAACCTTGCAATATCACTATCGATGTATCGAAGGTGGAAGCTAATGGTACACCATTGCATGAGCCATGGTAGTCCAAAAAATTGGATGGATTAGGTGGTATCCTCAAGAAATTAGGCTATAAGCCTTTAGCTCTACCCACTCATGCTTTGAGTGAGCGTAGCAGAAGCATTATTAGGGCTACCAAATAACATGGAGAGGCTTCCAAGTGCCCTCATGGTTTGCATCCACCATCCACACATGGTGGCACACAGCACAAGACGTAGCATGATGCCAATGTCATCTTCATGGACAAAGGCAAAGGCATGGGAAATCCACCATATGGGTACATAATTCATAAGGTCGCTTGCATGGAGCACACATACCAAAGGCCTCTTATGACCGATCACATTGATAGATTGCATAGACTGGTATCTAAGTAGAGACAAAAAATCCTTCAAGATCAATTGGAGGATGCTCATGCAGAGAGGCGGTGCATTGAAGATGAGAATATTCAGTCGCAAAGGCTCATTAGACAAATATTATATGAGTAGCATATGCATGAGGAACACATCCTTACCCAAAAGGAGCATGTAGAACAAGAGGATATACTAGACAAGGTTGGTTTATAAACTCGTGCTGAGCACGGAGAGTACATTCATAGGAGGGATTTTTCACAAGCCAATGTGCGTGAGGAGCATATAGATGCTCACACTCATGTCAGTGCCCAATAGAGAGAACAACCACCACTGTTTGAATATTAGAGGTAATGAAAATATGAGGAAGAAGAGGGATATGAAGCCAATCATGGATATCTCAAAATATCCCATGTTGAGGAGGAGGAAGAGCAACATCCTCCACCTTGATAGAGGAAGAATGTACCTCTAAGACCACCCTCATGTAAATTTAGGGAGGAGGAATTTATTTCCTTGTAGGCCTATAAGGTTCTAGCAAAAAAAGTGAAAGCAATCGAGAGGCAAGTGTTGCGGGCCAAACAAGGTGAATGGTTTCCTATTTTTGTCACATGCCCGTGCATTTAATTATCAACCCAGGGAGCTTCGTAAACTTGCGAAGAGTCGAAACTAGGTTACAACAATACCACTGGAGGGTGAGTCTGCTAATCCTACGTTTGGGGGGTGTTTTTGAGATGGTTGTCAATCATTCCCGCACTCCTCAATAAATTACGTAAGAAGAACAGAAATAAATATACAGAAATAAATCTAATGCACATTCCTGGAAATAAACCTACTGCAGATACTAAAACTAGTAAATTAATGAACGTTCTATGAAAGCAATAAACTAATAAATAAACAGAAAGGAAATGGGGAAGAAATACTGGCTTGGAGTGGGCCCAGGCTCCAGCAGCTTCTTCCCGATCGAACACGCTCTTTTAGAACTTCTGTAACTGAAATATATTTATCAACGCATTACAATGTCACTCTTAAGTATTTCTATATCGCTATATATCTTCTCAGAACGATCTGCGTGTGTTTATATAACACACCCGTAGAACTTCTATTACAGAAGTGGTTACAACAGTCGATTCTTCCCAGACTAAATTAGAACAGTCTGGCGAATGCAATCGACGTCTGGCATTCTGTTTTGATGGCGGCGTGTTCGTTCGACTTGTGCTTTGCCTGGCACCCGTAAGATGTTTTGATACGTTGGTGCTATCTCCAATTTAGCTCTGCATGATGCAGAGCTGGAACTGCACCAGCCACTGTCATCCACGTCCTTCGAGTCTGGTCAATGGGCAAAGAATCAGTGGCGCCTTCTGACTATAGGGAGGCGCTCCCATTCAGTTGGCGCCTTTCGACTGTAGGGAGGCACTGATATTCAGTTGGCGCCTTCCGACTGTAGGGAGGCGCTATCTTTGGTTTGGCGCCTTCGACTGCAGGGAGGCGCTTGCATTCAGATGCGCCTTTCGACTGCAGGGAGGCACCCATGTCCAATCGATGCCTTTCGACTGTAGGGAGGCACTTGTTTTCACTTGGCGCCTTTCGACTGCAGGGAGGCGCCTATGTTCAATCGGTGCCTTTCGACTATAGGGAGGAGCCTATGTTCAATTGGCGCCTTCTGACTGTAGGGAGGCGCCTATGTTCAATTGGCGCCTTTCGACTGCAGGGAGGCGCCTATGTTCTCTCCATTGACTTTCGATGAAATAAAGTGCCAGGTCCATCGAAAGGACCTCGACTGTTCCAAATCTAACTAAATCAACTGCAATTCCACAAAACATACTAAAAGCACACAAATTAGATAACACGCATAATTATATCAAATATCTATATAATCATTTATAAAAGCACGCAATCCTTATTATACAGCCGCATATTGATCCAAGAAGTATGTACAAAATATGAGCATTTATGGTGCTCATCATCCCCCCACGCCTAACATATGCCACGCCCTCGTGGCATCCAAACTACAGGTAGCCCTCAGAATTTTTCATCATCGCCATCTCTTGGAAGATTCGGCTGCCCCTGTGGCCCGAGTCTATCTTTTCGTGTCGACATGTGAAGGTGTGGTTCTCCTCTGCCTATGGGAAACTATGGCTGTTAATTGTCCCCTTCTTGTTCTGGCCGCTACTGGTGGTGGTATAGCCAGCGTTGTTCCTGTCGATTGAAATGTAGCTTCGGTAGCTTGCCAGAGGTCGGCGTCTGGAGGTTTGACCATTGCCAGAGGGATATCCGAGTTATCCTCTCTGGAAGGCACTACTTGGGCCTTGTATAATCCGGCCACTTCAGGGGTAAGCCCTGCATTTTCCTTTGCAATTGCAGTGGCCTCCAATTGTGGGCCATAGACTCCCCATCATTCCAAATACCTCCTCATCATGGAAGGCCGCCCTTGGGATGAACCATAGATGTCCCAAAACTGGTTATTTTCTATCGGATTCACGTAGATGCCAGAATCTCCTTTTATCCTCGAAGATGCCTTCCTGGCCGCCTTGGCTGCTTTCATTTCTTTGCGCAGCTGCTCAAAATATTTTTGCCTTTCGATGAATGGTTGCATATCCCATTCATCCTCTTCTGACTCGACGAAGGTTACTTTCACCTTCTGTCGAGCCGTCCTGGGCCTCTTTGCCTTGGCCTCTGCAGAAAATGTGGCGGCTCGAACAGGGGTCTCTTCTTTCTCTTTTGGGGACTTCTCTTCACTCCGAAGGATCGGTTGTGCTGTTATCTCCGGGGGTGATTCATCCTCCTACCTTCCTGGTGTCGACCCCTCAGGCTCTTCTCCTTCTTCAGGCCTGGGGAGGTCCTCCGTATCCTCTGGTCTTATCTGGAGGCCTTCGTCCTGCTCTGTGTCACTCAAGACAATGACAGGGGGCATCGTAGGACTTCTGTCTTCTTCACCCCTAAAAATAGAGGATTCCTCCCCTACCTTCGGGCTGCTCTGTCGGGCATCTGATCGAATCTCCCCTGAAGAGAATACTCTTTCGGTGGATGTGGGAGAGTTCATCGGCACTGCTTCTGCCCAATCAGTCTGAGTGGCCACCTCCTGTCTTGTTGTTCTTCTGCCATGAAGTATTTGATTTTCTTCCTGCATCTGCTGGACCAGCTGCTCGAGCTGAGTGATTCTTCTATCCTTTTCCTCCAATTCCTTTTGATGCTGGTTTTGGCAATCCTCCAGAATCTATTGTGCCATCCAGCAATCAGTTTTCCAGTTGAGCGCCTCCTCCAAGGCCGCATTGATCTGGTCGTTGCTCCCGAAAGTTTCCTCATTCCATGGGCTCTGGTTCATTAATTCGTGGAGGGTTTGGGCGGTGACGTCTATCTCTGTGTCACTCTGTTCTTCCTCTATCGAGAGGAATCACCGTAGACATTTCCTCCTGGGAATTGGTTCATCTTCACCACCAGTGGGTGGCGCTCCTTCCTCCTCATACTCGGGCACTGGGGAATGCCCTCTATCCTCTATGTCTATGGGCACCGGTGACTATTCTGCCCTTCCTATAAAATAGGGCAATGCCAATTGCTCGATGTTTGCTATCTCCTCTACAGGGGATGCTTGCCCTAGTTCGGCAACCGCATTGTGTTGCTCTATTTGGCCGCCATCTCCCTCTGTGTCATGGTTCTGTCTCTATGTTTCTGCATGGCGGACCAATGCCGATATCAGCCCATGGTGGGCTAGGGCGGACGGTGCCCCCTTCTGGTACCGAGCCGCTTCATCCTTCAGAGCAGTCACCAGATAGAAGGGTATATTTATTTTCCTCCCATGCACTAGGTGATTGAGGAAGTGCACATGATTGATGTTCAGATGCGTATACTTCCCTGTGCATGTGAAGAATCGAGCAATCTGCTCGAACATCTTTCGTATATCCATGGGGAGGCTGCTTTTGAGTAACCCCTCTCTTTCTATCTGCACGTTCCCTCCTGGCAGCAGTATTTCGGTGTATAGCTTTAGCACTCCGCCCTTGTATGCACATTCCCCTGTGAGAGGCAATCCAGTCGCCTGTGAGATGAACTCAGGGGTGACTGGAATTTCCACCCCTCGTACTTGGGCCGCATCGCCCCTCAAAGAGGTGGCGAATTCCCTAGCTGCCTCCACATCCTGGCCCTGACTGACCAGGGTGCAGTATTCGAGCCACCCCTCGGCTTCGAATCGAGTCTTCACTGCCCCTCTAATTCCATCAGTGTCACTGGGTTCGTTCTTCTTGATCGCGTGGTTCTTGGACCTTCCTCCCATGGCGCCTTCCGGTGCTGTATATTTTTTTGTCCTTCCTGCTGCAGGAAGGCGCCTTCTTATAGAAAAGATGCCTAACCCTAGCAGTTATGGAAGGCGCCTTATCATTGGCACGCGATTTCGACGATGGGGGGATACGATCTTTATGACAGCTGTATTTTTTGGTACTACGTATTTATAAACAATTATATAAAAGATTTGATTTAATATGCGCGTACCTGATTCGACATTCCAGTTGTCATGGCAGCTACTGATTTGCTGACTTGTGACACAAGGGAGGGGTATTTGATGATGCTTATACGTGTGATGCTTTATTCCGCTCGAGGCATCCGATCGATGTAAATGCTGCACGCGGGAGGCATTCTTTGGTACCTTCCCCATGTGGATGGTGTCCATGTAGCGCCTTTCGGTGTTGTCGATGCTCGTCTTCGAACGGATGCGCCTTTCGGTGCCTTCTGATTGGTGGGAGGCGCTCTTGCCTGCATGCGTCTTCCCAATGTGGGAGGCGCCTCCTTCTGGTTCGTGCCTTCCCGATGTTGGAAGGCGTTCGTCTTGATGAATGCGCCTTCCTGATGTTGGAAGGCGTATTCGGTTGGATGCATGCGCCTTCCTGATGTTGGAAGGCCTTTCTTTTTTTTTTTTAATTGGGTGCCTTCCTGCCACGGAAGGCGCCTATAATAAAAAAAATATATATATATATATATTTTTTTTTTTTTTTTTATTGGATGGGTGCCTTCTGACTGCAGTAAGGCGCCTTCTTCTGGATGGGCACCTTTCGATTGCGATAAGGCGCCTTCTTCTGGTTGGCGCCTTCTAATAAGGCACCTTCTTTTGGACTTGGCACCTTCTGACTGTGGTAAGGCACCTTCTTTTGGATGGGCGCCTTCTGACTGTAGTAAGGCGCCTTCTTCTGGATGGGCACCTTCTTGTAGTAAGGCACCTTCTTCTTGCATTGGCACCTTCTTCTGGATGTAGTAAGGCACCTTCTTCTGGGCTTGGTGCCTTCTGACTGCGGTAAGGCGCCTACTTCTGGACTTGGCGATTTGACTGGAAGAAGGGTGATCAGACCTTCCCAATTTTTTTCATGCTGCCTAGATTCTATCTACGAGCCGGTGTCGGAATGCTGAGCCGAATCAGGCCTGGTTTCCCAGATACCTATCCCTCATGCTATCAGGTCCTCCACCTACAAAAAGCAACCAAAAAAGAAAAGAAAATAAAGGCAGTTAGACGCGTTCCATGCCTGTTAGGCCCTGGGTTAGGATGCCTGCAGCTTGCATGCGGGCGTCGTCCCTACAAAAAAACACACATTAAAAACTATAACTAACTAAACAAATTGGGTGAGTACTTTCGTGCCCACCATTTCACCTGTGAGAGTTCGGTCCAGTTCTAGCAAGATGGGGTCTCCCCCACGCCTACTCTGGATTCCACCTGAAATGTTTTGGACGTATTATAGGGGCGTAGTCGGTGGCCATTGACTGTGAACATGGTGTTGCTGCCGTCAATTGTCTTGACGTGCACCGCCCCATTCTTAATGAGCTCTGCCACTTCATACGGCCCCATCCACCTCTGCATAAGTTTGCCCTTCCTTTCCTGGAACCGGGAATCGTATAACAATACCCATTCCCCTACCTGGAACTTCTTCAGCTTGATGTGGTTATCATGCCACTTCTTCCTCTACTTCTGTATAATCTCTGTCCTCTGCAAAGCATCCAGTCGGATTTCGTCCAGCTGATCTAGCTGGCGAATCCTCTATTTTTGAGCTTCGTCCAAGCTCAAATTTAATTCTGAAGCCGTCCTCAGAGTTTTGATTTCGAACTCGATGGGCATCATCGCATTTTTCCCATAGACCAGTTGGAAAGGTGTGCATCCTGTGGTGGATTTCCACGTGGTGTTGTATGCCCAAACTGCCTCCGGCAACCGTGTGGCCCAATCTTTCTTGTGTTGTTGCACGGTTTTGGTCAGGATGTTTTCTATCTCCCTGTTTGTCACTTCTACTTGCCCGTTCGCCTACGGATGGTAGGGCATGGTTTTGTTGTGCCAAACTCTATACTGCTCCATCAGCTCCTCAATCAATTTGGAGGTGAATTGGGGCCCTTGATCTGTTGTTATCTCCCGAGGAACCCCAAATCATGTGAAAATATGAGCAAATAAGAAGTCGATGACCGTTCTTTCCTTTGAGTCCCTTAATGCCTGCACTTCCACCCATTTGGTGACATAATCCGTGCAGACCAAAATAAACCTCCTTCCCATCGAAGGTGGATTAAATGGTCCCACGAAATCCATGCCCCATTTATCAAAAGGTTCCAGATGTACCTGGGGCTGCAGGGGCATTTCATCTCGATGGGTTGGTCTACCCATCCTCTGGCACTCGTCACACTTGCTGGTATATGCTGTCACGTCTTTGAACAGAGTGGGCCAAAAATACCCAGCCTACAAGATTTTGTAGGCAGTTCGCTTCCCTGCAAAGTGTCCTCCACATGGCTCATCATGACATGCCTTAAGCACTTCTGAAAACTCCTGTTCTGCTATGCATCTTCTTATAATTTGGTCCCATCCTATTTTAAATAGGAGACCATCCATCCAAAGGAATGATGCGCTCTTCTCTATGACCGCCTGCTTTTCTCGGTAGGAGAGAGAGGTGAGGTCCTTCCGATGGCCAAGTAATTGGCTATGTCCGCATACCATGGAGTTTGTTCACTAATAGCGAACAGATGTTCATCCAAAAACTGGTCTTCCACTGCTTGATGATCTGCTGGTATCAATCTGGACAGAAAATCTGCCACGACGTTGTCCTTGCCCGGTTTATCGACTATAGTAATGTCGAATTCCTGCAATAGCAACAGCCATCTGATAATTCTGCCACCAATGGCCGGCTTGCTCATCAGATACCTGATAGTCGCATGGTCCGTATGGACGAAGACCTTGTATCCCGTTATATAGTGACGGAATTTGTTTATTGCATGGACAACTATGAGGAATTCTTTTTCTGTCACTGTATAGTTGAGCTCCGCTCCCGCCAAGTTTTTACTGACATAATAGATGGCATAGAATTCTTTGCCATATTTCTGCTCGAGGACTGCTCCGATCGCACCGTTAGATGCATCGCAGTAAATATGGAATGGTATGGCCCAATTCGGTCCTCTCAAGACCGATGTAGATATCAATTTTTCTTTTAGCAATTGGAATGCTTCTTCGCAATCTCCCATCCAATTGAACTCTACGTCCTTAGAAAGTAGGGTGTGCAGTGGTTTGGCAATCTTACTAAATTTGATGATAAATCGTCGATAGTACCCAGCTGAACCAAGGAAACTTCTTACCTCTTTCTACGTTCTGGGGCTAGGTAGGTCTTTGATGACCTCGATCTTCCTCTTGTCTACTTTTATCCCTTCTGCAGAGAGGTGGTGTCCCAACACGATGCCTTCCTGCATCATCATAAAACATTTTTCATTACTTAGGGACAAATGATTTTCCTTGCTCCTGTCGAGCACTCTTTCCAGATTTGTCATTGCCTCCTCGAAGGTTTCTCCATAGGCGGTGAAGTCATCCATGTATACTTCCACCCCATCTCCTATCATATCAGAGAATATGCTAAGCACCGCCCTTTGAAAGGTGGTCGGTGCGTTGCACAGTCCAAAAGGCAATACCTTATAGGCAAACGTTCCCCATGGACAGGTGAACGTTGTTTTATCTTGATCTTCTTCCCCTATCTGGATCTGGTTGTAACCACTGAATCCATCCAGAAAGGAGAAGTATTTTCTTCCTGAGAGTGTGTCCAAGACCTGATCGATGAACGGGAGTGGGAAGTGGTCTTTCTTAGTCGCCTTGTTCAACGCCCGGTAGTCCACGCAGATCCGCCATTTCCCATTCTTCTTGGGGACCACCACTAATGGTGATACCCATTCACTGTCAGAAATTGGATATATGAATTCGGCAGATAGAAGTTTGTGCAGTTCTTCTCTGACAATGTCTTTCATTGCTGGGTTCATCCTTCTCTGTGGCTGCCGACTAGGAGTTGCCTGGTCATCTAAGTAAATCCGATGGGTACATATTTTTGGGCTGATGCCATGCATATCTACGTAGTCCCATGCAAATGCTTGCTGGTGCTTTACCAGAAGCTCTTCCAATTTTTCTAGCTGTATGGGCGTCAACCTGCTGTTGACGTTTAATGTCCTCCCTGGTCCAACGTGTATTTGTTGGATGTGCTGATCTTGGGCGCCAGTTAACGGTGATCCAGGTGCGGAGGTGGATGATTCTCCATGGAGAAACTCCATGATAGCACCATCCTCTTCCTCTTCTGCCACCTCCTCCAAGGTCATCACCGGCTGGATTATGGACAACTCCGTAGTTCCATGCTCGGTGATCCTGGGTTCTTCTGTCGAGTCCATAGACTGAGCTGGCGGTGAAATGGTCAGCCTTTTGACGTTTTGCCCATTGGAGATGGTCATTAGCCCATCCCGATAGCTGATGTAGGCATCAGCTATTGCCAGCCATGGCCTCCCCAAAATGAGCGGGTAACCGCCCAGCCTGGTCTTGGTTTGCAAAACTAGAAAGTCAGCTGGATATTCCCATGCACTTACTATTACGATCACATCTTCCAGCATTCCTTTCGGTGCCACGGTTGATCGATCGGCTAACTGCAGCACTGTCGTGGTTGGCTTCAGGTTCATGAGCCATAGCCTCTGCATGGTCTCTTGAGGCATCACGTTGATGGCTGCCCCGAGGTCAACCAGTGTGTTGGACAGGGAATGTCCTCCAATTTTTATGGTCAGCACTGGGCTGCCTGGGTCTGCATACTTCGGATGATGTGTTCTACCCATCATTAGGTCTGCCAGTTTACCCATGACGTTGATAGTCTGGGTAACCTTCCACCCTGGTCTCCTTAGACACATTTCTCTAATTGCCTTGGTGTAAATGGGGACGTCTCGAATTGCTTGAAATAATGGGATTGTTACCGTGAGATTCTTCAAGCTCGACAAGATGTCGAATTTTGGCTGGGTTGTTTTTCTTTGTTCCTACAGTCGGCTAGGAAATGGAGCCTCCGCTCTCTCAAGTGCTTTTCCTTCTTCTACCAGAGGTGTCTCTTCTATTTTTGCCTCCTCTTCTACCAGTGGAGGTATCTCTACCATTTCTTCCTCCTCTTCTACCAGAGGCGGAGTCTCTACTCCTAATTGCCTACCTGATCTAAGCTGAATATTGTACATATGGTACATCTCACCTTCTACGTTGTATGCCGACTGATTTACTCTGTTGTTCGGGTTTGTTGTCGGTTGTGCTGGTAGCTACGTAGGTCTCGCTACTGGCAATGCTAGTAAGTTCTGTTGGATGTGAGCAGGAGCTGCATTCTATGGAGTTTGATTCCATGCATTGTGGCCTCTCCACTGCTGCCCAGGATATGGATATGGCATCCATGGCTGCTGATTCGAGAATGTTGTTGGGGGTGCGTTCGTCCAGGGTGACGGTCCCCACCACCCCATATTAGGTGGTTGAGGGGGTCCTTGGTGCATGTATGACCCTCCCCCATATGTTGGCATTTCGGTTGGCATATTCCCCATGGGGGGCTATGGCCAACTCTTCCTATTGCCTATGAAATAGGCCTCCGTGCTCTCAGCCGCTTCCTATTTACTGGGCAGTTGTGGGCACAATCGAGTTTTATGATTCAGCCTGCAAACTACGCATTCTCTGACCTTGTTTTCTGGGCATGCATTCTTTGCATGCCTTCCTCTACATTTTGGGTAGAAATAGGCTAATGTTGCATCATTTTCTTGTTTCTTCTTTTCTAAGAGCAGCGTATCCATCTGCAATGCTAGAGATGAAAGCATTTCGCTCTTCAAATCCTCCAGCATGTTGCCTATCTCTATTTTGGTGATTGAAGCAGTCGCCTTCATGGTCCTGGGGGTGACTTTGCCTCGCCTTCTCGAGTAGTTCTGGCATAATTTTCGGATGTCATCCATAGCATGCTGATAGACATCACCTCCAGAGATCATGTTGAGAGCCTCCAGTGACTCATTGGTAAGTCCCCTCAAGAAGATACTTTTGAGGGACTTATCGGATAGCTTCGAGTGAGGGGACCATTGAAGATTAAAGGTGAATCTCTCCCAATACTCCTTGAGAGACTCATCTTCTCTTTGTGTCATGCTCAAGACCTCCTCCCTGGAGTCTCTTGCTCTCCCGAAATCTTGATATTGCTCTAAAAAGAGCGTCTTCATCTGGTCCCAGGTGGTGATGTGTTTGTCTCCCAGACCGATGAACCATCGTAGAGCTGCATCGTCTAATGTGGAAGGAAATAATTTCAACTTTTGCGCATTTGATTTGTAATCCACAGACCTGCACAAAACATCAAATTTAAATAAAAATAGGTCAGGGTCCTCAGTCGGGTGTCCTCTGAAGGACGGGAGGTGAGCAGGGGATATGTTTTTCATTTTGGTATCTCCTACTCCCTCCTCTATGGGGAAACTAAATCCAGATGAGACTTCATCGTTATCTACCATTTTTTCAGGAAATGTGGTTTCTAATGCAGCGTTTATGGCCTTCTAGTCATTTAAAACTTTCTGAGTCAATGCTCTAAGGTTGTCTGGCGAGATCGTCTGATCCTCCATAGCCTTCCACAATAGGGCTTCCTCTAGAGGAGTCCTATTAAACAGGGGATTTGTGATGATTCGTTCATCCCCTTGTTGATGGGATGAGGCGGCACTTTGCACAAAGTGCGGTTCCTCACTCCAATGGACTGTTGGTAGGTCGGACGGGTCTAACTCAAATCCAAAATGCTCGGCTGACTCAGGTCCTGATGGATTAGTTCTTATAAAGCGACCGTCAGGTCCTCTTCTTCTAGAAGAACTCATGCAAGGTCAAGTGAAGGTTTCAAGGTATTGTAGGTAATCTAATTGAGACGCTTCCCTAACAACGGTGCCAAAATGTTGCGGGCCAAACAAGGTGAATGGTTTCCTATTTTTGTCACATGCCCGTGCATTTAATTATCAACCCAGGGAGCTTCGTAAACTTGCGAAGAGTCGAAACTAGGTTACAACAATACCACTGGAGGGTGAGTCTGCTAATCCTACATTTGGGGGGTGTTTTTGAGATGGTTGTCAATCATTCCCGCACTCCTCAATAAATTACGTAAGAAGAACATAAATAAATATACAGAAATAAATCTAATGCACATTCCTAGAAATAAACCTACTGCAGATACTAAAACTAGTAAATTAATGAACGTTCTATGAAAGCAATAAACTAATAAATAAACAGAAAGGAAATGGGGAAGAAATACTGGCTTGGAGTGGGCCCAGGCTCCAGCAGCTTCTTCCCGATCGAACACGCTCTTTTAGAACTTCTGTAACTGAAATATATTTATCAACGTATTACAATGTCACTCTTAAGTATTTCTATATCGCTATATATCTCCTTAGAACGATCTGCGTGTGTTTATATAACACACCCGTAGAACTTCTATTACAGAAGTGGTTACAACAGTCGATTCTTCCTAGACTAAATTAGAATAGTCTGGCGAATGCAATCGATGTCTGGCATTCTATTTTGATGGCGGCGTGTTCATTTCGACTTGTGCTTTGCCTGGCACCCGTAAGATGTTTTGATACGTTGGTGCTATCTCCAATTTAGCTCTGCATGATGTAGAGCTAGAACTGCACCAGCCGCTGTCATCCACGTCCTTCGAGTCTGGTCAATGGGCAAAGAATCAGTGGCACCTTTCGACTACAGGGAGGCGCTCCCATTCAGTTGGTGCCTTCGACTGTAGGGAGGCACTGATATTCAGTTGGCGCCTTCAAGGAGGCACTGTCTTTGGTTTGGCACCTTTCGACTGCAGGGAGGCGCTTGCATTCAGACGGTGCCTTCCGACTGTAGGGAGGCGCCCATGTCCAATCGGTGCCTTTCGACTGCAGGGAGGCGCTTGTTTTCACTTGGCGCCTTTCGACTGTAGGGAGGCGCCTATGTTCAATCGGTGCCTTTCGACTGTAGGGAGGCACTGTGTTCAATTGGTGCCTTTCGACTGCAGGGAGGCGCCTATGTTCAATTGGTGCCTTTCGACTGCAGGGAGGCGCCTATGTTCTCTCCATTGACTTTCGATGAAATAAAGTGCCAGGTCCATCGAAAGGACCTCGACTGTTCCAAATCTAACTAAATCAACTGCAATTCCACAAAACATACTAAAAGCACACAAATTAGATAACACGCATAATTATATCAAATATCTATATAATCATTTATAAAAGCACGCAATCCTTATTATACAGTCGCATATTGATCCAAGAAGTATGTACAAAATATGAGCATTTCTGGTGCTCATCAGCAAGGTGTGACTTTTTAAAAGCTGACATTGAGCAAGATTCGTAACGAGCCTTTGGACCCCTTGGTGCCTACTCTAGCATATCCTAAGCATTTTTTCATGCCTAGGTTAGATAATTTCAAAGGTGATGAAGATGGACAAGAGCATGTCACAAGATTTTTGGATGTATGCTTCCAGATTGCAAGAAATAATGCCTTACTTTTGTGTACATTCATCACAACCCTCTCAAGCCCAACTTGAGAGTGGTTTAATTAGTTGAAGAAGCATAGTATCACCAATTTTGAGCAATTGGCTGATGTCTTTCTGGAACGCTTTTATTTTGACATCAAGAAGTAAGCTAACCTTTTTTATCTAGTTGTGCTAGCTTAGCATGATGATGAGCCAATATTAGAATACAAAAAGAGATGAAGGAGATTAATGGCAAAGTTGCCATTCCCAATTCCTACTACAAAATTGAATTTAATGTTCACAAAGAGTTGTGCTAAGCACATCTCATTATTGTTGCAACTGTAGTAATACCTAATATTAGAAGAAGTTTTGGTGCAAGCCAAAGTAATTGAGGGTATCAAGCTGCAAGAGGGCAACTTGAAGCTCAAGAGCAGGAAGTAGGGGCACAAGAAGAGCTCCAAAAAACATTAGGGTAAGCAATACCATGTCAATCAAGTAAGGTTAAACCTCCAAGGAGAGGATAAGGGGCAACAAAAGTAGAATTATCAGGCCCAACCTCCTCCTGTGCAATACGAGCAATGAAAGAATAATTACAAGGTCAAAAATAAAGAACAAAAACCACCTCACCAATTCAAGCCTTTGATAGAATCATTGACCTCGATATTCCATAAATATGTGAGGCTAAGGCAATCAGGTTTCTCGAGATTAAGCTAGTCAATCCTAATCAACTCAAGTCAAAGAGGTATTAGGATATCTATTTTGTACCTTCCATCATGCGAAGGGCCATGACATTGAGGTGTGTTCATGTAGACACTAAAATGTGGTAAATCCGATTAAGCACCCACAAGCAATGATCAAATTGACATAATATGGCCCCTTGGGCAGCCCTCAGGAGGCTCACAGTGGTTCTAGCCACTCCGAAAAGGGTTTTGGAGGCTATCGACCCAATTTTGGGAGGTTTTGGCCCAAAATTCACCACCATCCCACCCTGGGATGATGGTATATTCCCATCGTCCCACCCTGGGATGGTGGTGAGCCCTCGTCCCAGGGTGGGACGGTGGTGAAGTTTGACCCAAAAAAAGTCAAAATTCGGCCAAATGGCACCCAAAAACTGCCATTTGACCACCCAAACAGAGCATGCGAGGTAGAGGATAGGGAATCCTTATGACATCCATCTTTATGAGGGCCAAATTGGGAGATTCTCTTCCACACCCTGTGCATGCCTCCCATTTGACAAGTGGCACCTCCTGCCATGCATGCCCTTGCATGCCTTTTTGCACATGAGCCCCTTTGGGCTATAAAATGGATACATGGTCCACAAAAAATAATAGAGAGGAGTTCTAGGATATGCAATGGAGTGCTTCTGAGATTTCCCCTCACCTTATTGCACCTTTTTGCCCTCGTAATCTCCCTTTTGCCAAGGAGGTTACCGGGTGACTTCAAGAAGGTAATCCGAGCGTAACTTTTCCATCCGGGTGAATTTCTTCACCAAATTCGATGAAAACACACCTTAGGTTGTTTAGGAACATCTTCTAGTGGTTTGGTAACAAAAAGTGGCCATATTTGGTGGGTATCCCCTCCTAGGGTGCCCCCCAAATAGTTGTAGTCACCATCGCCCCCCGGGATGAGGGTAAATTCTTAAGCAATTTCTTTACTATTTTTAATTATTTATTTTCTAAATTATTCCATGATGCTACAGTTCAAATTTCAGGTCATTTGGAGTTAAAATGAATGAGTTATGCTATTTTTAAGTTTCCATAGGCTCGTAGGGCCCATCCGGGCACCCTAGTTTGATGCAGGTGGATCCGGGATCCAATTGGAAAATATGATCATATGGGTTGTCTTGAAATGCCAATTTATGCATACTGACCAAATTTCATGAGTTTTGGATGAGTGCAGGTTCGATATTTTGTTGTCCTCCTTTTCGTAGGTTGTAGGCGGGTGACGCTAAATCGAGGGGTCTACGGGTGCAATTTCTGATATTTTTTGGGTGATATCCTCCCAAAACCTCCTATTTAACATATCTGAAAATTTTCAAGTCATTTGGATATCATTTGATGCACTTTTAATTCATATGCCATTTTGCCCCTATGGGGATTGCATGTTTTCACCATACACCCTTGCTATTTGACCTCTTTTTGCTTCCTTGTGTGCAGGTGCAGGTCCTCAGAAGGCTTTGGGAAGCAATATCAGACATCATAGAACCTAGATACAAGCAGCGGTGGCATTGGCTCACCCACCTCGATTGTGGGTACGCGGAGAAACATTGGATGTGCACCCGGATTCCGTGAAAGACTTGGTCTTTGGGCACCCAATATTGTAAAAATTGTATCACCATTTTGAGCCCTCAAGGGGACTACTGTAACCTTGGATTGGATCCAACAAATTAATGAGAAAAGACTTGCTTTGATTCATTTCCTTTTGTTTGGTATTGTTTCCTTTTGCATGCATGCTTCCTTTTTGATGCTCATTAGCGATATGGGGTAGATACGCTTATTTTTCCACATAATTTGGTGCACCATTTTTCCCCTACTTCAGTGGTGATCATGGTGGGACCCTTGTCCCTTTTTATTTGGGTGAAAATCTGACTTCTTTCTTGCATTTTTGCCCTTTTTGTGTTGCAGGTGCTCCCCTCCCCACCCTGGAATGGTGGCAGAGGCTTTATCTGGCACACCCTAGGATGGTGGCTTCACCATCCCACCCTGGGATGGTGGTGGAGCTGCTACTCGCCCCACCCTAGAGCGGTGGTGAAACAGAGAGATTTTTGCCCAAAATTTCAGAATTTGGAGGCTTCAAAATGGACAAGGTAAGTGCCTAAACCCTCTGATTTTCTGCTATATTTTTAGAGACTGTCAAAAATCAGTTTTCTTTCTTCACTTGCTTGCATAGAAAGGTTAAAATTTGTGTTTTTTCTTTTCTTATAACATCACATAGCAAAAGGTAGAAGAAAAATAAAAAAGAACTTGTAGTAGCAATGCATCTGTTTGGTTTGATTGCTTGTGGCTTGCCCATTGGGTAGGTTAGCATGTAGGATTTGCATTCATAAAGTCAATTTGTAGGTTCCTTATCTTATTCTTCTGAAATTAAAATGCACCTATTGCATGCATTTAGTGAATAGTCATTGATTGCTTCTTTGCTTACTTTCTTGGATAATAATGAACCACACACACCACGATTCATGTAAACGCTAGTGAGGTGGACTTCATTACCATCCACTAGTAGAGTGCAAGTGATGGTGGGTTTCATATCCATCCACTTGGCTCAAATCCCATGAACCCGATCCATCTTGCCAAGGCCGGTTCCAAGATCCATCATAGCCCATGGGTTATAGCACGCATCACCCTTCGGGGAGGTGTATCGCAGACTACGGGTGAACTGGGTGAGGAACTGGTAGGACCTATGCTCCCTGGCCATGTGTGGACCTCATCACCACACATTATAGGTGGGATAACGCAACCTAGAGTTCATAGCCGGGTTGTCGAGCTACGAGTATACAGGTGAAATCCAATTGAACATGAGATTACAATCCAACAATATTTCAAACACGTGACACAAGGTCATTCTTTACAAAACAACACATCTGAAACACACGAAATAGTTTAGGGATTCACACTTAAAACTTAAAAGAGATAATCATCTATCTTATTGAGTGTTTCTTTCTTGTATACTATTTCATTAAGAATTTGTAAAGAAGATAATCACCTTGGGGTACTAATAGAGGAGCGCAATGGTGCGCACCCGCAACCAAGCCCAATCATGGGTGAAAGCTATGGAGAGTGGATTAGGAGACACGAATCATCTCTGATATAGCCCTAGGGACTTGGTTATACCTCCCTGGTGAGCTTCCACTCCACCTAGCCCCAAGACAGTAGGGCATGAGCCTCATCTCCGAAGGGATCCTCTCTAGGACACCCCGAGGGATGATGAGCATTACTTGGGAGAGTGTTCCCGGTATGTAGATATCTCACAGGCCTTCCTTGGTGAAAGGCAACTATGCATTGAGGTGCTAATAGATAGAGTGGTGCCACGCATCCATGTACCCACTAGGGCTGACATGCCTAAGCAGAGGTAGGAGTATGACTTCACACACTAGCCGGAGCAAGTCGACATGACTCTACCTCCATGCCACCTTGATAGGATACAACAGCTCTTGCAGCCCGATGGGAATGACACCCATCGGTCTGGGTGAGCCAACTCAGCCCTACCTTTCCTCGTCCAAGAGGGAAGACATGAGGAGATCCCAGATTTTCCTTAAGAACAATATTCCGTGCATGCCCGATGTGCCTCTGCGCCAGTTGAATGTAATGAACACATGTTCCAGCCTGAGCCTCAAGTCAATGCGGTGAACCTCGAGAGAGGCAAGCGCCCTATGGAGAACACAGAGTACCTTGGACAAGGTCGACCCTAGGGTGAGACTCCTAGGCCTCCTAGGCCTCGCACTATGGATCAAATTAGGCAAGCGGTTGTGAGATACACAGAATGCCAAGCTCAGTTCAAGCAGCTTCGATGGGATAAAGAGCAACTAGATCGCTTGCACCAGCTTGAGAAAGAAAGGATCGAACAACAGACCAACGAGCTGTTCCAAAAAACTTTGAGAGAGAGGGTCCCTACCCCTAAGACACATAGGTAGGAGGTCCATCCGAGGCAACCCACGCTCATTCGAGAGAGGTCCTCGAGACCTTATCAAATGTTGCTTCCATGACCTCCTAGGCCAGATCGGGAGATGCCTCCTAGGCCAAACATAGGGCGCCCACCGTGGGTAGATACCCCCATTCATAGGCCGGCTCGAGAGATGCCTTACGGGGCTTATACTGAGCACGAGCCAAAAATAGAATATGTTGAGACGCCTTACCGAGGTAGGGGGTGACTTACCACCACCTCGCCCTAGGTTGGAGGAGCCTAGACCTCCACCACAAGATGTGAACAAAGATGAGGAGATCAAGTCCTCAGGTCCTTACAAAGCATTGTTAGAACGCTTGGAGTTAGTAGAGAACAAGACCTCTGGGTCGGGATCTCAAAAGCCCACTATGCATCAATTGCGTAGTCAACCTATCCATCCGTCAGTACCTACACCTCCCTATCTAGAACAATTTAAGTTGCCTCAGTTGGCTACCTTTAAGGGAGAAGAGGATGCGCAAGAACATGTCACTAGGTTCTTAGGCCAATGCTTCGACATCCATGATGATGATGCTTTGCTTTTGAGGACATTTGTGACTACCCTCATTAGCCCTACCTCCGAGTGGTTTTACCAACTCCCTAAGCATAGCATCCATAATTTGGACCAACTTGCGGATGCATTCCTAGAGCGCTTTGCCTTCAATACCAAGAGGAAGGCAACGTTGGCCGATGTAGTTGGGTTAAAACAATATGATGATGAGTCAATAACAAATTATGGCAATAGATGGTGAACCTTGCTCGCCAAGCTACCTTATCTTCTCCCCATGTCGGAGTTGACTCAGATGTTCTCCAAAAGTTGCTTAAAGCCAATCTCTTTGTTGCTACAGTTGCAACAATACCCCACTCTTGAAGATGCCTTAGCACAGGCTAGGATCATCGAAGAAATCAAGATTCAAGAGGGTGAGATTGTGAAGCCTCAGAAGGAGTGGAGCAAGAACACTAAGAACACCCCAGTGCAACCTAAGTTAGTAGTAGTAAATCAGGTTGCCATTAGTGTCCCAGGGCCAGTGCCAGTCGTGCCACCTCAAAAGCCTAATTATCAGGCCACCCCTAGGAACTATGCCAAGGATAACCAGAATGGTCAAGGGCAAAATCAACAGCGTCACCCCAAGAGACAATTCATGCCCATTGCAGAGTCTATGGATTCAGTGTTTGATCACCTCTTGGTGGCTAATGTGATCCATCTACCTGATAGTCGACCTATCGACCCTAATGCACCTAAGCCCAAAGGATACAGAGAAGACCTATACTACAAATTTCATAGGCAAAATGGGCATGATGTGCAAATGTGCTATAAATTCAAACATCTAGTGCAAGACCTGATTGATAGGAATGCCCTCTAGGTAGATAACCCTATCACACCAAACAACCAATAGATGGGGGTCTTTAAAGACCCCTTGCCTGCCCATGTGGAGCAGGCCAAACTAGTGCCCCAAGTGAACGAGGTTCACCATGCCCCTCCTAAGCAAGGATATGTTGGCATGGTCAGTATTGTGACAAGAAATAGGTGGTATCCAAGTCCAGCCGCACCACCTATGGCTCAGAGTGATGTCCCTTCGACATCATAGCCTATACCACCTCCTGGACCGAGCCTCCCACCTAGGCCTATAGTCACCATTAAGAGCAAGCTCGCTCAGAGCTTAAGAACAACATCTTCCTGGACTCTCCATCTATGAGCTCATCCAACAATCGCAACCTCATAGAGAAGCCTTGATGGAGATCCTTAAGGCAATTGAGCTTCAGCCCCAGGAGTCTAACTCCTTCAACAACTTTGTGGGGCATGTGCGGCAATGCACGGAACCGGTAATTACTTTTCGAGAAGATGAACTTAAACCGGTTCCACATGATATGGTGGATCCCCCTTTACACATTGTCGCACGTGTGAATGGAACACCATACAAAAGAGTCTTGATAGATATTGGGTCTTCGAGCAACATTATAACTACAATAGCTCTAAAGCACCTGAAGCTTCCAACATCTCATATTGTCACATCTACCTACACCCTCCGAGCATTCAATGATGCCATATGCTCAACGGTTGGTACAATCATCTTACCTATTCAAGTAGGGGAAAATATCATCTCGACGATGTGCCACATCCTGGAGGGTGAGATGGCGTACAACATTTTGTTAGGAAGACCATGGATCAGGGACATGAAGTGCATCCCTTCCATCGCTCACTAGTGCCTCAAGTACACTCACGAAGGGCAAGTTCATGTCATCCCCATGGACCTAGAGCCCTTCAAGTACTGCAACATGGTGCAGCAGTTACCCGAGTTGACCTTGCCATCGATACATCTAGATTTTCAACCGAATAAATCTAGCCGAGGTTCGACCCCACCGCTACAGCATACCATGCCCTCCTCATCGTCGGCCCCACCCTAGATGCCTAATACACCAGTGGATCCTTTGCCTAGGAACCCAGAGAAGTGGCCCATTGAGGAGGACCAACCAATCATATCCACCATCTCTACAGAGGAGATACTTAGCCCGGATGATGAAGAGACACCACACGAGGCAAACAATGAGCCGGATCAAGTCTCACTCTCATCCCTCTTCTATCCGTAGCCCCAGGTTATAGTACATCTAGCTTCTATCAGATTGGGAGAGTACATGGTTAGGAATGTTACCACTACTCCTACTTTAGAGTCGATGCAAGACATGGGTAGACCCCATCTTCCCATAGGCACTATCGTGCCTCTTGGTATTCCCCCTAATCAAATGAACTTTATCTATGGGGGCCTTGACTATGGCATCGAACCTTACCAACAGTAGGAGGAAGATGAGGAACCTTTTGGAGAGGATATCAACTACTTGTCTAACCCTAACTTCACCTTGAAGTACCTTGACCTATGCAACTGGCATGGTTATGGGTTAGGCCTGTATGAGTAGGGCACCAGAATCCCTTGTCAACCACAATATCAAATGCCCTATGACAAGTCGAGAGTGGGACGCAACAATCCATTGCCTCTAGATGTCCTCTTAGATAGCCTAAATCGCTTGAATATAGGCTACGAGGGTGGGTTGGCCCAAGACCCTTATGCCAATCCCAATACAGTCTACTCCTTGGGAGATTACTTTCCATGGCTAGATGGGAACCCCGTGATCCCCAATGACATTCCCCCACATTTTGAGAGAGGGGAAGGGTCACGGAGTTGTCCCCATGTCTGTGATGAGTCAGATCCAGGCACCTCATATGAGTGGACCTCAGAGGATGAGTCGGGTTATGAGGTAGCACCATATGACCCTTTTGAGTCGGACAGTGATCATTCACAAATTGTCCCCATTAATGACCAACAGGAAAGCCTCATACATTTGTTCCCTTTCCCTGATCCTGTTTGGTGGTAGCTCCTTCCTCCTGAAGAGCCGGTTCATCCGTAGGAAGATAGACCTCTTGGGGGGAGCAGTTAATTTACTTGAGCAGTTGGGCCCTCGGGAGCCTGAGGCACTGCAAGATGAGAATGAAGGAATCCTCATCCATGATGATGATTATGAGGAATTAGCATATATGGGACCACACCTACCTGATCGCCCGATCCCAAGGGGCAACAATGAGGTTCCCATATATGACAGTGACTATGAGGATGAGACAGAGAGGGCATACCTAGGTCCTCATTATTTGTGACATCATCACGAGAATATTAACATAGATGAAGTCTATCATCAGTTACATGTTGGCCCATGCTTGAGGGCAAGGCCTATCAATCTAGGTCAGATTCATCATGAGGTCTTCCCTGACCCACCCACACACATGGAGCTCCTTGAGCCTAATGATCCCATCCTATAGTCTATTCCCAGATAGGATCCGGAGATCCCCATCCCCCAGAGCCACATCTGGGGGTGAGAGATAACACCAATACATAGTCACATGCACGTGGTCCTAGAGAGCAGACACATTTCATCAATATGATCTCCATTGATTTGACCACACCACTCCACAACCCAGTCGATCCTTCCAAACCACTCCATCTAGACCTAGATGCGATTGATTGGGATCATGCTGATTCACCCCCATCACCCTCTGAGTATTGGGCCTATGGTGGATTGTTTCACTTCTCCATAGGACCAACTCATGATGTCTTCCATGCTGAGGAGGAACCCGAGGTTCCCATCGAAGATTTAAATCTAGCTAATGACATCCATTTGATACCTACTCCCCATCAGTTGGAGGAGGGGTCTCATATGTCAATCGAGCCTACGGTTGATAGAGATATCGGCTCAGATCCTAAAAACCCATAATATATCAAGCTAGGGGAAAGCCTATCCCCCAAAGAGCAAGCCGATTATATAGCCCTTCTCATAGAAAAGAAGGCAGCTTTTGCATGGTCTTACAAAGACATGTCGGGACTAGATCCAAATCTGGTCACCCATAATCTCATGCTTGACCCCACAGTCAAACCTGTCAAGCAAAAGCTGAGAAAGATGCACCCAACAGTGGCCTTGATGGTCAAATATGAGCTACAAAAACTGTTGGATGCCCAGTTTGTCATTTTTGTAGACTATCCACCATGGTTGTCCAACATGGTTCCCATCAAGAAGCCTGACGGGAGGATTCACATTTGCACCGACTTTTGAGACCTAAACAAAGCGAGTCCTAAGGATGATTTTCCTTTGCCAAGCATAGATGCCTTGGTAGATGCCACCGTAGGACACGAAATGCTCTCCCTTATGGATGGCTTCTCTGGGTATAATCAGATTCGTATCAACCCTGAAGACCAGCTCAAAATGGCATTCACAATGCCTTGGGGGACATTTTGTTACAAGGTCATGCCATTTGGCCTTAAGAATGTCGGTGCCACCTACCAGCGTGCCATGACATATATCTTCCATGACTACATGCATAAAATTTTGGAAGATTACATGGATGACTTATTGGCGAAATATCTATTACGTCATGAGCACCTAGATGTCTTGCGCAAAGTCCTCGATCGCCTTATTGAACATAATGTGAGACTGAATCCCAAGAAGTGCATCTTTGGCATCACATCTGGAAAGCTCTTGGGATTTATAGTTTCCAAATGAGGCATCGAAGTGGACCCTAACAAAGTCAAGGCAATCCTTGAAATGCCTCCCCGACTACCATCAAGCAGCTTCGTAGCTTGTAGGGGAGGATTGCATCCATCAAACGCTTTATAGCACAACTGTCGGACAAGTGTAGACCCATGAACAAACTTTTACACAAGGGGGTCACATTCCACTGGGACAATGAATGTCAGGATGCCTTTGACACAATTAAACAATACCTGGCTTCACCACTAGTGTTAGCTCCACCTAGACCAGGGGTGTCATTCCGATTATACATCTCAGCTACTGAGGTCGCATTGGGTGCCATGTTAGCCCAAAATAATGAATTTCATAAGGAACAGGCCACATATTATCTCAGTCGCACCCTGGTGAGCTATGAGATTAAGTACGCATACGTAGAAAAGTTATGTCTAGCGGTGGTTTTTGCTACCAAGAAGCTATGACACTATATGCTCAGCCACACTACGTATGTTGTATCCAAAGAGAATCCATTGTGATACATGATGAGTCATACTTATCATAGTAGTCGCATGGTGAAATGGATCATGTTGTTGATAGAATTTGACCTAGAGTTCATAGGACAAAAGTCAATCAAAGGACAGGTCATTGCTGATCAACTTGCAGAGGCTCCTCTCTAGGAGGACCAGCCTCTTAGCATGGAGCTTCCCGATGATGGAGTCTTCCAAATATTAGAATCGCCTGATTCTGATGAGCCTGAGTCACAGGCGGATATGACTCTCTTCTTCGATGGCTCCAAATGCGAGCAAGGGGGTGGCATGGGAATCATGTTTTTCACACCGCATGGGGCTCCCATACCCCTATCATTTAAACTCGATTTCCCCTGCACCAACAATAATGTCGAGTATGAAGCCTTACTCATAGGGCTTAAAATGGCTATCACCATGAAAATCACCAAGCTCAATATTTTTGGTGACTCCTTGCTCATTGTCAACCAGGTCAAGGGAATCTTCCAGTGCAAGTGCCCAGTTTTGCAAGCCTACAAAGCCCTTGTGGACAAATCCCTAGAAAATTTTGAATGGTATGACATCGAGGCACTCCCTCGATCATCTAATCATTTTGTGGATACAATGGCCTCTTTAGGATCCTTGATTCCACAAGACCCCATAGGGGAGATGACAACCATTCAAGTCAAGACGCTATCACAATCAACGGTTGAGCGTGAGAGCACTCAAGCCATGCCAGAAGTCCACATGATTCAAATAGAACCTCATCAAGAGAGATTCTCACACATTCACGAGCACTTGAATCATGCCGCTTGGGGGACTCTATTCCCCCAAACCCCTTTTGATAGCAACACAATGCTATTCTTACAAGTTCTATCCCAATCTGCATTTGCTTGGGATGAACTTCATGAGGGACAGACGATTCATGCAATCGAGGCTTCCACATAGCAAGACTGGTCCACACCAATTAGAGAGTACCTAAAGCTTGGTAACCTCCCTCCTGGATTATCGCACGCTACCAAAAGGACATTTAAATGGAAGGCAACAAAGTTTTTCTTGTTAGGAGACATCCTATACCATCGGAGCTATGAAGGAATCCTCCTTCATTGCTTAGAGTATCAAGAATCAACTTGGGCAATGGCCCAAGCACACGATGGTACTTGTGGTGGCCATTTTAGTGGCATGGCCATCACAAAGCGCATTCTTCGCATGGGCTATTATTGGCCAACTTTAGAGCGAGATTGTTGCGCATATGTGAGGAAGTGCATGAAATGTCAACACCATGCTAACTTGACACATGTACCTTCCCAGGCCTTACAACCGATCCAATCGGCTTGGCCATTTTCACAATGGGGGTTGGATTTAATCGAGAAAATCTCCCCTGCATCCTCGGGCCACCACACATTTATCATCATGGCTACCGAGTATTTTACAAAGTGGGTGGAAGCAATTCCCCTTACCACTATGATAGGACCCCGCATAGCGGAGTTCATATTGCATAATATCATTTGTCATTTTGGTATTCCATCCAAGATCATTTTGGATAATGGGACATCATTCAAGAATAAATATGTGTGTGCTTTGACAGCAAAGTATAACATCCAACACAACTTTTTGACACCCTATTATCCACAAGCAAATGGGCAAGCAGAAGCATCAAACAAGACATTAATTGCCATATTGAAGAAAATAGTCAAAGAGAATCATACCGATTGGCATACACAAATGTCGCTTGCCCTTTGGGCTTACCGCACTAGCATTCGGACACCCATTGGGGCAACTCCATTTTCACTAGTGTATGGTGCTGAGGCGGTCATGCCTCTAGAGTTAGAAATCCCATCACTATGCATATCCATGCAAGAATTTATTGATGATGATACTGCACGACAAGCTCACCTAGATCAACTTATGTTGTTGGATGAGCATCGCATTAATGCACTTGAGCATCTACGTGTGTATCAAGAGTGGCTCAAAAGAGCCTACAATATGAAAGTCCATCTCAGAGACTTTTAGGTTGGTGATCTCATCCTAAAAGAGAACCAACAAAATTCTAGCTTGCCACCCCACCTACGGGACAAATTTGTGGTAAACTGGTTAGGTCCCTTTGTCATCACTAGTCAAATAGGGCCTGGAACTTATCACCTAGCTTCACTTGAAGGTGTCGAGGATCCTGAACCTTTGAACATCCTTCACTTGTGGCCATTTCATGCTTAGAGAGCACCCAAAAGGCTCCTAGCAGGTTCTCACCATCTAGGTCAAGTAAAAATGCTCCTAGACTATCTACGATCATCTAGGTCAACCCTAAAAGCCCCAAAGGCATCCATAAGCCCTTTGGTCATAGCCAAATGCCCCTAGGTAGTCGTAGACACTTTTTAAGTGTCATCGCATGTCTAGGTCACCCAAAAGGCTCTTAGCAGGTTCTCACCATCTAGGTCAAGTAAAAATGCTCCTGGACTATCTATGATCATCTAGGTCAACCCTAAAAGCCCCAAAGGCATCCATAAGCCCTTTTGTCATAGCCAAATACCCCTAGGTAGTCATAGACACTTTTTAAGTGTCGTTGCACGTCTAGGTCACCCAAAAGGCTCCTAGCAGGTTATTGTTAGGAGTGAAACTGATTAGATAATATTATTGATACAAATGAGTTACATAAATAGTCAGAAGGCCTATATGATAAACTGAAAAGTGTCAATATAATTTGACAAGTGTCAAAATAGAGGTATAGTGCACTTTAATTCTAACATTCCCCCTTAAAGTGCACTATCCTAACTAAAGAAGAAACAAAACAAGTCAACATTAGGTAAAATTCCCCCTTAATGTTGACTTCTCAAAAACAACCTATCATCCTCTGTTATTTTTTATTTGGTCTAGGCTCATGCTCTTTGCACTTGGCTCTCCAACTGTGAATAATGCTAGATTCACTGTGTATACATCTCGTTCTGTTGCCTCAGGGTCAACTACTTTCATGGGCCTATTGCCACTAGGTCAGTCATCTAAGTGCCTCAAGGTCATCATGGGTTCCTCAAGGTCAGCCACTTCTAGGTCTGTTGCCTCTGCAGGTCATCCTCAGAGGATGTTGCCTCTTGTAGGTCACTGACTAGATCCACCACGAATATCAAATCCTTTCTCATGGTGAACTCAATCTAGAAGGTGTTGGTCTCTACCAAAAATGCACCTTAATACAAAGGAAAAATGATCCATATAAGAGTGTCGGTCTCTGCCAAAAATGCACTCAATACAATAAAATGAGCCATAGATCCAAATATGGAGGAGAAGAAGAGAATATTCTGAAGTGTCTTCATCTGTAGTCTTTAGAAGTAGATCCAAAAAAATGTCGGATAGAGTCTAGGGTGTCTTTGTCTATAGTCCCTAGAATAAGTGTCCTTATGGTAGGCACCTCATCTTACCGAAATGCATGGGTAACCATCCACTACATCCGCCAAGTAGAAAGAGGTGAATACTAGATACTAGGTTCACTTACAAGTACCTTGGGAGTGTCGGGTACAACCGAAAGTGCACTCCAAGGTAGAAAACTTTGAGGCTTAAAAAACTCTAAAGAAACATCCTCAAATTACAAATGGACACTACCAATGTGTCCATCATAGAAAAACATTTCCAACAACAATAAATACCCCTATATTCCACTATCAAAGGGACCTTCATTGTTTGGAAAAATAACATCATGCCTATCTAAGCAATAAATAGACAACATCGCTCAATAGCGACATCGCTCTCAGGAAGAAAAAATAGCATTAATTTCCCTTACAGGGGAATTACATGGGCCATTTAGGCATTCAAGTTCTTCAATAAAACATTCAAGTTCTTCAATAAAGTGACCCTACCACTTTATAAAAAATAGTCTCCACTATGCTTTTAAAAAATAGTCTTCCATACATTTAAATGAAGTGCTCCCATCCTTTTAATAAAATATGCCCTTTTATATATAAAAAATAAAATTAAATCATGGGCACTTTTAAAAAATTTAAATAGATCAACTTTCACTTGTGACCAGCACAAATTTTCCCCCACTCAGATACGATCATCACCACCTGTGACGCCGCCATCCACACCGGCCTCGGCACACTTGCCTTCCTTATAAAATGCTCAAAGATGGTACCCGCTCCTATTCTTCCGAAGAATCCCCAAATGCTGATGAGTGACACGACTGATTAGATAATATTATTGATACAAATGAGTTACATATATAGGCAGAAGGCCTATATGATAAACTGACAAGTGTCAATATAATCTGACAAGTGTCAAAACAGAGGCATAGTGCACTTTAATTCTAACAGTTATCATCATCTAGGTCAAGTAAAAATGCTACTGGACTATCCACGATTCTCTAGGTCAACCCTAAAAGCCCCAAAGGCATCCCTAAGCCATTTGGTCATAGCCAAACACCCCTAGGTAGTCGTAGACACTTTTTAAGTGTTGCTGCATGTCTAGGTCACCCAAAATGCTCCTAGCGGTTTCTCACCATCTAGGTCAAGTAAAAATGCTCCTAGACTATCTACGATCATCTAGGTCAACCCTAAAAGCACCAAAGGCATCCCTAAGCCATTTGGTCATAGCCAAATACCCCTAGGTAGTCGTAGAAACTTTTTAAGTTTTGCTACATTTCTAGGTCACCCAAAATACTCCTAGCGGGTTCTCATCATCTAGGTCAAGTAAAAATGCTCCTGGACTATCTACGATAGTCTAGGTCAAACCTAAAATCCCCAAAGGCATCCATAAGCCCTTTGGTCCCCCAAGTTCCCCAATTACCCCCAAGTAAGCCCGTTGGTCACATGTGTATACATATCAATAAAAAATTCAAAAAAATAATCAAAACATCAAAATACAAAAATATTGCATCGCATTGCACTTTCATACATGCATATCCATCAAAATTTACAAAATTCAAAAATATTACATCATACCACATATCATTTTATCATCGATTTCATCTAGGCACATTCATCATTAGTAATTTACATTTTAGAGTTATGCATACATGTCTAGCACCATGATGATACATTACTTACCGCTCAAAATAAATGTCATGAAAGCACTCATAGTTCAAATACCGCAATTATCATTTTCACCCACATTTTTTCACATTTCCATAGTCATGTCCATTCCCTTCACTTAGCCATTTGTTTTATAATTTCAGTAGGGTTTTCAATCACTCATCCATATCTAGTCTCTACTAAGATTTTGTAGAAGGCTAGCTTTATTTTTAGGAGGTAGAGTCTTGCATTTATTATGCCTTGCGTACATCATATCCCAAACATAATTAATCATTAACAATTCAAGTTTTGCACAAATACAGATGAAATACATGAAGTGGTCTAGGTTACCTTAAGTGAAAAGGTCATCCTACTCATCCCCCTATGTGAATGGTTCAATAATGCTAAGAGTTGGCCAAAGGACAAGCTCTTCCCCACCCAATTCCCCAAAATCAACAATGGTTTTCACCACTATCAAAATTTCCAAACACCCTTGATCCCTAAAGTCATAAGGATTCATACTACACATCCCCATGAAGGATGGGTAGTCATAACCAAGGTCTAAAAGATCAACACTGCTCCATAGAAAAATCCCAAAAGCTTCTCATCAACATTTATAAACATCCTTGATCCCTAAAGTAATAAGGATTCATACTACATGTCCTCGTGAAGGATGGGTAGTCATCCCCAAGGCCTAAAAGATCAACACCACTCCACAAAAAAATCCCAAAAGCTTCCCATCAATATTTCCAAACACCTTTTATCCTTAAAGTCATAAGGATTTGTACTATGCATCCCTGTGAAGTATGGGTAGTCATCCCCAAGGCCTAAAGGATCAAGGCCATCCACAAGCCAAAAATCCCATAAGTTCAACTTTGAAATCAAAATCCTCAAAAATCAACAATAAAAATAACAATGGTTATCACCACTACTCAAACCCCTTGCTCAAGAGAAAAAAGAAAAAAATTCAAAATAAATAGTGATTTTCATCACTATATATGAGAGCAAGTAATTCCAATCAATTGAATAATCAAAAGACACATGAGCTTGAATCCTTGGAATTCTCAGCATTTGAAAAACCATTTAGGTGATCCTCATTACAATTTTGGTGGATAGCCTACTTGTCAATGGTGGTATCCTAAATGCATGACGATATGTCTATCACATTAGCTTTTGGGCGTATGTGTAGACCAATGTTTGCATGTGGACGAGCTAGATTTGGTAACCTAAATTGCCTAGTGGTCTAGTCATACTTAGTACAAAACCTACGATGGTAGCATTCATTTGGTGATCCTCAGTATAGGTTTGGTTGAGAGCCTACTTGGAACTTGTGGTATCCTTATGCATCTCACAAAAATGAACTCACTTGCACACAAAGATATGAAGTACCTTGGTAGTCCTAGCAGATTCATACCTTGTCAAAAAGTCTTGCACGATAAGTATACAACTTTTGATAAGTTGACTAGAGTGTTTGAGTCTCGTGAAAACCTAATGTGCATTTCCTAAATAGCATGTGATTCATATCACTTCACCACATTCATTTCAATTCCATTAGTCACAAATCCATTATATAAGTCTCATGACAACATTACATATGAGTTGGTACAAAATACATCATCTATGGTTCTAGCATAATACAGCACGTAGTCTACAGATTGCATCCTCTAGATCAAGAAATCATCCATCTCAATATACATCCATGCATGTACAAAATAAAATCAAATCACAATCACAAAATATGCATACATAGGCATTCATCATAATTACATTAATCAAATCACATACATTTGTATATGTTTCATAAAATAATAAACACATGATGATAAACCACATAAAAATCTTATATATATATATATGTGTGTGTGTGTGTGTGTGTGTGTGTATGTATGGGACAAAAAGATACATCATGTTTCCCATTAGCTACAATAAAGTGAGTCCTCAGACTTCACACTGATAAAACATCCAAAAATATAAAAATAGTCATGCAAGCCACTACCAGGGTCACGCAAGACCAATACTATGACTCGCACTCCCACCTACAGTAGGAGTCCTCTATGAACTCCCATATCTACTACCACCTACCCTATCAACTCTCCACCTAGACCCTAGTGCCTATTTCCTAGATGAGGACTGCCCTATCCTATTGTGGTGACTGTGGTATTACCTACTAGCACCTCCATCATCTCATATACACCCACGAAGGCGTACTACCTCAGTCTCTAGCTCATCTATATAAGCCTACCCCCATCGTAATTGTGCCTGGTAAGTCTCCACCATAGAATGGAGTCATGTCACCTCTTCCTATAGCCTAGTCACCTCCCCACTGTTGGAATCCTCCTATGTCAAGCTTTGATATCGTAGTTGTTCCCGAAGAGATGCTACCTTGGCCTGAGCCACCTGTACTTTAGCTCTCTAGGCTGCTAGCTCTGCATGTACATCGTGCATCTATGTCCATAGGATATATCTCTTCTACCTCACCCTAAGTAGCTCCTCTCATAGCTTTGCCTCTATGTACCCCGATGCCATCAATGGTGCCTACACCTCCTCATCCCCAACATCATCATCCCCCAATTCCCCTCGATCTCCTAAGTCCAGGAGATCCACATGCTCCCCTATCTTATGTCCCTGCCAATCACCTGCCTCACCCTGGTCCTCACAAGAAATATCTTGATGTGCCTCCCTAGCTGCACCCCTCCTCAGTGGCCCCTCTCCATGTCGTTGGCATGTCACCCACCAAGCGTCATACTCCATTGTAGTCCTAACATCATCCACATCTAGAATGTCAACTATAGGATCTGTATCATGTGCCACTGCCTCTACTATTAGCCATGCCAATGTCCTCTCATCCCTATGATGTTAATAAAGCACTGTCTCACTAGGCACCCCCTAGCATAGCCCAAAATGTCTCATCACCTAAGAAAAAGGGAAGTACTCCTACTTTGTACCATGTCGTCCAACTAACCATATACCTCATCGCACCCTATGAAGCTATACAGGAACATATACCCACTCTGGACAATCTCTGTATGGACTCCAGAATACTTGACCTACCCAAGCCAGGAAAATAGATCTACATAGTAGGCCACCTTGCCTACAAATCATTGACTTTGTCCCCTCTTCTGAGCCCTCTGCCATAGGATATCGTATCCTATATCCTTGTATGCTAGTTGTGCTCGAGTCATCCAAGGTAGCCCCTGTGGTTGCCCCATAGCTATGTGCTACCATCCCCAGCACTGCAGCAAAAAGCTACATCCAATGCCCTTTTTTCTATGGCAGTGTATCTTGTACAGCTCATCATAGAGCTATGCCAATAGTGTAGTACCCCATGCCATCACTAGTTGCTCTACAATAGTAGACCTCACCAGCATAAACACTATCTCCTCTAGGTTCCATGGGAACCTCATTCCAAAAGAATTTGGTAGTAGCATATTGGATATGAGCATCATCAGTAGTGTATGCCTCACCCCTAATACCTTTTCCTTGTGTTAGAATCCTACCAGCATACCACCCTTCAAGCAGTCCAGTTCTACCGTCTCTATATCATAACTAAAGTACCACTCAAGCATTGTCTATCTTCGGTCTCATGGTGTCATGCAGATTGACAACACTTCTATCAGAATATAAAGAATCTGATAAACGTCATCCAACATCACCATCATCTCCCTAGTGGGTAGGTGGAAGGTATTGGTGTGCAGATCCCATAGATAAATTAGGGCAGTCAGATATGCATGGTCTTCTATGATAGCCTCTAATTGGGTCACCTGCTTGAGGTCGATGGCATACAACCACTCCCAATCCTCTATGTTCAAGGAATCCCTCATGGAATAAAATATAGTAGGTACTCGATACTGAATCCTCACAACCTAATAGGGATAAATAACTCAATAATATACCACCAAAATCGCCTCGCATGGCCCCAAAAACATTCAAAAGAAAAGACTTAAAATGGCCCCTCTTTGATGCTAGTTTGTGGCCATTCCTCCCAGGAATGGCCTTCAACCCTATGGCCAACCCATAAAGGTATGGCCTATGATAAACCCACACTATCTATCCCAACTAGGGATTACTCCAAAAAAATTGGGCTCAAAAAGGTCTTTCAGGCCATCAAAAATAGCAAAAATAATGCAAAATTGATCTACAAAATGCAACCTAATTGCACAAAAACATGGGTAAAACACAAAATTTGGTACATATCTCATAAATTAGGTTTAATTACCTATAATATAGTGTGATATATTTCCAATCCAAAAACATACCATAAAAGCAAGCAAATCAACTCCTAACACTAGGAAAATGCAATAAGAGAGACTTGGCATACCTATCTCGCACTGGCTCCTCCACTGGCTGAGTCTTACTACTGACTCATGGTGACTGTGGGATGAATTTTATAGTTCTTCACTACTAATAATCACTCTCCTACTCATCACCTCTCAAACTGCCAAAGAAATCATGCAAAAATGAACCTAACCTTCATATTTTGGGTTTTTATAAAGATGCAGGGGTCACCACCATCCCAAGGTGGTACAAGCACAAATTTGGTCAACCATGCCACCATTGGATGGTGGTAGAACATGTCCTCATCCCACACTAGGATGTTGGTAGCAAAAATAGGCCAAAATAGCCCAAAATGACCCAAAATAGGTCCAAAATTGCACCAAAATAGCTCAAATTGGGTCTAAAACAGCTCAAAATTGCACCAATATAGCTCAAAATGCAATCTTGAGGATATTAGGGGGGATGTAAAAGTTGTTAATTCATGACCTAATAATTCCATTGTGGCTAGACCACTCCCCAAACATGTAGTTGTCAACTCCTTTCATCCAAGAAAACCTAGCAAAGTAACCAAAATCCTCTCTAAATTGCCTTATTTTTCAAGGGACAAAACTGAAGGTAAGCATAACACAAGTCAATTGGGTCAAGTGACTCATCACTTTTCTCACTGGTCATTCCATCATCAACTCATCACTTGAGGGGGTAGTCATACTCAGTCCAAATCAGCAAGCACACACTCAATTATGCGAATGGCATTCATTCAACGAATCTTCGACAAAGACAATCACGCTCCTGCTTGGGGTAACACACAAGCATGTAATATCACATTATAATGCTTGAAATTACTAAAATCATGAATTCATAGGCCCTAACCCTTCATGATAGACAATATTCAAGCATATACATGCTCATTCAATGAGTTAGAAACAAGGATTCAAGAACACACGCCCTTTTCTTGATTGGGGCATCTAAAGTTGGTTAGGTTATCGAGTAACCTTAATCATTCTACATTTTGGTCATCTATTTTTTCTCAGTGTTGTGTTGCAAATAATGCATCTCAAAAAGGGGTATCTATAAACACTAAAATGTGGTAAATCCGATTAAGCACCCACAAAAATGATCAAATTAACATAATATGGCCCCTTGGGCAGCCCTTAGGAGGCTCATAGTGGTTCTAGCCACTCCGAAAAGGGTTTCAGAGGCTATCGGCCCAATTTTGGGAGGTTTTGACCCAAAATTCACCACCGTCCCACCTTGGGATGATGGGATATTCCTATCATCCCACCTTGGGATGGCGGTGAGCCCTCGTCCCAAGGTGGGACGGTGGTGAATTTTGACCCAAAAAAAGTCAAAATTTTGCCAAATGGCACCCAAAAACTGCCATTTGACCACCCAACTAGAGCATGCAAGGTAGAGGACAGGGAATCCTTATGAAATCCATCTTGATGAGGGCCAAATTGGGATATTCTCTTACACACCCTATGCATGTGTCCCATTTGACAAGTTGCACCCCCTACCATGCATGCCCTTTTGCACATGAGCCCCTTTGAATAATGGAGAGGAGTTCTAGGATATGTAATGGAGTGCTACCAAGATTTACCCTCACCTTATTGCACCTTTTTGCCCTCAAAATATCCCTTTTACCAAGGAGGTTACCGGGTGACTTCAAGAAGGTAATCCGAGCATAACTTTTCAATCCGGGTGAATTTCTTCACCAAATTCTATGACAACACACCTTAGGTTGTTTAGGAACATCTGCTAGTGGTTTGGTAAGAAAAAGTTGCTGGATTTGATGGGTATCCCCTCATAGGGTACCCCCAAATAGTTGCAGTCACCATCACCCCCCTGGGATGAGGGTAAATTCTTAAGCAATTTCTTGACTATTTTTTTTTATACATGGTGGAATGGGTAGCCGCCACGAATCCAGGTAGGCTGTACAACTTTTATGGACACCATAGTATTCTATGTTGTCTACCCTAGAAGCTGCCATACATATATTCATGCAGTTCATACCTATAACCGCCATGCCACAATATTTTTAAACTTTTTACGTCATTGAAAGCACCAAGAAAGGGACAAGCGTTCAGTCAGATGAGGCCCGAGATTTGAACCTTGGACCTTCACCCCCATTATGGGGTTTGGATCAACCAATTGGTCTACAACTAAGACCTTTTCTTTACTATTTTTAACTAGTTATTTTCTACATTATTCCATGATCCTACAATTCAAATTTCAGGTCATTTGGAGTTAAAATGAAGGAGTTACGATATTTTTAACTTTCTATAGGCTCGTAGGGCCCATCCAGGCACCCCAGTTTGATGCAGGTGGATCCGGACTCCAATTGGAAAATATGATCATATGGTTTGTCTTGAAATTCCAATTTATGCATACTGACCTACTTTCATGAGTTTTTGATGAGTGCAAGTTTGATATTTTGTTGTATTTTTTTCATAGGTTGCAGGTGGGTGACACTAAATTGAGGGTCTATGGATGTAATTTTCAATCTATTTTGGGTGATATCCTCCCAAAATATCCTCTTTAACATCTCTACAAATTTTCAAGTCATTTGGATATCATTTGATGCACTTTTATTTCATATGCCATTTTTCCCCTATGGGGATTGCATGTTTTCACCATACACCCTTGTTATTCGACCTCTTTTTGATTTCTTGTGTGTAGGTACAGGTCCTTAGAATGCTTTGGGAAGCAATACAAGACATTAGATAACTTAGATACAAGTAGCGACAGCATTGGCTTGCCCACCTCGATTGTGGGTACGCGAAGAAACATTGGATGTGCACCTGGATTCCATGAAAGACTTGGTCTTTGGGAACCCAATATTGTAACAATTGTATCACCCTTTTGAGCCCTCAATGGGACTACTATAACATTGTATTGGATCCAATGAATTAATGATAAGAAGCTTGCTTTACTTCACTTTCCTTTGTTGGTTTTATTGTACTTTTGCATGCATGCTTCTTTTTTGATGCTCATTAGCGAGATGGGGGTAGATACGCATATTGTTTCACATAATTTGGTGCAAATTTTTTCCCTACTTCAATTGGTCCTTCAAAAATATAGTGCACAATATGATCGATAAAGGCGAGCTTATACTGCCAAATAACCCGCTGGTGCCCAAAAATCAAAACATGGGTATTTATAAAAATCCATTGCCAAACCATGAGGAACCACACAACAATGCCGATCATGTCAATCAAGTGTGTGTCAAACCACCTACCCAGGGTTTCATATGCATGGTTATTGTTTTTACCATACATGGGAGGTATGAGTAGCCAAATCAACCTCGCGCTCCCATAAGAATACAATCTATGCCGAATCAGTGACCAGTTCAAAATATTCTAGGACCACCAGCTAGACCGGTGGTGACCATATGAAGCAGGTTGGTTCAAATATTGTAGATAATTCTTGAAAAGTTATCTATTTATGAGTTGATACAGCAGTTCCCTAAGCACAGAGAGACTCTCATGGATATTTTGAGGTCCATTGAGGTGTAGTCCCAGGATGCTCAAGCATTCACCAATTTTGTGGGACACGTACAATAGTGCCAAGAACCCATGATCCAATTTTATGATCATGAAATCAGGACGGTTCCTATAGATACAACTGACCCATCATTACATATCATCACATGTGTTAATCACATGTCATTCAAGAGGGTCTTTATTGACACTGGTTCGTCGATCAATATTATAATGACCAAAGTGTTAAGTCATTTAAAGCTTCCCAACTCATAAATTGTGCCCACTACATTTACATTGAGAGCATTTAACAATGCACTATGCTCGAAGGCTGGCATAATCATCCTACCTATTCAGTTGGGCCTAAAGACCATCCCTGTGATGTGTCACGTGATCAAAGGCACCATACAATATAGCATCCTTCTTGGAAGACCTTGGATTCAAGAAATGTGTTGTGCTCCATCCATACTATATCAATGTGTAAAATACATTCATGAGGGATAGGTTCACATGGTGTCGTCAGATGAGGAGTCCTTGAAATTTGTGAACCTAGCTGATTTTCCAGGGGGTTTCATACTCCCATAAATGTACTTGGATGTTTGACCAACATCGTCTATTAAGAATCCAAGAGGTAAAAAAAGAGTGTGTGTGTGCTCAACCATCGACATCTGTATCACTTAGATCCGAGCACACTACAAAAATTTATCTACATCAACAATGCTTTGGGATGAAAGTAAGTTAAAGGTGAAAATGAGCAAAAATAAAAAAAAGCAGGTGCTCGAACCAGTCACTAAAGAGGCTCTCACTCCCATGGAATGGGAGAATCCAAGGACAAAGCCATGAAGGTACCTCAGCCTGCCTCACCTGCATCGTCAATAGGGTCATCCGTACCATAGATGAATGTTCATCTGGAAAACATAGGGTTAGGTGAATATATTGTGTAGAATGCAACCTTTGGACCAATTCTAGAGATTGCACAATATATGGGCCAATCACATGCTCATCATTATCTAGTTGGATCAATAGTGCCATTGGGGGAGCCACCCAATCAAAAAAAAATTGTCTATGTTGGTCTGGATCAGCTTCCTACTCGAACACCCATGGATGAAGATGATGGTAAATAGTTTGTAGTGAATATTCGTTACCTATCCAAACCTAAATATTCCATGCGTATTTTTGAATTATATCATTGGCATGGGTATGGCCTTGGTATTTTTAAGCAAGGATGTAGGACTTCGGTTGAGCCACATTATCAATTGGTAACTAATAGGTTCGAGCTAGGGTTGCAAATATGATGACAGGATGATTTGCTTGCCACATATTTAGATCACCTATAACTTAGTCTAGGGGATGATGTGGATTTCAACACATATCACCCTACTCCTACTGCATTCCAAAGGGATAACCGGATGGTGTGTTACATCATCATAGCACCACTCGAGACGTATCACAAGAATATCTCAGTAGACAGTGAGTCTTCATAAAAAAATTAGTTGAGGGATGAGGCTAAGCCAGTTTATAAGGCAATATTGTATTTATGACACTTGTACCTAATTTTACCTAACAACAATGATAGTGATGAGGAGATAGCCTATATGGGGCCATATTTTCTAGATTATCCCATTCTAGTGGGGGTAAATGAGGGCTTGTATTATGATAGCAATGAGGAAGATGAAACAGAGAGAGCCTACCTAGGACCTCCCTACGTATACTATCATAATGCACTGTATACGATTGAGGACATGTGTAGAGAGATTGATCTGAATCCTCACCTTAGGGGAATACCACCAAAAATCGAAGTGATCTATCACATGGTGTTTCCTGAACTACCTATGTATATGGAGCTCATTGAGTTGAATGATATAATCTTGTAATTAGTTCATAGAGAGGACCCAGTTATCTATAGCTAGCATAGAGAGGACCCATTTGTGCCCATACCAATAGAGCCATATCTCAGGTATGGGAGCTTCATCAGTGATGTATATGTTTGTCCATGTGGTATTGGAGATCAATTCCATTCCATCAATATGGTCTCCATTGATTTGACCACCCCACTCTGTAATATAGCTGATCCATCCAAACTATTGCATTTAAATGTAGATGCTATTGACTGGGATCATGTTGACTTGCCTGTTGAGCCTGAATATTTCTTCCCTAATGAAGAAATTATGCAACCATTCCACTTTGCTTCAGGTTGTACTTATGATGTCTATCATGCTGAGGATGCTTCCAATGTGGAACATATAAACCCAGCCAATGACATCCATTTGATCCCTATGCCTCATCAGTTGGAGGAGGGATCACACATGTTAGTAGAGGAAACCTTCAATGTGGATATCAATAATTATCCCACCAATCCAAGGAAGGTTAAATTTGGAGAGAGTCTCACTCCTGATGAGTGTGCCACCCTCATACCTATACTAAAAGAGAGACCTAATATTTTTGCTTGGAATTATAAAGATATGATAGGTCTAGATCCAAAATTGGTTACCCATAACCTTTTGCTAGACCTATCAAAAAATCTAGTCAATTGGAAGCTTAGAAATATGCATCTAATAGTAGCCTTAATGGTGAAGTATGAATTGCAAAAACTATTGGACATAGAGTTTGTAATCTCCATCGACTATCTGGAATGGGTATCCAATATGGTGCCCGTAAGAAAACATGATGGAAGAATCCATATTTGTATGGATTTTATACTTGAATAAGGCAACACCAAAGGATTCATTTCTATTGTTGAATATTGATGCTCTTGTAGACGCAACAGTAGTTCATGAGATGCTCTCCCTGATGGATGATTTTTTTGGATACAATCAAATTTGGATTAAGCCCAAAGACCAGAATAAAACTACATTTATAATGCCATGGGGGATATTCTGCTATAAAGTTATGTCATTTGGCCTTAAAAATGTTGGTGCCACATATCAGTGTGCCATGAAATATATCTTTCATGATTATATGCATAAAATATTAGAAGATTATATTGATGTCTTATTGGCAAAGTCATTACTACATTCTGAGCATGTAGAGGTCTTAAGGAAGGTCTTAGATCTCCCGATAGAGAACAATGTCAGGTTGAACCCTAAGAAGTGCATTTTTGGTATAACTTCAGGAAATATCTTAGGTTCATCATTTCAAAGTGAGGCATCGAAGTCGACCTAGCAAAGGTCAAGGCTATTCTAGAGATGCATCCTCCCTCAAACATCAAATAATTAAGAAGCCTACAGGGCAAAGTGGCATTGATAAAGAGATTTATCACTAAATTATCGGATAAATATTGGCCCATGAATTGACTTCTACACAAGGGGGTCCCATTCAATTGGTACGAGGACTGTCGAGTAGCCTTTGCTGAAATAAAGCAATACTTTGCGATGCCACCAGTGCTAGCTCCACCAATGCTAGATGTGCCATTTTTACTATATATATCGACAATCGACTTTGCATTAGGGACCATGTTAGCCCAAAATAACATGCAAGGCAAATAACATGCCATATATTATATTAGTTGAACCTTTGTGAGCTATGAGATCGGATATGCATATGTGGAGAAGCTATGTTTAGAAGTAGTATTCGCTACAAAGAAATTATGGTACTATATGTTGATTCATACAACATATGTTATATCCAAACAAAATCCTTTGCAGTACATGATGAGAAAAACATATCATAACACATGTACTACAAAGTGGATCATGCTACTGACATAATTTGATCTGGAATTCATAAGCTAAAAGTCCATTAAGGGACAAGTCATAGCTAATCAACTGGCTGAAGCACTGCTATAAAATAGTAGGTCTCTGACCATTGAGCTTTTGGATGATGTGGTCTTCATCATATACAAAGCTCCCAAACCTGAAGAACTAGAAAACAATGCTGATATGATCTTGTTCTTCGATAGTTTGAAGTATGAGCAAGGAGGTGGTGCAGGAATAGTGTTTGTCATGCCACAAAGAGATCCAATGCCCTTGTCATTCAAATTATACTTTTCATGTACCAACAACAATATTGAATACGAAGCCCTAATATTGGGCCTCCATATAGTCATCACCATGAACATTAAAATATTAAACATCTTTGGTGACTCCTTGCTCATAGTCAACCAAGTTAAGGGGCTCTTTCAATGCCAATGTCCCATGTTAAAATCATATAAAGATTTTGTTGTTACATATTTGGTTAAATTGGAATGGTATGACATCGAGGAAATACCTCATTCATCAAATAGGTTCATAGACATCATGGCATCTTTGGGATACTTATTCCTTTAGAATCCATCTATTGATTTTACTACCATCCATGTTAAAATTCTCTCGCATTCAGTAGCAGAAAACGAAGCCTTTGATAATAAAGATTCAATCAACATGATTAGAGTGGAACCAACAGCTGAATGGTTCTGTAAAGCTGAAAAATTTCAAAATAAGGCTCTTTGGGGGTCATTAACCTCTCAAAGTTCGATGGGGAGTGGTACTACCATTCACCACAAGATTTTTTCCTAGTCTGCATTTGAACATGTAGATACACAAGGGGAGCAAGTCATATTGGCAGTTGAAGCTGAGGCTTACCAGAGCTAGATGTCGCAAATCCAAGACTTCTTAAAATTGGGTGTGATCTCAAAGGGATTATCGCATGCTGTAAAATACACATTCAAGAAAAAAGTAACTAAATATATCTTTCTAGGAGACATTTTGTAGCGACAAGGCTACGATGGAGTTCTCCTTCATTGTCTAGAGCTCCAAGAGGTATCTTGGACGATTTCACAAGCTCATGATGGTACATACAGTGGCTATTTTATTGGCATGGCCATCATCAAGCACATCCTTTGAATGGGTTACTATTTGCCCACTATGGAGAAGGAGTGCAATGTGTATGCCAAGAAATGCATCAAATGTCAGCATCATGCTAATCTTATGCACTTGCCATCACAGGCCTTACATGCCCATTCAAGTGGGTTTGCCATTTTCTTAGTTGGGATTAGATCTTATCGATAAGATCTCTCCTCCATCATCAGGTCGACATACTTTTATTATTATGGCTACTGATTACTTTACCAAATGGGTGGAAGCAATACCCCTAACAACGACAACTAGAAATCGCATAATAGAGTTTATACTCGAGCATATCATATGTTATTTTGGGATTCCATCCAAGATAATTTCGGATAATGGAACATAATTTAAGAACAAAACTGTGAGAGGTTTGACGTCTAAGTATAGAATCAAACACAATTTTGTAAATCCTTATTATCCGCAAGAAAACAGGCAAGTTGAGGCCTCAAACAAGATAGTGGTGTCTATCTTGAAAAATATGGTCCAAGAAAACCACAAATATTGGCATATCCAGCTACCCCTTGCATTATGGGCTTACAAGACTAGCATTCAAATGCCCACTAGGGAAACATAATTTTTACTAGTATATGGCATTGAGGCCATTATGCCTTTAGAGTTGGAAATTCCAATGTTGCACGTCGCATTGAAAGAGTTCATTGATGACAACACCGTGTGACAAGCTTAACTAAATCAATTGATGTTGCTTTATGAAAATCATGTGAATGCCCTTGATAATCATTGTGTTTATTAGGAGCAATTAAAATGAGCTTATAATAACAAAGTCCATCAAAGATACTTTAAAGTTGGGGATATTATTTTGAAAGATAACCAACAAAACTCTAATTTGTCATCTAATATGCAAGACAAATTCATGGCTAATTGGCTAGGACCCTATATCATATCTGAAAATGTTGGTCTGGGTACTTATCACCTAACATCACTAGGGGGTTTTAAGGAGCCTGAACCTCTCAACATCATCCATATTAAGGTGTTCTATGCTTGAGAGCGTAGCAAAAGGCACCAAGGATTCCAAAAAAACCGCTTGGTCATGTCACTTAAAATCCTTGAGGGTTTACTTAAAACTGCTCGGTCAATCCCTAAAGGCTCTAAGGATTCCTAAGAACTGCTTGGTCATCCCTAAAAGCTCCAAAGGTGCTCATAATCCCTTTGGTCAACTTAAAAGCCCCAAGTATTTTTTAAAAAATTGCTTGGTCAATTTAAAGGCTCCAAAGACGTCTGTTAGCTCTTTGATCAATCCAAAAAGGCTCCAAGGGTTCTTAAAATATATTAATCAAATCCCAAATGCTCCAAATGCATGTAATCATCGTTTGGTAAAATATAAAGGCTCAAAATCAATAAAATCCAAAAAAAATGAGTAAAGCATAAAATCCAAAAACATTTGCATTTGCATTATGCATTTGTATCATCCATTCATTTCATCATTGCATTACATATAAGCATTCCTCAGTGATTGCAATCTGCAATAGAATGGATGGTGTTTGTCAGTATTACAAATGATGCCACATTTATGTTTTAATCATGCACCTCTGCATTTATCATAATCTATAATTCATGTGAGTAAATGTGTTTGTCAACACAACACATGTTGCTATAAAAATATGTATGTATATATACCAAAGTTTTTTTGTCACTTAGCCATACCTAGTGGGTTTCTCAAATGTCGTAGAAAGATTCTTTTGATTTTGTAGATGAGGTCACTAGTTGTGATAGTGCTTGGCATATCAGGATCGCATCACTAATTGACACATTTAAAATCTTGTTAAGATAAGGGAGGATGAAAGCTATGAAAGTGGTCCTAGGTATTTAGAGATATGGGTTTTATTATCTACTTACCTTGCAAATAGGTCAGTCTAGAGTGGTGAACCTTGGCAAAAGGACAAGATTTCCCCTACACATGCACTCCCTTGATTACAATTAAAGGAGCAATATCCTAGAGTAACATCCTAGATCAAAATTAGAGGTTGATACCCCACATTGATATTCTAAAATCAATATCCCAAATTGACATCTCCAAAGTCAAAATCCCCAGTATTCAAATCAAATATCAAATGAAGATCAAAATCAAGTTCAAATTCAAATCTAAAGTAACATAGTGAATCAAAATACCTATATAAATCCCTTTCTCAAGAAAAACAAGAATAAACAGTGATTTTTATCACTCAAAGTAAAATGTGTAAAACAATAATTTTTATCACTACACATGAGCAAGTATCCTTATGAATAGAAAGAAAATAAGGGTGAGAACTTGAATCCCTAAATTGTTCACCATTCAAATCCATAGAGTGAAACCCGAGTGCAGTAATGGGTTGAAAGAGTCTCGCCTACTTCTGGAGTAGTAGTTCTATTGGGTGATCCCCAATCGTAGCAATGGGTTGAAAGAGTCTCGACTATTCTTGGAGGGGTAGTCCTGATCAATTTGCAATATGAGCTAGCTCTAGGTACCTTGGGTTGTCTAGAATTATAGTCCAATCAAGTCTAAAACAAGGATGATACGAACATAGGAGGAACACGATCTCACATATAGGTTGGAAAACTCTCGACTGAAATCTGGGGTATGTTTATGGTATATATAAAAATACTCACATACACACATAGGGGTAATGAATAGTTGGGTCATTCATGAAGAAATAGTTTTTCAAAAAAAGCCTTGTACATTTAGTATGTGATGTTTGAGAAGTCTACTAGGGTGTTTGAGTCTCATGGAAAACCTCAAAAATTTCTCTAATAGCAAAAAAATATCAAATATCACAAACCATATAAAATAAATTCATTTCAAATCATCAAACTGTAAAGTATCAAATCCGTGATACATAATTACATTGAGCACAATCAAGATATAGGATAGTGTTGAGTGGTATTTTCACCCGATTGTGAAAACACACTCTCCGATAGGATTTGGGTTCTAAATCCTCTGCTTGCAAAGAAACAATTTCTCCAAGGTTCCTGTTATGTGAGCATTTTGCATCTGTGTATAAAAGATATTTAATTAAAATGCTTAGAACACCTTAGTGGTTGCAAGTAACTGAAAACAAGGGGCACTGTGGTTTATTTTACCATGAAATTAATGATTGTTCATTGAACCCTTATAAAACAAACGTGATCTGATCCTTATATGACCATGCTGTAACTTCAAAATAAAGTTTAATGAAATGCCATAAATGATGGAATTATTTATGGATTTTGAAGTTTTTTAATTTTTATTTTATTTTAATTTAAAGCTTGAAAAATTAAAGTTGGAGCTTCTGAAAAATAAAATACAGCAAAAAGAAAATAAAATGTAAAAGAAAAGAAATTAAAATTGCATCCAGTATGATGCTATCCCGTCCTGGAAAAACCGAAGATGTGAGGTTTCCATGCATGCAACCTAACCTATTGAACCTACAAACATGCACAATCCAGATAAGTTAAGTGTTGGTCTCTGGGGTTTACTGTTATTTTTTAGATTTAGACATTCGCATGAAGCAACCAAGAGAACTTGCATTAAACTTCATCTATAAGCCTAGAAATCTGAAAAAGGGAATGATAAATATTAAAACATGCATGCAGAAAATAACTCCTTTCTTGCCAACAAGATGCAAATTTTTGAACACTCTGCATTAATAATATGTCAAGTTACAATGGTAGCATCTCTGGTTTTCTCAAAACCAGCAAAAGGAAGGAAAACAGCCCCAAAGCAGGCCCAGAATGACCCTCTAGCCTCTAGTACTGCAACTCTGCTCCAGCGGTTTCCGACCTCTGTATCTATCCTGTGCTTCTACTTTTAAATCCTGGCAATGCTCTCTGTTTTGGCCTGTGACGCTTCGTTTCCCCTTCCAGATCGCTTCGTTTCATATTCTTGATTACTTCGTTTCTTTGAATTCATGCTTGATGTCAAAAAATTTGATAATATTCTATGAATGTAATGTTTTTGTAACCCTTATGCATGTATGCCACGTGTTTTGCACCTTTTTGTATCTTCTGTAACGGCCCCATGAAAATCATGACCAAAAATAGCATGCAGCTTTGTCCGTCTTCCTGGCCGCGAAAACGCGACATGTCGCGAAATCGTGACACTTTTCATTTTCTAGCAGCGATGGAGCAACTTGTTGCGATTTCGTGACACTTTTATTTTTTTCGACAGCGATGGTGCGAAAAGTCACGATTTCACGACATGTTGCGATTTTGCGACATGTCGCGATTTCACGACATGTCGTGATTTCGTGACACTTTCTATACTTGTGCATTTTTGCCCCTTTTTCTTGAATTTTAGCATCTGGGTCACTGAGATTCCTTCTGAAAGCATGCAAAAAATATGGGTCCCCAATTTTTGGGTGTGTTGTGGATCAGCCACAACAAATGGCGACTCTGCTGTCAAATGCTCTTGAGCATTTTAGTGAGAACCCAACCTAAAACATATACAAACTTGAAAACATGCGTTAGCACATAAGCAATATAACAAATGCCCAAAGATCAGAAGTACATGAATCAATAGAATCATCAAGTATTAGCTCAGTGTGTGCAATGAATTTCTTTCCCAATCGTTTGAAATTGATCCACACTCCATTGTCAGTTTTGCATGAATGCATATATGAGATTGTGAATGATTTGTGTAACCTAATGAATTTGCTAGGAGATCTTGCTTTTATAAAATACATAGTCTTTCTCCTAGTATCATGTACAAAAATTCAAGATTTCCAAACCCTCTTAGGATCTACTAATTAATTGCCTTATTATATCCCAAAGTTGGTTATGAGCCCCTACTATCTTGAACCTATGTGCAAGTGAATGTGAAATCAGAACTTTGGGGAATCAGACTCCCAAAAAACCGAGATGAGATTTTAACCCTATCCTTACTATTCTGATTTAGAATTCATTACCTCACTTTGAGAAAAATAATTTAACCAATTATGGAAACAATGGTCATGCTAGTCTAACCCTTTGGACAATCAGTGGTCTTGTTTTTTTTTTAGACAAGACATGTTGCCATGCATGGGCATACTTAAACCCATAATCCAAAACTTATCCTCATTTCTTTGGACCTTGGAGATGAATACCCATCCTTTGTAGAGGACAAGTAGTACGATCCTTCCAATCCAATATAAATATGAGATGGGAAAAATTTATTTTTTACTTCTTGGACCTTAGGGATGACTACCCATCCTTGCTAGGGACATGTAGTACGATCCTTCCAATCCAAACTTTAGATGTAAATGGAAAATATTAATTTTTTACTTAGACCTTGGGGATGACTACCCATCCTTTGCAGAGGACAAGCAGTACGATCCTTCCAATCCAAGATTTATTATGAAATGAGACATAGGAGCTTTGGGGAATCAGATTCTCAACCTAAGCGAGATGAGAATTTATGCCCTATCCTTACTACTCCATGTAGGTCAAATCAAAGCTTTGGGGAGTTGGATCCTCAACCTAAGTTCGATGAGGATTTAGCCCTATCCTTACTACTCTGATTTTAGGCTTTAAGCTTTATGGAAGTGGTCAAAACCACTATTTTAAGGATCATGTTGCATAAATAGGATAGACATGAAATACTTCTTTTGCCCAACCTTTTCTTCCAAGTTAGGTTTTGATCATTTTGCTCAAGATCCTTTTTAATGTATAAGACGTGCTTGGTTCTAGATATCTCAAGACTCAGTTTCCAACCTTAGGATTCTCTTCTTATTTATGTGATAGCATAACCTTAAGAGGATTTGACACACTTTAATGATTTGCATTTGAAATGCACTTGCAACTACGATGGCATGTATTGCAAAGTGAGATGTAATATGAATGCATTGTCTTTTGAATTGCAGATGAGATATTGCTATATAAAACTGAGTACTTCATGCATCACAAGTTTCAAACAATATTATTAAATTGTTTGTGTTACTTGTGGAGCTTTTACAAGACAATTCCAATGTTTCATATTCTCCCGATCTAGAACATAAGTTAGCATCTCAAGGCAACTTTTTCATCATCATTTTTTTTTTTTTTTTAATAGACAAACAAAACATGCCAAATAAACACACAACTTTAAATCCAAATCCAAATATCAATCCCAAAATGAAACTTGAAAACACAAACCCAAAACCAGAAACCAAAATCTATATACAAATGTACACTATAATACAAAATGATGCAAATCTTGGATTATCACTTTCCTAGATCCCACACATGATTAGAACATTTCAACAAAAATATGACATGATATGCATGCCAAATGTTGTGGGAATCCAACACAAACAAGACTAAACCAAACAATGCAACAAATTTCCACTTGCCATGCTCACCATACCAATTTGATTTAGTTCCAATAATACTCCCATAGGTAAGCATCAAATTACTAAAATGATTAGACAATAAATGATTTTCAATTTTATCATGTCTATTCTCTAAGGTATAAACCTCATAATTCCATTCATGATTTAGAATTAGGCTCTCTTTTTCAAATATGCAATTTTGTAAGTAAGAGCCTATTTCTACAAATTTCAAAGCCAAATCATTTTCCAAATTTGTAGGCCAATCAAATTTGTGTAACAATTTCCAAGCATCTAGGATATTTACTAAATTAGGATCATTAAAAGTTTTTATCCTAGATTCAATTAATAATAGTTGGTTAATTTTGTTTAACAATTCAAGTGCATTAACCTCTTTTCCATTCATTGAAACAATGTTATTAAAGGTGTGATTAAAAATTATACTTTGTTTTTCATTTACCTTTAGTGACATTTCATCATTCAAATTATTTAAATTCAAAATATGGTCATCCTTTTCAATCCTCAAACACTCTTGGTCAAAGTGTATGTCAAGTAATCTGCTTTGATGATCACTTATTTGAGTTTCTTCCAATTGATCCATCTCTTTATCATTTGGTTCTAATTCTTTGTTCACTATCCATGGTATCTCTTCATTTGAATCCTCAAAATCATCATGCAAACTTGCATCCACACTTTCAATGAATTTATATTCAACATGATCAAATTTTGTCACCTTTTCAAATCCTGTGAATATGATATCTTCATATGATGTAGAAGGTTCAACATCCTGCATATCAAGTAAAATATGAGTTTTATCTATAGGGATGTGATAAAAGAATGCATCATCATATCTCCCCCAACCATTGTAAAAATCGTCATCCAAATCCATAGAATGAAAATCCATGATGTTTGTGACATGATCTCTTGATTCATTCATAAATTATTTTTCTTATTTGTCCTTGGTAATAAGATGGTTATAATCTTCCAAAATTTGATGAGATTTGAAACCCTCTTCCAAAACATCCTCAAGTTGTACAGGAGTTGTAATATCTTCCTTTGAGTAGGCAATTATGTTGTCCTGTATATCAATTGGCACAAAAGTTTCATTAGTAGTTTTGGAATGAGTGAAGTCTTCCCACTTCTTCCAAGCATCATAATAATCCTCTTTCAAAATCAAGTGGTGGCGTTCAACTACTTCTTCAACATCTTCCAATTCATCAATGTGTTTCTCATCAAATTCATCTTCACCTTCCTTAGATGGTTCAATTATTTCCAAAAGTGGGTTATTTCTTGAATTCAAATTTATAAGGCTATCATTGTCCAAATTAGTAACCCATGATTCATTATCATAATTTGGAGGGTGAAGAATTTCTTGATCTTTAATTTTACACGTCTCATCAATAGTATCTTCCAAGAACAAGTGAAATTCTATCATATCTTCAAATTTATTTATTGATTTTCTTTCCATTTCACTTTCAACCACTTCATTCAATTCTATGGTAGGTTCCATCCATTCACATATATCAAACATTGTTGAATTTAGAACCCCTTCATCTAGATAATCATGTATCTCTACATGATCCTCACTAGTGGATGTTGTCTTAGCAATTTGCACCTCCTCGTGGAGTACATCTAAGGTGGTTGTAATATTTGGATATTCAAATTCATCCCCTTGATCATTTACCTTAGGTATCATTGGAGTGGAGGGTACTATGTTTGATGGTTGGTGTAGGTTGGCATCAAAAGAAAAATTTCTCATATGAACATGTTGTGCCTTTTCTTCTTCAAGACCTTGTCATTCTATCTCTTCTAAGACCTCATGGATTTTCTCTAGAGACAAGCCACTCATTTTTTCCTCAATGAGTGAAGCAAGTGTGGGGTGTATGGCTCCTAGGTATACTTTCATGGCTTCTTCTTCCAATGTGTTAAAATTTTCCCACATTTGGGAGTGCAATTCACGAAATCTTCCATTGAATTGACTCAAGGATTCATTAGACTCTTTACATATGGAGGTAAACTGATTTTTCAATATTTCTAAGTCAGCCTGATTACCAAAATGATTAAGATAGGCTGCTTCTAGTTGTATCCAAGAAGTCCTAACCTCCATGGGTAGTTGGCTATACCAAAATAATGGTCTATCATCCAAAATGTATGCAAATAACTTACAAGCTACCTCCTCATAAAAAATCTGGAATTTACATAATGCATCCTTGTAAACCTGTAGTTTTTGCAAGTATCCTAGTGGCACCTCTTGATTAAAACATTGTAAAAAATCCAATAACATTGTAGGAATATGATAGGGTATCACATGTAAAGCCTCATAATAATCCTCTATCATTGATACCATTCTCTCTCTTAGAGACATTATTTCAGCTCTCCGGGATACCATTTGTTCCTCAAGTGTTGCCATTAGTGAAACTATAAAATGTAATTTCAGAACCAAATCTGTTGAATATTCAACCTGTAATTTAAAAAAAAAATCAAGTTAGCATCAACTAAGAGATGTATTCATTAAAATCAAATGAAAAGTAATTTCATGAGACCAAAATTCTAAAAAAATTAAATCAAATCACTTTAATTATGTATGAACAATCAGAAAAATATTACAGCATACCTGAATTAAAATAGAACAAGTAAATAAATTCAGGCCGTCCTTTTTACAGTTTGCTGAGTGTTAGAGAATTAAAGCATAAAAATTTAAATTTAAATAACACTAAAATAAACCCGTTCGGCCCTCCAGCACCAATCTGTTGAGTGGTGTTAGAGGCCGTATATGCTAATAAAATGGACTTGAAATATTTAGCAATGTAAAGCTCTTAAACAATTAAAAACCCGTAGCATCTAAAATCATGATAAAATAAACCCTTTTAAAGCCCTCCTTCTAGCGCCAATCTGTTGATTGGTATTTTCACCCGATTGTGAAAACACACTCTCCGATAGGATTTGGGTTCTAAATCCTCTGCTTGCAAAGAAACAATTTCTCCAAGGTTCCTGTTATGTGAGCATTTTGCATCTGTGTATAAAAGATATTTAATTAAAATTCTTAGAACACCTTAGTGGTTGCAAGTAACTGAAAACAAGGGGCACTGTGGTTTATTTTACTATGAAATTAATGATTGTTCATTGAACCCTTATAAAACAAACGTGATCTGATCCTTATATGACCATGTTGTAACTTCAAAATAAAGTTTAATGAAATGCCATAAATGATGGAATTATTTATGGATTTTGAAGTTTTTTAATTTTTATTTTATTTTAATTTAAAGCTTGAAAAATTAAAGTTGGAGCTTCTGAAAATAAAATACAGCCAAAAAGAAAATAAAATGTAAAAGAAAAGAAATTAAAATTGCATCCAGTATGATGCTATCCCATCCTAGAAAAACCGAAGATGTGAGGTTTCCATGCATACAACCTAACCTATTGAACCTGAAAACACGCACAATCCAGATAAGTTAAGTTCTGGTCTCTGGGGTTTACTGTTATTTTTCAGATTTAGACATTCGCATGAAGCAACCAAGAGAACTTGCATTAAACTTCATCTATAAGCCTAGAAATCTGAAAAAGGGAATGATAAATATTAAAACATGCATGCAGAAAATAACTCCTTCTTTCTTGCCAACAAGATGCAAATTTTTGAACACTCTGCATTAATAATATGTCAAGTTACAATGGCAGCATCTCTGGTTTTCTCAAAACCAGAAAAAGGAAGGAAAACAGCCCCAAAGCAGGCCTAGAATGACCCTCTGGCCTCTAGTATTGCAACTCTGCTCCAGCGGTTTCCTGACCTCTGTATCTGTCCTGTGTTTCTGCTTTTAAATCCTGGCAATGCTATCTGTTTTGTCCTGTGACGCTTCATTTCCCCTTCTAGATCACTTCATTTCATATTCCCGATTACTTTGTTTCTTTGAATTCATGCTCGATGCCAAAATGTTTGATAATATTCTATGAATGTAACATTTTTGTAATCCTTATGCATATATGCCACGTGTTCTGCACCTTTCTGTATCTTCTGTAACGGCCCCATAAAAATCGTGACCAAAAATAGCATGTAGCTTTGTCCATATTCCTGGCCGTGAAAACGCGACATGTCACGAAATCATGACACTTTTCATTTTCTGGCAGCGACGAAGCAACTTGTCGTGATTTCGTGACACTTTTCTATTTTTTGATAGCGATGGTGCGACAGGTCACGATTTCGCGACATGTCACGATTTCGTGACACTTTCTATACTTGTGCATTTTTGCCCCTTTTTCTTGAATTTTAGCATTTGGGTCACTGAGATTCCTTCTGAAAGCATGCAAAAAACATGGGTCCCCAATTTTGGGGTGTGTTGTGGATCAGCCACAACAGATAGATACTGGATAGATATCAGAAATGATATTTAGATGGCCAATGATTATATCATACATATTATATTAATTTACAAAAGCTTATGAATAGAAAATATACATCATTGCATCACATATATGGGTGATTAATTGATTAAAATTCTTGTAATGAGGATTTTCAATTACATCCATGATTTTTACACATTCGGTGGTGTCGTCCATTATATTGTTAAACACATATCGCATTCATTCCTTATTTTTTAAGTGATTAAAGCATACATGTTCATTTACATTAGATTATCATCGTATAAATAATGCATTACATACATTACAACAACATATTGTGACATCATCATAAATTAAATGTATACAATAAAGCAAAGTTAAATATGTGTTTAAAAGTAAACATCGCATCCATATGCATCCATCATAAGTAGCACATCTAAAAATCTATATCACTGCATATCATCAGCATCATAAATTAAATAGCTATCTAGTGCATGTCATCTATACATCACATAATATAAACATAGCATCAATATGAGCATTTGCATCCATGTGCATAAACATAAACATAAAACATATAAATGACAAATACACATAATGAGCCAAAATTATCATATATATAAATATGTGTATCAATGAGTACATATAGGTACATCAAAAATACATGTAGGCCACATCTGTGTAGGTCCTCGACCTTACACTCAAAAATAGTACAAAAAAATATCTTTGTCAGATCTATACTAAGGGTCTGCACTCCCAGCCTACGAGTCACCACCATAACCCCCGCCATCCCTATGGCTCCTATGAGAGTTGGCTCCATGTGTGCTAGAGGACCTATGTGTCCTATCGGTCTATGGATTTGATGGCTCAAACTAGAATAGGACTGCCCTATTGTGTTGGTCCTGGTCTATTATGACCCAAAAGCATGTGGATCCTCTGGGACCTACTCGCCAATCAACCTGATGTGGACCTCTAGCTGGTATATATGGGATACCCTGCCTGTGTACCTCTTGTTTCCCTCCCCCATAAGGGTCTACAAGAACTAAATCTCTGCCATGGGGTCTTGGTTGCATGGTAGCAATGAATATGGTGTGGTTGGAGGTCCCATGATAGCCTAGGAGGATGAAGGATCCCCCCTCTATACCTTGAGTAGATCTCTTTCTATAATACCCACACTAAATCATACCTATGCCAAATCATGCACAATAGTGAGATCCTAGACCTATATCTCCATCGTCATAGCCCATTCTATGAGATATGTGATCTCCTCTTGGGCCTACTATAGCTGCCTCACACTATGAGCTAGATTCACCTCCAATACGGTGATAGAAGTGTCCCACTACAATTGTTGGGTCTACAGCTTCCCAACCTAACTTTGAAAATCAGCAACCTGAGCCAGTAGTTGCTCCACATCACTATAATAAGGTGCCTCACCCTCCTATGATACCTCCTCATTGGCCTCAACCTATGGAGCATCCTCGATGGTTCCCTCTATGCCCCATCTACCCTCTGTCCACTAGTGCACATTGCACCCCTCTAGATTAGCCTCGATGATGTCATTTGTCCAGTCAATGGGCCCTAAACCTTGCTACTATAGTAGGGACCACCAAGTATCATATGTGGGGGTGGTCCCAGCCCTAGCCATGCCTGTCTCCTAGAAATCATCTACCTCATCTCCAAGCGATGTCAATTGAATGTAGGGCAAATAACTCTCCAGTTTTAGGCACCTATAGATGGTAGGCAACTTCAAAATATCCTATACAAGCCCAAACTAGTGGAGGACACATGAATAGAATTGATGCTCATGGATCTTGACCTTGCGGTTGAGTAACCACCTATCCTTCTTCACCTGGTGCAACTACTTATCAGCCTTGGGCCACATAGGACAATCCATGTATGGATGCCACTCTATATCATTTGCTCAGAGCTATGCAAATCTAGTAATATAATGGTCCATGTCCTCGATGTGGGACCTACTCCAGAAGCCCTCCCCCCCATGATGCTAGCATACTGCATAGCACTGGCATGCGATAGGAATAGTAGTGATGATGAGTGGTAGGTTAGTTGATCGCTCGATCTTGACATACTGCCAGCCCCAGATCTAAAGTAATAGGCTACAACTGATCTCAACCTGGCTCCTGTGCATAGCTTGATATAACTTCTAGTATAGCTAACACAGTAAAGTGCTCCCGAAGATAAGAGTAGCGACCACCGTATCAAACTCTGGGTAACTCTCCTGATGATGGCCAGGAGTTTCCAAGGGATCCTCATGCTCTAGGAGTCTGGAAGCACAATCCACATGAATAAGTGAATGAAGATGGCCTCTCAAATAGATAATATGCCCTTCTCCTACCAACATCCAATGTGGATACCTCTATGGTCGATCTTGCCCTGGGCATCCTCATTACAATCCCCAAATATGTCATCAAATACATGCTCCCTACTCCATAAGGGAGATGAGGTGATGGGCTCACCATAAATCAGGATCTTGAAGATCCGGTAGATGTCCTCCAATGTAACAAATATTTCACCTATGGGTAGGTGAAATGTGTTGGTCTATGCATCCCAACATCGGGCCAACATAGTCATGTATGTTGTATCTATCTTGATCGTCGATATATCGAGCACATAACCAAAGAAAACTACATTGAACCATGCTCGCTCTTGTTTAGTGAGCTATCCGTGGAGGATGTAGAGGATATATGGCTCCCTGGATCTAGAGATAAATTTATATAGAGCAAAAATGTATAAGGAAATGATAACTAAAATCAACTAGAAATAGCTAAAAAATGTCCTAAAAAAGACAAACAAATCTAAAAATTGCTAAAAAAAAAAACACATCCAAAAAGTGATTAAAAAATTCACAAAAATTAAAAAATGCATCTCACAAATGTAATAAATGGCATTAATTGCCAATAAAAAGCAAAAAAATCAAATAAATTGAAAAAAAAATAAAAAATTACGGAACCACAGGTCAAACCTGTAGTCCGCGTAATGGTCAAATTTTTGGCCATTGGGATTTGAATCCCATCGTGGTTGACAGCTTTGATCCCCAATATGACAATTGGGAACCACATCTACTAGCTGTGGTCTGGAAACGTGACCTTTTATGGGTCACTTCCTAGCCTAGAAAACCAAAAATTAAAAATAATCTAGCCTAAAACTACTATGAAGTTCTTTGTTAATTATTTAGTGAGGTTAATTGGACCCATTACATAATGTGGTTCATTTTAAGTTGGTAAGGAGTACGAGGACTCAGTTTTGAGTTACCTTTCTCACACCGATGCCTCGGCTAGATGAAGGTTGTCCAGGGTCTGCCATCGAGATGTGTTGGAGGTCATAGGTAGCATTTTTGGTAGTATCTCGCACTAGTAATGCTTCCTTACCTCTTAGAGCTCTCCAGATTTAGTCACTTTCAAGGAATAATAATGAAATTTTCAAATGGTAAAAAATTATATACTTTTCCTAATTTTTTCAGACCGCAACTGATAATCGTGGTCCTAGAATTAGGGTTTTGCGACCGTAGGTCTAAGATGCAGTTCCCAAATTTGAAATTTCTAGCTACAACCCATAGGCACAGTTTGCAACTAGCATTAAATACACCAAAATCCCACCATGGGAAGGTTTTAACTGATAAATTAATGATTCCTAATGAATTAGAATCTCAATAAGAGCAATCATTTTATAAAATTTGGTGATGTTCAAGCACCAGGATCAATTAAAAATTTAAAAAGTCAAAAATAAAAATATTAAAAAAAGCCAAATGCACCTCGTATTCAGTTATTTACCTTAGACACTGGGCGGTTGAAGCGACTAATGCTCCATGCAATCCGACAATATGAGTAAATAACCATAAGGAAATTTGGGGTAAAATTGTCATCGTTGATTTGATATGCTTCTTTTAAATCCTGAAGAAGGCCTTCAAGGTTGGACTGCTCCACAAGAACAAGGCATTTCATGTTATTTCTCGTATGACATATTTTTAGTAGATCATAGACAAATTGATTCAACATAAATCTAATTGGACTTGTATCATTTCGATTCCCTAATAAGACTATCGTAGCCTGACCGCTCCATGGGATAGAAATGTGCAATTACTATTAATAGTTGCAATCATAAGCTGAACTAGTCCTAGCCAAGTAATTAAAATGCTAAATTTTAAGTTTGTTCAGATCATTCATTGTGGTCAAGTGACCTCATTGCTTTATTAATTGTCATTACCCTCATCGACTCGTCACTTAAGGGGGTATTCATAATATCATAATTATAATCAAAGTCAGTAGAAGATCCCTTGATCTTGTCAAATTGCATTCATCCTTGTGAATCATTGCCAAAAACTATCATAAGCTTACCCCTTTGCTTGGGGAAAATAGCATATATGATAGTTAATTTGTAACTCTCATCCTTTTGGATTGATAGGTGCAAAATCCTACTTGGCATTGATGCTATCCGAATGTCTAATGACAAGTGAAAAATCTTTCAAATTTAAGCCTTTCACCTAGTTGGAAGCAATGATTCCAGGATGCATGTCCTTTTGCAGGACCTGGGGCATCTAATGTTGATTAGATCAATTATCATCATGGAACCTTCGACATCATTTTAGGAGGTCCATTTTTTCTCAGCATTGTTTGATCTCACAATGCATCTCAAAAGGGGTATCTATAGACACCTAAAATGCATCATGTCGAAGGTGAATACTCATATGTCACATGCTACAAGACCATATGGAAGATCTTGGATAGACTCCAAGATAGAGCAGTGGTTTTAACCACTAAATTTAGGCTCATTGGCATAATTAGTCTGAACTACAATTGAGACCTGTAGTCTACAGTTTGAACCATAGCTAAGACCTATGGTCTATAGTCTAGGCTTGAGCTATCACCTGCAGTCTAAACTGAAGTTCACTTGGCCTTCATCCAAGTCAAATTGGGTTGAATGGCCATTTTTTTCTAGAAGAGGGTGGTTAAATTATGGAAGCTTCCAATACAACTGTCCTAACCACCTCTTCTTAATCTTGGATTCTCCATGAAGCCATCCCTAGCCCTTGGGTAAACCTATAAGTACCTCTCCAAATTAGGGTAAATAAGGAGAGAGTGCATTTGAGATTAAAGCAGTGAAGCCTTGTTGAATTATAGACTCATTTTGAGTACACTTAGAGAGCCTAGTTGCTATTCACTTTCCAATTCATCAAGCATCATGCCAATTTGTGCCATGGATTCCATAAGGAGCTAGAACACCAAGAAATGCTAATTCAGGTAAACGGAGGCCCAATTGTAAAATTCAATCGCAAATCCAATCAGGGGACACCAAGACGACCCTTGATCATCAATTGGATAAGGAAGATCAATCCCACAACCCTTGATTTGGAGGGTAAAGCTACTTGATTTCTCATCATGGGTGACAACCATGGTGTGCAGTGCAAACCGCTCATTTGAGCTATAGTTTGCAACTAGTGATAGATCTCCTTATTGTTTCCTTTGCATTGTGCTTAATTAGGCTAGATTAGACATTTTAGTGGTTTATTTCATGTTTTAGAGACACTGACAAGTTTAATTAGGGTTTTATGTGAGTTATTTCCATTAAGCAACTTTGCACTAATTTCTTATTTCCATGCATCATTTCATGCAATTAGTCTATTAAATAGATAGCAGTGCTCTTCATTTCTATGTTTCAAGCAATCTTTATGAGTTTTGCATAAGTATAGCATGTTTTGTTCATTTTCTTGATTTCATAGTTGTTATGGCATATTCATGTTTACTTTCCTAAAAGGGCCTCATCACGAGAGGTTGCCTATGCTATTAATGCTTTTGTGTTGTTTCTTTACCATAGAAAAAAATATTTGAAGGATATTCAACCATCTAATTCCTTCATCAATGCGAAGAAGAGGGCCAAAATCCACCCTAGAGCAGTTTTTGACTATTTAGAGAGCATTAGTATTGTGCCTACCCCATTGGGGGCTTTCAAATTATTTTAGTTGTATCAAAATTTGGGTGGCCCTAATAGGGGCATGATTATAATCGAGATTCGCTTTCAATATTAATAAAAGAAACATCCATTTTATTGTTATATGCAATCATGTTTGTCATTTTATGCTTTGATGTTGATTTCGATTTATGTATTAGATAGGCACATTGCTTTTTGGATATTTATAGGATGATTTCATGAACATCCTTGGCTTAGGTGTGCTTGTCACACTAAAATTTTAAGGACAGTAAATAAAGTTGCACACTATGAGTGGCCAATGTGAAGGGTATCATAAATTTTGTCAGCGGCCATTAGGGTAACTGAACCCTGTCAAAAGATACCCCCTGGTTAGGCACCAAAAAGCATCAAGTAAGGTTCCCAAGGAGTTTTCATGGAAATACAACATTCCTCCTTCATCTATGTATTGTCTTCATGGTCTTCATTCCTTCCATTTGTTGTTGTTGTGACTCCATAGCCCAATGGAAGCATCCATTAATTATTAGCCTCTTATTCCATCCTCAGGAGCTGCATCAAAAAGCCTTAGAACTCATAACCACAAGCACAAGGTAAGGCAAGCACGCTATAAATAGCACCCTACAGGTAGATGTAGATGATACCAAGAAGTGTAGTTTGAAACATATTGGCCTACTGCTGTATAGCAATCATTAAAAGAGGATATTTATTGGATTGTATAAAAAAGGTCTATGAAAAAAGAAGTAAAAAAAATGGCAATCTATCTGCTCTTGTAATGTCTTATATCCTTAGTGTGCTATGTTTAAAGGGATTCAATATGATAGAGTGTCTCATGGAAAAGGGTCTATATCCTATCAGTTTCACTTGATAAGCTTCGAGTTTCTTTCCCTTTGTGTCTCCTTGTTTCCTTGCTTCACCCTTTCTTATGTCTTCCTCTTCATTTTGTTGTCTGTATCTCTTTGAATCGGTAACAAAGGCTTTATCTCAAATATTTACTATTGTCTCGTCTTCCCCTTTGTGTCTCTTGGTAAGATTTTTGAGCATTTTTTTGCTATTTCCATTGTTTGTCTTCCTGCTACTCTTATCCATCACAATCCTCTTTATGCTGACCATTTCCACTTTGTTCTTTTAGATTTATTTTCCTTGTCCCTCCCTTCTACTCTAGTTGGATGTGCTCGTGTTCCTCTTCCTCTGCTTTGCTTTTTTTCATGTTAGGTGTTCCACTTTGTCAAGCATTTATTCATGCATCGTCTCCCCTTTGTGTTGCTTTTGTCTTTGTGTTTTCCTTTCTTTTTTATATTTCCCTCCTTTTCTTTGGCTCTCTATTTTGGATGTTGTAATTTTACACCCTTCACCCATGCTTTCCTTTAAAGAATGATACTTTCTCTAAGAGTTCACCAATTTTTGGGATGTTAGTGTATGGGTGAAAGATAAGAAGCGATGGCAGCAGTTATGGGCAACTACAAACAATAGGTGGATGAAATGTGGATAAAAAGGAGCAGGGTAGACAATGGAACAAGTAGATGGTTTACCCTTTGCTTTGGACAGAGCTATCCAAAATATCTACCCACTTTTTTGGCAGATATTTCAACTTGCTAGTAAGGATAGACACATCGTACAATCTCGTCCTCCTTCTTAATGACTCCATGGGCAGAAGGAAGGATAAATAATGCACCCACCTGGTATGCAAATATCCCACCATTGCTTGAATTTCAAATAGGAGTACTCATTACTGCAGTAGTCCAATACCAAGTGGTCATACATAGAAGTGACTTATTTAAGGTGCATTGCTCCCAAGGTGGTTAATGCTAGTCATTCATCACCTAACCAAAGGATTTTTGATGGATGAAAATTAATGAATTGGGTATAAATATTAGTAGTTCTAATGGCCTAGATCAAACCGGATGCATATACCTCCTAGAATATCACTACCATCCCAAGGAGTAGTGTACGAGTTGAATGTATATCAACTTCAAGTGTTGTCTTCCTGCCTACCACCATTAATGTTTGAATTTTAAATTTATTGTAAAATACCTATAAATAGTGGAATGCTAGTCATTCCTAAGCAAAAATTTTTAGACATTACAATTCGCATGTAAGGCTTCCATTGCTGTGTAAATATAAACTTATCACTGTTTGGTGTATAATTCTACCTTAATTTATTTTAGCATTGAATGTATAAATATTTATTTTTTCTTTGGTCAGTTAGGTAGTTTCATATAATTTTGCAATCTGGATTTCATGAAATTCATTGGGTGGTTGTAGAATTTGCATTCATAACATGGGTGAGGGTTTATTTCTATTAAATCTAGTCATATGTAAGTGCTCTATTTTTGCTTTTCTAGATTTCATGCACCTTGCCCTTCGCTCTAAAGTGTTCAATGAGGGTACAATTGACTGATCTATTAGGTGTTAGGTTTGTGTTTTTTCCTATAGTGCAATGTCTGCATGTGTCTTGATGCAACTATACCCATCCTTGTGAGTTCTAGCTACGGCCATTTTCCCATTTCTTTCCTCCTTTTTCCCTTTTACCACTTTGTGACGTAGATAATTGGAACCACCATAGAGGAACCGACCTCCTTTGAAAATTGATCACCCCATTCCAACTTGGTAGTCGTTTGATTTTGGTGTTGGTCCACCCCTACCCTCCGTGCGGTGTCAGATTCTTGACAAAAAGAACCCAAGGACCTTTTTATAGATGCACGAAATGGAATTAAAATATGGATGTAGGATTGTATGTATATGAAAGTGAAATTGCAACAATATCTATGCATGTGTGCAGTGTTTGTTGTGTATTTCTACTTTTTTTACTGTCGTGTATGAAAAATGCATGTTTTAGAGAAGCATGTGTGTACGTATATTTTTACATTTTTTTGTTTGTGAGCTATTTTATGGAAAAAATTTATGATGCATGTGAAAATTGGCCAAATGGGTATTCATAAATACCATTTGTTTTTGTTTCCATGTTGTGGCACATTTTTTTATGTGTGAATGAGAGTGTTGTTGAACTATTTTGCATGAAATTTTGTTATGTATGGACAAATGAGCCAAATGGGTATCCAAAAATACCATTTGTTTATTGATGTGTGATGTGGCATTTTTTATGATGCACTTGCATGAATGTGTGTTTGAGACATGTGAGGATGTATTTTGTGTAAAATTTTGTGATGGATAGGCAAATGAACCAAATAGGTATCCACAAATGCCATTTGTTTTCCTTTGTGTGATGTGGCACATTTTACGATGTGGATGTGTGAGAGTGTGTTTGACATATGTGGGGATTGAGTTTTTTGGAAAATTTTGTCATGGGGGTGTAAAATAGGCAAATGGGTATCCATAAATACCCTTAAATATCTAGTCGTTGGGTACCCCATGACCCAATTTGATCGTTGGATGCCCCGTGACCAAGAGGTTGTGCTAAAATTTTGTGTTTTTGAGATGCCACTGAGATGAGGGCATAGAGTGCATGATTGTATGCATGAATTGAATATTTATTTGTTCTAGTTTTTGTGATTATCCACTAACACAAAGATGTGTGTGTGAAACATGCACCAGTGGAGATTGATCTTATGCATCAATTTTATCCAATGTTGGAGGGCTTGAGGGAGCATCTAAGGGATGTAGACCTACAGTGGGTGTGGAATGTGGGATTACATGGAGTGTATCAGAAGAAGTTGATACACTGCAATCATACCTATGTGGAGGTATTGTGTGGATGTTGGGATCCTAATCATAACACCTTCCATCTCCCAACAGGGGAGATGACGATTACATTGGAGGAAGTGTATATGATATACATGTTACATATGGAGGGTTTGACTGCATTTTTTGCAAGGTGTAGGCAATGGGAGATGATGTTGTGATGATTATTGGATGACAGGTGGAATGAGGTGTGAGTATCCAACAAAGGAGTGTACTATGAGTATTTTTTATTGGAGAGGAGGATTACTCAGAGGCACTTGGTGGTGATGACCTTGATATCCAACCATGTGATGCTATATGTGTTGGGATGTTGATTCTTGTGGAGGTTGATGGGTGTATTGTGTGATATGGTAGACCATTGGCATCGATATGCATGGGCATTAGCTTTGTTGGCATAGACCTACAAGGAGCTACATGGAGTGAGGTACACCAATCAATAAACTATGGGAGTGGGTGTGCTCCTCCAGATGTGGGGATGAGAGCATATAGCGATAGAGTGACCTAAGATGTTACCATAAAATGACCATGAGTTGATGGGAACTAGTGTTCCATATACACTATGATGGAAGATGAATATGGATGATCAATTGTATAGGCCACATGAGGGGTAGGGCCTACATTATAGGGATGCATTCAGCTAGTTAAGGCTTGAGAATATATGTTGGTGACCTTGGAGGGGTGTTATTTATTAGGATGAGGTAGGATGGGAGCTGATATGAGTGTGATAGGGCTACTGGATGATTGTATGGGAGGCAACTCAGACGTAGTGGTTCCCGTTGAGTTGTGTGTTATGATAATTCAGTTTGCATTAGGAGGTATCATAGGCACTCATCATGATTAGTCAGGTTAAGGGATAGCTCAGGTGGACACCAGTAGTAATGACCCTTGATCTAACTATGGATGTGTATATATATATCCCTGATATAGTTGATGTAAGGGCCACACCAGAGTATGAGGTATGGTGGGTGAATCAAATTTGGGAACCAGGAGTAGGTGTGATAGATAGATATGCAAAGGCTATAGCAGTTGGGTCAGGTGGTGGTTTAGGATAGATCGAAGGGGATACCAAGAGTGGGGGAGGTAGCCCTAGAGTATATCCTATAGAAATACTGAGTAGTCCTTAGTATATAGTGATGGGATCAACTGATATTGGGGGTGTGGCACCGAGTAGTCCTCAGTAGACTATGATGGAGCTTGATGATAGAGAGGATGGGGAGAGTGAGGATGAATTAGATGGGGAGTTGCTAATATGGGTGAAGTAGCATGTGGATAGGGGTGATTTTCCTATAGGGATATGGAAGGATCTGATCATTGTCATAGGGGGGTGTAGTGCACTTTCTCCAGGTAGGATAGACTTGTCTATCTATCTATGTAATATAATGCATGCCTATGAGGATAATGATATGTTGTGAGATAGGGTGCAACAAATGGATATTGAGCTAACCCATTAAGAGATATGTTGGTCATAGGACCATACCACCTTGATAGGAGATAGATATGGCATAGTGATGGGATTCCTAGAGGCTGAGAGAAAGGTATCCTATGTGAGAGGGTAGATGGAGACTATGGAGACTAGTGTGGGGCTATTACATGAGGAGATCACATAGGAGTGAGCTTATAAGGAGTCCATGGTGATCGATGTAGCTAGACTTTGAGAGGAGGAGGCAACATAGAGAGGGGCTCTAGAAGTAGAGCTAGAGTGTTTACGAGAGGAGGCTACTCGAGAGAAGGCACATCGGGAGGTCTTGATGGTCAATATGGATGTGATGTGCCATGCTAAGGAGTACATGGAGGGTGTGTTCCTCTGAGAGGAGAGGATAGTGAACCTATTGGAGGTTCATTTGGTTGCCAATTGGATTAGTGCTCCAGTGATTTTGAAGTCAGAATTGTGATCCTACTAGAGTAGAAGTGATATTTAAGAGACATTCATAGGTGAGTGGGTTCGATCCTAGGCACGACAAATGAGGTGGATCAAGGAGAGTAGAGGAGCATACTACCCCATGAGAGGGGAGTGGGGAGACACATGATGAGGTATAAATATGAGGTAGCCTACAATATTATATCATTTTGTGTTTTGTTGATGTGGTGAGAGTGCCATTGATTTTGTAGATGATAGCCCAATGTGGTGATGTATGATTGATGTAACCTACGAGCGATGAGATTATGTACCATGTACACATATTTTTGATATATATAATGATGATTTTGTTATGATTATATATTGTGTGTAATGTGTATGATGTGATGAATACAAATGATGTATGTGATGTATGCATTTGATTTGATTGACATGAATTATGCAAATGATGTATGTATGTGATATGAAATAGGATAAATGTTAGGTAATATGAACCCAATGATTTCATGAAGATGCACATATGAATGTGTGCCAATATAAGATAGTGAAATGTGTGCATATGTGAAATATGAGAATGTATCAGGTGATTAGTTTTCCTTGTTGTATTTTAATTATCTCACTTTGTGTAGTAAGGCTAAAAATAAATGAATGGGATTTTGACCTAATAAATGAATGTGTGCCAATAGAAGATAGTGAAATGTGTGCATATGTGAAATATGAGAATGTATCAGGTGATTAGTTATCCTTGTTGCATTTTGATTATCTCACTTTGTGTTGTAAGGCTAAAAATAAATGAATGGGGTCATGAACTAATAAATGAATGGGGTTGTGAACTAATAACCTAGAAATACACAACTTCTCAATGTGATCCTATCACACATCAACAATTTTTTGATGATACTCTGCTATCCACAATTACATCTATTAATAAAGCAAATATAATCAAGAGGATACTCTTCCTATATGAGCTTGTTGCAGGTCAAAGGATTAATTTTTGAAATAGTAAACTTTACTTCCTCAATAATATGCCAAGAAGACAAGACATCATTGCTGACATCCTTAATTTTTCCATAGTTTCTTTGCCTTCTACCTATTTGGGTTTACCTCTCTTCACTGGGAATGTCAAAGATAGATTATGGGACAATATCATTGAGAGGTTACAAAAAAACTCACTACTTGGAGTAGAAATATTTTATCTCAAGCGGGGAAAATTACTTTCACCATGGCTTGCCTCTAGAGCATTCTTGTTTACTTCCTTTCTTTGTTCAAAGCTCCAGTAAGTGTTTATGAAAAAATGGAAAAAATTCAAAAACACTTCCTCTGGACAGGATCTGAAAATAAGCACAAACTTCATTTGGTATCTTGGGATAAAGTGTGCAATCCTAAAGAATGTGGAGGATTAGGTCTTAGAAGAATTTATCCTCTCAATATCTCCCTTCTTGCTAAGCAAGCCTAGCGGTTGATTTCTAATGAGAATGTTCTTTGGGTCAAGATCATAAAAAGGAAATATCTTTAGGGATCACATTTCCCTCATGGGGAGGTACCTTCATTTGGATCTGCTTTCTGGAAGAATATTTGTGAAGCTCATTTCCTTTTGATCAAAGGTCTAAGGTGGAAATTTGGTAATGGCACTTCTATTTCTTTCTAGGATGACAAATGGATAGGGGATCAACCTCTCAATAAAAATCCTATGTTTCAAAGGCTGAGGAATACTACTATTCAATTGGCTGGACCTCTAGCGACATATTTCACTTCTACTAATGGTCATAAAATATGGAGAAGGATTAATATCCCTGATCATGAAAATGAAATGGCTTGTTTATACAATCTACTTTCTACTAAAATAATTCCTTTAAATGACCAGACTGATTGTCCTATTTGGGAACCTACTAATTTTGGGGATTTCATGGTCAAATAATCTTACTTGCTTTCTCTCAATAGTATTGATAATCATATCCCATTCAAGCTTGTCTGGACCAAATATTTGATTCCTAAAATTGCCTCCTTTTCCTAGTTATGTATTCAATATCGCATCCTTACCATAGAGAATCTCATTAAAAGAGGTATTCCTTTGCATAACAGATGTCATATTTGCATTTCTGATTGGGAATGTACTTATCATCTCTTCTTATTTTGTTCCTACTCAAGAATGGTGCTTAACAAACTTTTCCATACCTTCAAGATTGTCTGGGTCTGTCCTCCTTCAATTGTTGATTTATTCCAACAGTGGCCAATTCCTTTCAAAAATACCATACTCAGAGGACTTTGAAAGTTATGTTTACATCATTTTCTTTTGCAGATATGGTTAGAATGCAATAAAAGAATATTTGACTTGAAATATTTGGATGCCAACATTATTACCAATAAAATCATCCTTTATTGCAGAAGGCAAACATATCATTTCATTTATGTTCCTTTCGATCTGTCTTTTTCTAGCCATTTACCTTCCTTCCTTAATTCCTTTTGTCACCATGAAGGAAGGGAAAGCTATTTTCATTAAGCCTAAAACTGTTGAAATAGATTCTGTTTCTACTGATATGTTTAAGGATAAGCATGGGATCATCAATTTTTTCAATATGTTCTATAGGGTAGATGACGAGGTGACTAAGGCTTTCGTGACAACTTGAGATAATGGTTTGGTTTCCATCCACAGTGTCCAGTTCCAAATTTCCTTTGAGCTATTGGTAAACCTGACAAGGTAAGACTTGGACAGGAAAAAAATTAAAAGAAACAAGTATAACTGAGAGGCGGAGTTGACACTCTTTGAGAAAAATTCACCCATCCACAAGAAGGTAAAAAAATATTTGTTTCACCATGAATTTTCAACACCCTAGAAAGAAATACTTAAGCCAATAATGCAATATTTTACTTGTGATAAACCTGAGTCTCAATTATGTTATTTTCATCTTGTATTTGTAAATCATTTATGGGACTCAAAAATGATGAACATTCCTATTGCCCTATTTTGGTCCATGGACTATACCATCACCACCAATAATTCCAAAAGGTATGATGCCAAACCTTGCCACCAGGGTCTTTTTAAGGTCCTTTACAAGTGCCTCCTTCTACAATTCCCTTCAGGTAATCTTCCTACCCCTGATTCTAATGATGAGGATTCATACTCAAACCCAAGCCCTAAAACCTCCAAATCCAAAGGAAAATAGAAAGGGGTCAACTCTATTTCTGAGCTCTCCACCAAAAATAATGCCAAAGTCTAAAAGACCCCTGTCCGTAGTTCCTAGAGGCTGAAACATAAAGAAGTCACCAAAACCCCTCCGTCCACATCTATAAAAACTGAAAAGGATAAGTCTAATTATTCTAACCTTGTTGAAAGGTATCTTCACAAGTTGGCTGTGCATGCTACTTCTGCCACCATTGACCATCTTGAAACTGCTCACTTGGCCATTGAAAAGGTGATTTTAACCCTCAAATAACAATGCCATACACTTAGCCTCTTATTCTTCTGTGACAATTTCTAAAATGTTTCTACCCTTTTTGGTGCTGAGGTGTCCTTTGACACCAAAACTAACGTCAAAGATGTTGTCAATGATGAATATGTAATAGATATTGCTAAGGAAGCATGCACCACTATTCCCAAGGATAGCACTAAGGAGATTTCTAAAACAAATATGAAAGCTACTAGTTTGGAAGGTGTTGCTTCATCCCTCATGCAATTGGATATTCCCCTTGACGGTTGACGGTTCTTCCTCTATTTTTTTGGGTCCTTTGTGGTGGTGGATCATGTCTTTTTGAGTTCCTTTTTCGTCGAGGACCACGTATTTTTGAGCTCTGGTGTTTCTCTCAGTGCCTTTTTGTCTAAGGTTGTTGGCTCCTTTTAGTCTAAGAATGTATTTTTGAGGTTGTAATTCTATTTTACCTTGCTGTTAAAAATTTCTTTCTTCTATTCCTTTTTTATCCTTTGTTGTACAAGGCATTAGGGTACCTTTCAAATGCCCTAGTTTTAATAAATTTATTAATCTACCAAAAAAATAAAAACCTAGAAATGCAATGGGTAGGTATGAAGTGCATGAACTAACGTGCATGTATAATAAATGCATGAATAAAATGTATCTGAGGATGATGTGTAACCATAATGAAGAGACACTTGCTATAAGCAGAGGCAACAGTGATGTTTTTCACCCCTAATTTTGAAGCATGATGGATTTTTAAAAGAGTTTCTAGACACTCAAACAACATAGTGTGAACAATCAAACTGGTCTAATAATCATGTAATATCCTATAGATATTTGGACTAGCCTAAATGAATATAGGTATATAATGGATGTGTGTGTACACATGATGTTCATTTATCCATTTTAATGGAGGTTGTACTAACCCATTGTAAAATTATCCAAAGTAGCTAGCTCACCCACAAGCACATAGTGATTAGTACAAGAGGTCACTAATGTGACATATGTGTCACCACTTGTAAGACTATTCCACTACCAAGTAGGATCTTGGAGTCTATTTTTGGTAATGAAAATCATCCCAATGATGTTATTTTTGACCTAAGGACCAAATGGATTCAAGCATTTTTGTAGTACTCTTGGAGGCTTTTCCTTCTTTTTTCTACCACTTTCTTTTGATTCTCTTTTTGTGGTTCTCTTTTTTTTGTGTGGGTATTGGTTTTTATTTTCTTCCTATTTTCTGTGTTTCTTATGCTTATCCCTTTATTTATACCTATGTTTATTTTGATCATGCAAATGATAGGATGATCAGGGGAAACCATTCACTAAATGGTGAGGCTTACGCAAGGTGTTACCCTCCCTAGACTCAAAATTTTCTTAAGCTATGAATGTGTGAGTGGTCCATGAATAATCATAATTCAACTAGGGTAGTCTTGAAATCCTGTAAAACTGGATGATATTTGATACAGAGTGATTATATTGACTACGAATGGTTGAGCAACAAAAAATCTTCCCATTTTCACACAACTAAGAACAATACCAGACACCACGCCAATCATGCTAACAAATACAATTTTAACTCCTCATTGTAGTACTATATACAAGCAATGGATGGTCAATGCACAAAAGGGATGTGGACATGACAAAAAACAATACTGATGTTGTGATACATACTGGAAGACCTAACATAACAAAATGTCTAAAATGCATGGTGGTAGGCAACTAACATATGTGTGCGAGATATGATGCAAGTGATATAGGAAAATGCAAGGCGGTGTGTCCTCGCATGATGTTTGATGTGTGATCATGTAGGCGTATGTAGAAATACAGTGAAGAGAGTGTCAATGTGTGGTAGTAGAAACCATGAGTGATATGTATGATTATGTATGAAAGAGTGATGTGAGTAAGCCAAAGGTAGTAGATGCCTTTGGAATAGAGATAATGGCAAAGTGACACTAAATGGATTTGGTACCTTTGGAATAAGTAGGTAAATCAAGCAAGTATGCAAGATGAATACAAAGTGGTATATCCCCATATGATGTCCAATGTACTAGACCAAAGTAAATAGATGTGGAAGAATATACAAGAAAAGTAAAGGAATGTAAATGTAAGGTTGTAGTAAGTGTGAGAGAGAAAGGAAAGAATACGGTGAAAGAAATATGGGTACAAAGAAAAGAAGCTCAAACTAAATCAAAAGTATGTAGCCACTTGTAGCGTGACTATACAATAATGACATAGAATGAGAAAATAAGGGAAGAGAAGAAAAAAATTGAACCAAGTCAAAGGTATGTAGCCGCTCGAAGAGTGACCATAAAACATTAAGAAGGTTCTAGAGGAAACAAGAGAAAATGTAGAAATAAGACTAAAGAAAAGAAGAAGAAAGAAAGAGAGAAGAATAAGAGAAGAGGAAATTTTTTAATCAAACCAAATATATGTAGCCACTCGAAGCATGTCCATACAACATTGATATTATTCTATAATAAGATGTGGGGAATGGAAGAAATAAGGGAAAGGAAATGAATAAAAATGCTAAATTTTATATGTGCAGTATGCGAGAGGTGGTGCATTAAGTATAAAATACATGAATATGAATGATATTGAGAATTTTAGGTTCAACCATGCCATCAAGAGTGGCTAAGGAATAGGTGTTAGAACCAAATTTATGGGTGATGATATAAGGTCCTAACTAGTTTGGAGCAAACTTGTCATGAATATGTGGTGGTTGACTGGTGTTTTATTGGTTTTATTTGAGGACCAAGTCTCCAATTTGAAATTCACATGGGTGAACCTTATTGTGGTAGGCTCATCGAAGATGATCTTGATATACATGTGTGTGCTCGATGGCATGAATACGATATTCATAAAGAAGATTGAGTTGATCGAATCATGCTTGGAAATTTATATCATTATCAATGAATTCCTACAAATAAATTCATAATGAATGTATCTTGAGCTCTAAAGGCATGATGGCTTCTATGCCATAGACTAAGTAGAATGGCATTGCCCTAGTTGGGGTATGTATGCTTGTAATGATCCCAATAGATGCATTGGCTCATTGAAGGGTTACATCCATTCATCATTTAATTTATAGTAAAATCATTCATTCAATATATCATCATCGATTATCAATTTTATCTTTGCATATTGCAAGAGATCTACCCTATCAAAGTGGCTAAGGATTCTACCCTCCTTAAGTGGCTTATCATTCTATGTGTTTGATAATTGTTACTTGCAATATATTTAATTTATGAAGTAATACCTTCCAAGTGGTATCAAAGCTCAATTTAGGGAAGAATATTTGTGAACCAACATCACTTCATTTCCAAATTAGCATGTAGTTCTCTTTTGATCATGATCTATGAATACCATTAAACATTGAAAGTGATGTGCAGGATCACTTGGATCATGATGAAACAATATTTTTTGGAGCTATGCGAGTCAAGAAATTCAAATTTTTTAGTTATTAGAAGCTCTTTAGATAATCAAAATTTATGACATCTTGAAACATCCTATAATAATCAAAATTTATGCCCAAATCCTCAGACAAGTCAATAAATTCAACATTTTTAATTATTATTAGTTCTCTAAGGTTTCCATCTTAAATTTTCCTAAACCTAATCTATGGCTAATCCTTTTTCAACATGTGGGTCTATTTTTGCTATCCAAATTATGGGTCAGAAAGGGCTTAGTAGTGGTTTTATCTTTGTTTTTTGGGAATAATATCCCATGTTGATTGGGAAAAGGAACAATTGTGCAATATAATCAATTTAGAGCACATCCACATTCGACTAGCTCACGCTGATCATACGTCTTGGCTTCAATCTCTCCTGGCCTATCTTAGCCCACCATTTGTCATGTCCCATATTTGGTTTAAAATTCATTATTTTTTCTACCATCCTTCTTGTAATTCGCACATCCTCTACTTGAGTCCTAGTCACTATATTCATGTGTCCAATCAAAGTCCTAGTATTTGTGTCAAATCATCACTGTCTAGTCAAGTGTCACCTGTATCATCCTAGTAGTCATCATCTTCATATTTCTAGTTAGAGTCCTAATCTTCACAGTCCGTGTTAGGTCTATCAATTACTCAGGTCCACTTCATGTTACCTTATCAGTATTATCCATGCACTACATTTCATCTCCCCATTGGTTATTGTCTAATTTGTTTGTTCTGCACCTTGTTTGAGGTATCATCATCGTCATAACATTCACGATCTAGTCATCATCATCCAGTGTGTTCATCATAGTCCACATGTCGTTCACCCAGTGTGTTCATTGTCATTGTTCGTATAGTCATATCTCAACCTTCACCTCATTGTCCGTCATTCCAGGGGTAAATTCTAAAAAAATCTTAAACCAAATATTGTCAACAATTTTTTGTTGGTTAGAAAATTGTCAATAACATATATCAACTTTATCAAAAAAAAATTATCAGCAATTGATGATAAATTTTGTCAAACATTGACGATAATTTTTTTCACAATTATCAGTAAAATATTTTTTAGAAATTTTGACAAACAAGGATGAATAATTTAGTTTTTGGCTACAAATCAACTTCATGAGTGAAAAAACTACTACGAACAAGTGGAATAGAGGAGAAAATGGAAGATTACAATACACCCAAATGAAGGGTTCTTGAATACACCAAAGTGGCCATCATGAAGTAAAGGTACGCAACATAACTCTCATTTTAGAATTAATAGTTTTAATCCTCACCACTAGTCCATGGATTCTCCAAATCAAGAACATTCCTCCATCCCTCCTACTCCAGACCACAATGTTACTTTTTCTACCCAAGAATATTTTGTCATTAACCAAGAAGACCTTATCACTAAAATTTCTCTCATAGTAGACGTTGGTGTGCATCAGTGTTTAGGACAAAAACAAAAAGATCTAGCTACTATATATTCAATAGTACACGATATACAAGATTTAGTGGCTATGATTCTCTCACAAAATAATCAATACATTGCTAACCCTCCACATTTAAATTTCAACCTTCCATCGTCAATTGCCAACCCCACACCTTTAATTACTTGTCAAACATCAGTACCTCCAAAAACTTCTCCTAATTTTGATCCTTCGATAGGTGATGTATCTTGATTATTAGAATGGCATCATGATGTTCAAGTTACTCAAACTAACATACCCACTTTTGAGGGCTATTATCCTAGAGGTTGGTTAGCCAAAATGGATGGTATTTTTCATCTTTATCGTATTGTCGTATTTGCATCTTGTAAATTGGGTACCCAAGCCTATCAATGGTTGTTATGGCAACTTCATCAACATAATAACTTCCTTATGTGGCCTAAATTTAAGGAGCTCTTCCTTAGAATATTTTATAAAGGTTCTTCTTCATCATATGTGGTTCGCCTTATGGAACTCAAACAAACAGGTTTAGTAGAAGACTATGTCACTGAATTCACAAGTCTTCTTACATATACACATAAATTGAATCTAGCATTAGTAGTATCTACCTTTCGTCATGGTCTCAAGGATAAAATAAGAAAGTAAGTTGACACGTACGACCCATGTACTCTTGATGAAACCACCTGTATAACTCAAGCAACCAAAAATAAATTTTAATGTGTTACCTTATAAACATGATTCCAATTTTTGTCATCCCTTCTACAATAATGAAAAATATTCAAGATTTTTCTACTTTAAATGTTTCTCCTATAATCCAAGGGATCAATCCTGTGTAGTACATCAAACATTCCAAGTGGAATATGACACCAATGAAGAAGAATATGTAGTTCAACTAGAGCCACCCACTGATTTAAAACAACAACCACTAGTTACAAGTGAAGTAAATCTTGAATATGATACTATAGGTCTCTCAGTACATGCACTTATGGGTTTAAAAACTCATAATACAATCAAGTTACAAGGATTCATTAGGCACAAACATGTTAATGTGTTGATAGAATCGAGGATTACACAACTTTATCAATTTTAAAACATCCAAATATTTTAACTTATATATGAATACTTCCAATCAAGATAAGTTTTAAGTATTGATTGTAAATGAAGGTAACACTTAATATGTAGACCAAAATTCTCTAGTTTCGATACAAATGGGAAGATATACTTGGTGTGGAACCCTCTTCATCATGAACTTAGGGAGCTTAGATATCATTTTGGGCACAAAATGGTTATCTCAACTCGGTGATATTACTATTAATCTTCAAATATTATACATCTGATGGATAGAGAATGGGTAGACTATTTGTCTTCAAGGAATTCAATCTCCACCATCCAATATGGCGAGTTTCCATTGCATGGAGAAGTTATTAAAGAAGGGTGCTTATGGTTTTATAGCTCAAATAAATTCCATGGAAGCTCAATCCTTGGATACTCCTACAATTATCTCAAAGGATATTCAACCTATTGTGGATTATCATGACAAAGTATTTAGTGAACCAAAATGTCTACATTCTAAATGATCACATGACCATGCCATACATATTTTTCCTAGAAATATTCCTCCTAATATCCATCCTTATCGCTATTCTCAACCTCAAAAGACATAAATAGAGAAGATAGTACAAGAAATGTTATAACATGGCATTATTCATCCTAGCATCAGTCCGTACTCATAACCCATGGTAATGGTACATCGTAAGGATGACTCTTGGTGCATGTGTCCATATTTTTGACCTCTCAAAAAAATTACCATCAATGATAAGTTCCCTATTCCTGTCAATGATGACTTATTAGATGAATTACACGGTGCTAGTTATTTCACTAGATTGGATCTTCATTCTAGATTTCACCAAATCTGGGTTTAGGAAGAGGACATACCTAAAACCACTTTTCAAACTCATGAAGATCATTATGAATTCCTAGTCATGTCTTTTGGTCTTACCAACACTCCATAAACATTTCAAAGCCTTATGAACCATGTTTTTAGGCCATATCATCATAAGTTTGTGCTATTTTTCTTTGATGATATCCTAATTTACAACAAATATTTGAAAGATCACTTAACCCATGTTGACAAGGTTCTTCATCTAATACATAAGGAAAAAACTTTTGTTAAAAGATCCAAATGTGCCTCTAGGGTCCAAGAAGTCAAATACTTAGGTCATATCATATCCCATGAAGGAGTCAAAGTAGACCCTCAAAAAATAAAAGCTATTTAAGATTGGCCTATACATAAATCCCTCAAAAAACTTAGGGTATTCCTAGGTATTACAGGTTATTATCAAAAATTCATACACAACTATGGAAAAATCGTAGCTCCTTTCACAATACTTACCAAAAAGGATGCTTTTAAATGGAACGAGGTAGCTTCTCAAGAATTCCAATATCTCAAAGAATCCATGTGCTCTACCCTAGTATTGGCTACTCTTGATTTTAACAAACCTTTCATCATTGAATGTGACACTTTGGGTGTAGGGATTGACACTATTTTAATGCAATATGGTCATCCTTTGGCTTTTGAGAGAAAGCAACTTTCAGGTAATAATTTGGGATTTTCTACTTACAAGAAGGAAATGTTGGCTATTTTACACACCATTGATAAATGGAGGCATTAATTAAAAGCAGTCATTTCATTATTAAGACTGACCATAGTAGTATTAAGAATTTTCTATAACAACGTCTATCTTATCCTACATAGAATAAATGGATGACCAAAATTTTGGGGTATGATTTCATGATTGAGTAAAAAAAAGATAAATAAAACATAGTAGTTGATGCTTTGTCTCACAAATATGAAGATGATATATCCATCAATGCAATTTATATCCCTTGTCCCCAATGGTTATCCCAAATTCAAGAAGAATGGTTGGTTGATAGTGAAACTGCTCAAATTATTCAAGATAAAAATTTAGGATCATCAAGGCATCCTCACTTCTCATATTCTAAAGGAATGCTTCAAAATAAATACCGCATAAACCTTACTAAAGGTTCCACTATTAAATCTATAGAGTGAGAGGTATTTGATTATACCCATAGAGTGAGAGGTATTTTACTATGCCAATCGCGATGTGATTCTGTGATAGTCTTATGAAGAAAGATGCAATTTTTTTTTTTTATGGTTTTAGCTTGGCCATTGCCCTGGGGATAGTATGGCATGGAGAAGCTATGTTGGATGTTGTATTTGGTGCACAATGCATGCACATTCTTGTTTTTGAATGGTGTACCATTGTCAAAAATGAGTTTGGAAGGAATACCAAAATGACATATGATGTGTTGGGTAATGAACTCAACAATTTTTGGTCTAGTGGTTTGGACGAGAGGAATAGATTCGACCCACTTTGTGAAGTACTCAATGGTGGTAATAATGAATTTGTGGTTACCTAAGGAAGTAGGGGTGATTTTCTTGATAAGATCCAAGCCCCATTGAGAAAATGGCCAAGCAGATTGAATAGGTTGAAGGGCCTACGATGGTAGGTGTGTGAGGTTGGCATTTTGTTGGCATTTGATGCACTTTTTCACATATGTACAACAATCATGCTCCATGGTGGGCCAATAGTAACCCATGTGAAGGATGCACTTAGTAATAGTGATACCACTAAAGTGGCCACCATAGGTGCCATCATGGGTAGCCATAATGACTTGGTGTGCTTCATGAGCTTCGAGGCATCGTAAGAGAATGCCCTCATAGCCATGTTTATACAAGATATCTCCTAACAAGGTGAAGCATATTGCTCATTTTTTGAAAGTATGCTTGGTTATTTGGGATAGATCAGGTGGAAGTAAACCTAATTTGATGTAATCCTTGACTTGAGAAAACCAAGGATTTAGAGGCTCAACTTGAATGAGGTTAATAGTAGTGCTAGAAGGCGATGTTTGTGGTGTGATAGAGGATTGATAAAGGACTTGGAAAAGCACACAAGTGGTTTCATTGTGTGGATATTTGGGTATCAGAGACCCAAGTGAAGCCATAGTATCAATAAAGTGATTGGTAGAGCGTGGGGTGGCCTCAATTTCATACCACTCAAATCGATCAAGTAGTTGAGTGGCCAAGTATTTATATTGTTTGATCACAAGGTATCGAAATTGAAAAATACCTTTGACTTGATTCACAATGAGGAGGGAATCACCCCATATTTGGATTTTTTGAATGTGTATGGCAAGTGCCATTTTGAGACCGAGAATGAGTGCTTCATATTTGGCATTATTTTTGGTGCATGGAAAGTTTAATTTGAAAGAGAAGGGGAGTGGTACCCCTTGTGGTGTAATGAAGACAACTCCTACACCAGCCCCTCATTCACATTAGGAGCCATAAAAAAAGAGTGTCATGTCTACGGTAGACTTAGATTCAACTTGTTGTTTGATTTTAGAAGTATGAAATACTGCATCATCTAGAAGGTCAAGGACAAGTGGGTGAGTAGTGGGTAAAGGGGCCTCAACGAGATGGTCGACGATGACCTACCCTTTGATGGATTTTTGGCTAATTAATTCAAGGTTAAATTTAGTTAGTAGCATGATCCATTTAGCTGTGTGACTATTTTTATAGCTCCTACCCATCATGTACTTGAGGGGGTTATCACGTGCAACCATAAAGGTTGTATGGTTGAGCATGTAGTGATGCAATTTTTTGGTAGCGAAAACCAATGCGAGGTAAAGATTTTCCATATAGGCATATCATATCTCATAACTTATGAGTGTGTGGATGATATAGTAGATGACTTGTTCCTTGGATACCTCATTTTTTTGGGCCAACAATGTGCCCAATGCAAAATACATGGTGGATATATACAAATGAAATGGAATGCCGAGGATGAGGTGGTGATAAAACAAGTGGTGAAGTGAGATAGGTTTTTATGTCATCAAAGGCATGTTGACATTCACTATCCCAATGAAATGAAACTCCTTTCTATAGGAGGTGATTGAATGGCTTACATTTATTCGATAGTTGGGCAATAAATCGATGAATCGATTGAATTTTGCCTTGTAAGCTACGTAGCTATTTGAGGTTGGTAGGAGGTGGCATATCAATGATAGCTCATACCTTTTTAGGGTCAACTTCAATGCCATGTAAATAAATGATGAATCCAAGAAGTTTACCTGAGGTGACACCAAAGACACACTTCTTGGGATTGAGACAAACATTGTGCTCTATGAGGTGATAGAAAATTTTGTGCAAGTCATGAATATGATCTTGATGCTTCTTGGACTTAGCTAACAAGTCATCTATGTAATCCTCCATAGTTTTATGCATGTAATCATGGAATATGTAGGTCATGGCATGCTAGTAAGTGGCACCAGCATTCTTAAGGTCGAAGGGCATGACCTTATAGCAAAAATTCCCCAGGGTGTAGTGAAAGATGTTTTGTGTTGGTCTTCTAGATTAATCAAGATTTGGTTGTATCCTAAAAACCCATCCATGAGAGATAGCATCTCATGACCCACTATGGAGTCAACCAATGTGTTGATGTTTGGAAGGGAAAAATTATCTTTGGGACATGCTTTGTTTAGATATTTAAAGTTAGTGCAAATATGAACTCCCCCTTTGGGTTTTTCCATGGGAACCATATTAGACACCTAGTCAGGGTAATCAATTGGCACTATGAATCCCACGTCTAGGAGATTTTGTAACTCCTCATTGACCATTAATGCAATGGTAGGATGCATTTTATGTAGTTTTTATTTGAATGGCTTAGCATTATCATCAAGCGTTAGGTTATGAACAACCAAAGTAGGTTCTAGGCTTGGCATATCAGTATAGGACCATGCAAATATGTGCTTGTATTCTTTGAGTAATGTAGTGAAACTAGCATGCTCTTTGAGGGAGAGGCCTTTACCATTTTTAACAATATGGGGATTTGATGTGTCATCCCTAATGTTGATATCGATAGTATCTTCGATGAGCATGTGCAACCCATCTTCAAGTTGAGTTGGAATGGGAATGAGATGCAAGTCATCCACAATATCAGGGAGAAGTATCTCATCCTCATGTGTGATGTCGGTGTTGTGGATGTTATGAGCCTACAAAGTGATAGAATAAGGAGTGTTAGTAGAATATAGAAAATTCTTGGAGAGAAGGAACTCCTATGGGGAAGGTTCAGAGGAAATATGATCAAAATCAATGTAATCCAAATTGGTATAGATGATTTGCTTGGGTTGAGCCTCCTGACAAAGGGGGGAAAAAATATCAACAAAGATCATGTTCATCGATACGATGGTGGTAGGGGATGATATTTTCATACATTTTGGTGTGTCTAAAGAAGAAGAAGGAATGGATTGATTGAGGCTAGGTTGTAGCACGATGGGGGGAGAGCATGATCATTGAATAGAGGGTCGAACTTGATATCTATTATGTAATTGAATGGATGGTAGAAGTGAAGATAAGTGTGGTGGCATGGGAGTAGCCTCCATGATGGGTGATGTAAGAGATAATATAGTGAATTTCTAGATAAGATCCTTGAGGTCATTAGTAGGAGGGATTTCATGTGGAGATGAATCAAGAAAGAAATAATCTAGAATGTCGATGGAGGAATGAGAAGATGAGGTATTACTTTGAACATCAAATTCGAGCTCCATGGCACATTCTTCCTTGAGTGGATCATAATATGGATATTGAGAGGTATAATCTAGAATGTGGGGAGTAGAATGGTGGTAGCCTAAGCCAGATCTATCTCCATGTAGTCGATAATGAGGCTGCAGGAAATTTTGAGATCCTTGTTCATAACACCCTAGATCGAACCCTTGCCAATGAAAGCATTTGAGGTAACATTTTGCAAAACTTGGATTTGATAAGTAATCAAGGGTACCATAAAACTCATCTTCAAATGGGTTTGGTTCAAGAGAAGAGGATGATGTATCCAAACCCCCATAGATGAAGTTAGTAGAGTTTGCAGGTGGGCCGAAAGGGATGACAACTCCAATGGTGAGAGGAACATTGTGGGGGTGACCAAAATCATGGATGGATTGAAGGTTGGGAGGAGAGATACGAGCATTGTGCATGTTGTATTCTCTTGGACCTGAGGTGGTCATGAGTATGGACACATGGGACACCCCATAGAAGTATTTATTGGGTGTTGATTCATGTTGTAGTGGAATGGAGGATGATGATTGTGTCTTAGAGGGAAGGGAGACAATAGGAGGATATGTGGTAAGTGGTGTGGATTCTTGAGGTGATGAAGGGAATGTGGATTGTGATTCAGGTGAAACCAAAATGGATGAAGAAGGTGAAGTGGAAAATGAGGCTTGTTGTAGCTGAACCATAAGGTTTACAACATGTTGCTCCCATGAATGACACTCTAGGGTAGTATCTAGAATGGGATGATTATTATGAGGGGGTTGTGGCAAATATGAGGAAAATGATCTATGTGGGTGCTGATGAATGCATGGAATATGTGGAACCATAGGTGTATGAGTGGAAGAGATGATTGGAGGAATCAAAATGAGAGTGTCGGGTGTCATAGTGACTATCATGAGAGGTTGTAACCTGAGGGAAGTGGAGCATGAAGATGGTATTGAATGCTATTGAAATGATGGAAAAGTAGGTAATGTTGATGGTGTACAAGATGTGACTAGCAGGAATGTCAAGGTCAAACTAAGAGAGGTGAAAGAAGGGGTAGGTAAAAATTGTGGTGCTGATTGGTTGAACGATGATGAGGATGAGTGGTTTGACTTAACAAGATGAATGGAAATAGGTGTGAATTGGGAAGACATAAATGGTGAGGTGGATGGTAGATTAACCATGTTGCAAAATTAAAAGGGGTTAGCATTTGGTTGAATGTGATGGACTTGACCCTTGTGAAGATATTTCAAACAATGATGAAGTGTGGAAGGGACACATTGCATGTCCCTGATCCATGGTCACCCAAGGAGGATATTGTACTGCATCTCACCTTCGATGACATGACATAGGGTTGGTATCATCTTAGCACCATCTTGGACTAGGAGGATAATAGACCCAACTATTTTGTGCATAGAGCCATTGAATGCTCACAAATCAAAAGTGGGAGTAGCAAGGTGAGTATGGGGGATGTTGAGATGGCAGAGGGCCACAATGGATATAATACTAATGGAATATCTAGTGTCAATTAAGACATGTTTGTAAGTGATATCATTGATACTAGCCACAATGTGGAGGGGAGTATCAATGCCTTCTCCTTCAAGTGTAGTAATCTCATGGTAGTAGAAGATGATGGAGGGTTGCATTCATGTTTCCACATTACCCATAAATTGTATGAAGGCATTGGTATCATGTGCTTCCATATCTATGGACCATAGGATCTCATTTAAAGCTTCATGATGAGGTTGTGATTGTTGCAAGAGATCATATATGGATAGCTTGGTAGGAGCTATGTAAAGTTGGTGAGTGAGACTACTACGAATGGTGACCACATGAGGTGGTATTGGTGGTGGAGGGGTTTGTATGGGTGTTGTAACTGGATCTTGGGTAACGGTGGGCCAATGTTTAGGATATGTGGGGTGAGTTGGGTATGCTTGATTTCACGTGGTGACATGAACCATACCTACAAGACCCTTTTGAGGAGAGTCTTTGTTAACCTGATTGACCTGGCGAGATGTAGGTTGAGAGATAGAGGCATGTTGGGGTGATTGATGGTCTAGGAAAGGTGTCTTATAGATCCCTAAATTTTTATTTGAAGGGGCCAATAGGTTTCAGTGTGGATGGTCCCATTGTCTATAAGGTATTGTACCAAACCCTAAAATTGATAACAGTTTTGAATTTCATGGCCACGTTGCCTATGAAATTCATAAAAGGTATTCTCATTGAAGTCCCTTGGATTTTAGTGCGTAGGATCTTCTGGCCTTACATCTAGTAAGGAAATTTATTTGGCATCATACAACCTTTGGAAGATGTTTTGCAAATGTTTTTACAAGGGAGTCCAATTGTGTTATGGGTGTTGTGGACGTGATTGTTGGTTTTGATATCGATTTTGAGGGGCAAGGGGAGAAGATCCAAATTGTGGGACCGCATGGTGATAAGGTTGATATTTTTGTGTGGATAAGGTAGATGTAGAATCTATGTCCACCTAGTTAGCTTGATGGGGCCATGGAGGAGTTGGATTCAAATTTCCCTTACCAAAGTGGGTGTTTGGGGTGTAATCCACCTTTTGTGCAAAGGGTGATTTTTCCCTCCTGGACTTTGATATCTTAAATGATTTTGGCTTGGGCAATGACATCCTCAAAGGATAGATGCTATTGGATCTATAGTTTTGCTGAGATGTGTTTCTCTTGGCAAACATCTTGACCAACTTCATAGGTGGAATGGGAAACATGAGATCGTGAATGACTCTACGCCACCTAGTGACATATTCATTGATAGGATCATTGTCAAATTATCATAGACTGTAGAGGTCTGGGAGTGATGTATTTCTTTTAATTTTGATAGAAAAGTGCTCCAACTGTTTGAAAGTGTATAGGCTATGTTTGGGAAAATTATTGAATTAGTCAAGAGCTTGACCACCAATGGAGAGAGAAAATATGTGAAGCATGAGTGCATCACTACCTTGAAGAAGGTGGTAAGCATATCGGTATGTATGCAAATGCTCTTGAGGATCCTCCTTACCCTTGAATTTATCAAATTTGGGTATTTTATATTTTTAAGGTATTGATGAAGGGCCATGGATGGATGAATAGGATCATTGTAGATTTGACTATAAGTGGGCTTCTGTGGCCCATAGTCGCTAGTCCATAATTCAAGAGCTTTGAGTTGTTCTTGTAGTCACAAAATTTTGACACACCTCAAAATTTACTTTTCCTAGTAAAACATGTTGATTATCCTAACAATGTGAAATTTACCCTTAAATACTCTTGCCTTAATTTATGTGCCAAGAAAATTAAAAAATGATTTAATTTCCCCCATTTTCAATAAATTTGGGTAAGCCCAATGAAATTGGACTTGTTCGACAATTTTGGTTGACCCAAAATCATCCAAATCCCATGTGCGTCTAATTTAGGTGCTCTGTTGGGATTTTGAACCTAATAGAGGAGAATCTAGATTCTCGCTAAATTTGGGAGATTCAAATTTGTCCAAATTGAGTAAAAACCCAAATTGGCTTAACCACCTAGTCTATTATCACCTACCTCCCTAATTACTCAACCTACATAAGTCATTTAAACCTCCAGATCCCCCTTAAATTAATTAATGATGATAATTTGTAGGAAATATTGATTGAAGAAGGAGATTTAGGAGCTTTGTTGCAGGTTGCAGTGAATATTTTAGCCTTTTGATCATCGTTCTAGGATCCCATAGAAATGGTGACACCTAATGCATTCTCATAATTGGTTTATACTTAGCTGCAATTTGATTTCTTATATTGTTTTTACAAATTTGGGTTACCCGAATTTATCATAAATGTCCAATTTTAGCCATTTTTTTATAGGAATTATTTGTTAGATGATTTCAGATCATCCAAAATAATACATAGCATTCTAAATCATGCATAGCATCCAAAATCATACCAATTTCATATTGGGGGTAATATTTTGATACCTATATTACCAATTTTATTTAGATTTGCATTGTACTTTCATATTTGCTCGTAGTACTTTACCACCTATTACTATTGCTATTGTATTTACTGCATTTAATCTTACATGTTTTTGCCTTACATAAATAGATTCTTTAGTTTTTTTATAGTTTTCTAAAATAACCGAGGGGATTTGACTATTATAGATCATTATCTTATGTGATATATGCAGATCCCCCATCCCTAATTTCAAATTTTAGTTTTGCATTATGAAATTGTAGGTTTTAGAATTATTTGGATGACCCGAATTTGTCTAACAAATTCGAACATATGAATTCATCCTACAGACATCCAAATTCATCCTGTTAACCCGAATTCATTTGAAAGCAAACATCTAGATCAGGTAAGGATCTAAACTTGTTTTATCATACTTCATATTTATACTTCTCTATATTATAGGCACCTGCATTTAATCAAAAAAATAGAAAACACCAAAAACATATATTTTACTGCATTTTCCATACTAGTCAAAGTACAAAATATAAAACATAAAAAAAATATGTTAGCATAGATATTCATCTCTTGATTTTTTACAAAACCATTGCATCTTAGTCAAACTTTACAAAGCTTTCTAGCTATATATGTCTACTTTGTTTTCATTTGAAATTGAAGTGCCTATAGTTAGGTTAGTTGCATTTTGGCCAGACCATAGGAGTGTGCACATAAAAATAATACATCAAACACCCACTTCACCTAGACATGGAAACCACCACATAAAGTATTTTTTGGTGAACCCTCACTTCATTCATCGATAAAAACCAAAGATAGCATGACTCAAGTGGTTCTCGTTCGAGGTGCAAATCAATCATTTTCCCTCCCCTTTTAGGTATGTATCCATTAGCCTGAGAGAAGGGGTACGCAAATTATGGGTCTACATTATTTGGTGAACCTGATGTTAACTACATAATCATTGTCAACTTGTTGTTTTTCCTTCTCATAAAAACAAAAAAAAAAATCTTTCTAAATGGTAGAAAATGGTATTAAAGAGTATTCCTTTATAGACCTTATTAAAACACTAATAGAACAAGAAGTTGACATCTTCTACAAAAATTATCATTCTGAACGTCAAGTGGACTTGTGGGAAAACTTTGGTATTATTGAGAATAGATTTTAAGAAATAAGAAATATTAAAATAATCGATGTTACAAAATTCCTAGGACCAGGTTATTACTCTCCCTATTTTGAAATCAAAATAGGTTGTGAATGTTGGCTCGCAAATAAATGAGCTAGTGTTCATTCAAATATCTATCCTTGGGATAACTATCTAGAAGAAGCATTAAATATCCATAAATTATTATCATACTTAGAGAACAATGAGGTAACCCTAGAACAAAGAAAAATATATCACAAAGCACCTACGATAGTCCTTTTTCAAGATTATTTTTATGAATTACAAGTTCAACCTTCTACCTCAGATACTAAGGAATTTACCCTTGTCCACTTCATCCAAATTTTAGTAAATGATTTCTCTTTTTAGGAAGAACACTATATGAGTCCTGAGGATCTAGAGCCCATTAATGACATTCACAAGCTTTTAAAGGAAGATTAAACCATTTAGCATTGTTATCAAAATTCTATAAATACTTGAGTTGAAATTATTTTCTCTTTAAAACAAAAACAAATATATTTTTTTTTTAATTAGCATCGATAGGAAAGATGCCTAAAAATTTAAGGATTGGTAAACAAGTGGAAACTAGATCAGAAGATGATTCAGAAACTAAAAACCCTAATGTTGAAGCAGAAATAGAAAAAATTCTAGGAGAAAAACTACAAATAGAACAAAATGAATAAAATGAAGCAGTCGATCATATTGACCCAAATTTTGGACCTCAAGGGGATGTTCATTTTCAATCCATGCAAGACTTTTGTAATTTTTAAACCATATCAATTTGCCATTACTAATGTGTTGTAAATAGAATATCATCTCACAAGAGTGACTTCTCGATGGAAGCAACCCTAGAAGAAGTTTTCTAACTTTACCCACAACCTGAGACATATAAATGCTTCATTGCAACATGACACTTATGATCATTCCTTAGATAATATAAAAAATATACCTCCTCAAGAAGATGATGCTCAAATGCAAGCATCTATGGTATCGTAAAAACAACCTATTTTTGCAACTACCACAACCACTTACACCCAAAAGAAACCTTCTCCATCTAATAATAATACTATTTTTTCTCAATATTTCCAACATCTATTCACTCAAAATGCTACTTCTCAAAAAAATAAAAATATGCAATTTCCTAACTCTCCTCGATCAAATGCTCAACATAATGTATCTCCTTATAAACTCCAAAATCCTCATACTTCAAAAACTAGGCATAATCATATCTCCATTTCCACTCTGTATAGGGCAGCACAACAAACATAATATCCTCCACATACCAACATAGTAGTGCAAAATATACATGATGGAAAAACACATCATATTGAAACTATAGTGAAATAATTAGCTTCATGATTGGACCAAATAGACCCTTATTGCCCTACATAAAACTATAAAGAAATGTGTAACCAACCATTAGATCCTATTGTTGTTGCTAGACCGTACCCTAAACGTTTTCCCATGCCGATATTGCCAATTTATAAGGTGATCGAAGATCCAATCGAGAATATTTGTATGTTTAGGAAAACCTATCATGATATTACATATGATGATATGTTATTATTAAATATGTTCCCAAAATGTTTAGGAGGTATGTCATTGGAATGGTACTATCAATTGCCAACACATTCTTTACTAAATTTTTAAGAAACTACAAAATTGTTTGTACATCAATTTGGTGTCTACATAGAGAGGTATGCCACAATAAAAGACTTTTACAACCTCAAAAAAGGAAAATAAGAGAGCTTCACATAATTTCTAGCTCAATGGAGAAAACTTCTAGGAAAACTACATTTTACTTTACCTCTAAGGGAAATGTTAGAAATTTTCATTGGGAATATACAAAAGCAATTATCCTACGAGTTAGCTACCACAACCGTAACATCCTTTGATCAAGCTATAGAATTGGAAAGAAGGGTAGAAGAAGCCCTAATCAAAAGGGGACAATTTAAAAAGAAGGATGAAGATAAGTCATCTAAAAAATAGTACAATAACAAACATGTGGTAATAGTGGGGTTACAGATAGACCTCCTCCAAATGTTAATACCACAAAAAATACACAGAAGTTTGTGTTAAAAGCACCCTAAAAAACTCCATAATATAACTTCACAAGATCAAACCAACCTTTGAAAATAATATTACCACAATTGGTGGAAAGAGGTTTGATAAAACTGATAGAGATACAACCTGACCCTTCTCAACCTTGGTATAGATCGGATCAACATTGTGATTTCCATCAAGTTGATGGACATCCAACCAAAAATTGTAAAAGGTTAAAACACACTTGATTAATGGAAATTTGGTAGTGGAAAATACTCCACCTAAAGCTAATACACCAATAGAACCACAAAATAAACAAGCACAAAATGCTAATCAAGATCTAGATATCTTTTAAAACCCTTTACCAAATCATGGTATGAAAGTTGTAAAATATCTAGACTATAAGATTGTACCTCATCCAACACGTTATGTGGGAATTATTAGTAGTCACTTACCATCAAAAACTTTGCAAACTCCATTTGTGCCTACTCAATTTGTTGTCACAATCAAGCCATTTCGAGGAAAGACAATACAATTCTCATTTTTGAACCATATAGAAAGTGAAACTAAATCTAAGATAGACATTAGTTCATTACATTCTAATAGTTTAGAATATGAATCAGAATCAATTTTACTTATCATAGATTCATTAATTTTGGAGGAGAATATCCTAGTTATAAGTTGATAGAACCTTTAGGAGGATATTATTTTTTGGAACACCTTCTGTTCTAGTTGGTACATCTAGTAATCTTGGAGGTTTTGGATTTCAACAGGCTTCAAATTATTCGAGAGACAATGTCAGAATTTTGTTGTCCAATTGTCTATTAAGAATATGTTTTTAAAGCTTTGAAATTAAATGTTTTAAATAGAAATTGATTATTTAGAAAATGTTTTTAATATTTGAAATTAACATTTTGGGGTGGATTCGAGTGGGAATGGATAAAAAAAAGTAGTACAAGCTTACATAGATGCTAATAAAAGAAAAATAATGGCGACAGAGTAGACTGGTTGAATGTGCAAAATGAAATATATACTTATGGTTGTTTCTCTATGATCTTATAAGCTCTATGATATTCTTTTCAAAAACATCAAACTAGTGTTTGGTATGGAATCTTGCACTGCTTGTGTGATTGATGTTTGCATATAGAATTTGCATGGGCCAAGATGATTCCCTAAGCGTAAACCTTCCATACTCTATTTTTGGATGCATGGATTTTCAACATGTTAGGTTATGCGTTCAGGCAATTTTGCTATGTTGATAAGGAAGCTGCGCTCTTATGGAAGTGGCGACTGTTATTTTTTATGTGATATAAAAACTAAGATAGCGCCTTGTATTTGGAGGTTCTACATCCATGAAAGTATTTCAATATATTTTTTTAAATTATTGGGTTGCCAGTATATGTCCGAAGCTTAGTAGTTGGATTATGTTATAAGAAACCTGAAGTTGTATTTTGACTATCGAAATAAAATTCTAAAAGCCTGTATCATTTTCTTGTAGCTTGATTTCTTGTTTTATGTTTTCTGATGTAAAATATCATTGGTTCTATTACGACTCTTAAACTGTTAGAGAACAACATGTCTATTAAGTATAAGGTGAATGTATTTTCTTTACATACCCAAGGTCTAGCTATAAGCTGGAAAGCGTAATGTGAAAGGAGCCTCCTTGCTTATCCAATTGCGTTAGTATGTTTGAGTTACAAAGTCTTTTAGAAGTAAACATTAGTTAGGCAGCATGGGCAATTGGAAAACGTTCAGATTCTCTATAATAAAACTGAGTAACAGGTTTTGAATAGGTCATGTCTTAAATTTGTATGAAACTTATCTGAATTAAATTTAAAATCGATTTCTTATATTATTTAGAAGGTCAATGTGTTAATTGTGTATTATGAAGTATGTCTTTCTTCAAACTAAATCGTGAAGATACATTTTTCTACAGATAATATGTAGAATGTGTTTATGCATTTACGAATACCTTTTGAGAGAATGATTATTTCATGAAATATAAATATGTAATACCTGACTAATATGGAAAGAAGAAAGAAAAATTAGAAGACATATATCAATTAAAAGAATAAAAGATGTAATTTATATTCTTTTGAAGGTTATTTTAACGTTAGAAAGAGACTTTTAGTTAAATCCTATTGCTTATTGTGAATAGAATAGCCCCATGTAATAAGGTTATGTGAGACATCTTAAAGTTACTTTTAAGGGGTGTAGTTAGAATAGGGAATTAGTTTAGTTATTAAAGTTGAATTTTTATAAGTTTGAGATGCTACTTTTATAAAGAAGAGGATGTCTGACATTCATATTAATTTTTAATTATAGTTGTAGCATGGTTAAAAGGAAATATTTTCTAAGAGTTGCTCATGTTTTTCTAAGATCAGAATTATAGGGGTTTTGGAAGTTTTAAAAGTAATGTGTTTTTTCTATTATATTTATATTTGTCTATGTTGGAATTAGAAGATTATTTTCTTAAAAATGTGTTGTTATAGTTTACATATTATGGATTATCAAAGTATGGTATGGTTTCCAAACAACGTTCTAATGTGAAATTGGAAATGCCAATAACAATTAAACCACAACATTAAAATTTATGGAAGAAATTTGCACAAATAATAATAGTAAATATATACTATGGAGAAAAGTCAAGAAAGGAAAAACTCCACCCAACATGCAAAGTCACGAGGTGAATCATGTGTGACTGTTGAACCGTTCTATAGCTAACATGGTGAGTGGCCAAGCTATTGAGTCCAGCTAACATGGGCAGTGACCAAGTTGTTGAGAATAAAGAGTGGCGGTATGGGACGTCACTACAGGTACAAAGTTAGTAAGTGGTGGGTTCAAAATGATTCTCAGGTTGGGGAGTGACTAGCAAGAGGCATGGGTAGATAGCTATACATGCGCTTGGCAGATCCAGCGATAGATGGTATGGGTAGTATTACCATCAACCTGAGTGGAATTTTGAGCACCTAGTCCATTAGCCATGCGATGGTGGGCTCTAGCCAAACCTTAGTAGAGGGTCAATAGCTAGCACTAGAATATTAATGTTGGTTCCATAGTAGAGTGAAATTGTGAATCCTTACGCTTTGGATAGGGGAGCATTCTCCTTTTAGGTGATATGGGACCTAGAAGTGACAATCCCTCACCAGGATCAAGGCAAACTTGAGGGAGGAGTCCAGATCCAATAAGGTAAACATAGCGTGAAGTTGGCCGATCCTGAGCACTTGAGACACCAGCTGGAGGGATGACTACTCTCAAAGTGTGTACATACATATTCCTAGACTAACATTGTGTTGGGTAAATAACAAAGTTATGTGGCAAAACTAAGGAAATAAAAACAAAAATTTTGATTTCAAATTTTGGGTTGTGACAGTTGGTATTAGAGCCTAGGTTTGCGAAACCCTAGCTAACATAGCTATTCTGATAAATTTTATGATGCCATATATGGCAGGTACCTCATAGAGGGATATCTTAAATTTACAAGAGGGGATTGTAGAGGCACCAAGAAAAGGAGCAAGGTGACTCATAAAGGAGTCAGAAAGAGTGCAAACTTCTAAAACACCACGACACGTAGTGAGAAAATAAAAAGAGCCTGTAGCAGCAAAGGCTACCCATAATGATGAGAACATGGATCATATGATCCAGATCATGCAAGGTCAATTAAACCGACAACATGAGTAGATGGATATCTAGAGGGCTCAACTGAGTGATCATATGTATCAACAGCGGGCACAAATGGCCCAACAATAGGAACTTAACACCCAACAACAAAAATTTATTGAAAACCCAACTCAGAATAAGACAAGAATTAATGTGAGTCAATTTCCAAAGGGATCCTCAAGGAGACAAGTGGGTGAGGAACTGCAAAAAGAAATAAAAAAATTAGACATTTCTAAGTTTTATGGATGTGGTGATGGGGAAATCATCATTAATTGGCTTAGCAAAGCTGAAGGGTATTTTATCATCCAACTTCTTTATTCTGAGGAAAAAATTACATGGGCAGTTGCTCATTTAGGTCTTGCCAAAACCTGGTGGACCACATACAATAAATCCGCTCAAAAGGAAGTAGTAGGCATACCTTGGGAGGAATTTGTAAGGGAATTCAAAATTCATTTCCTCACAGAGAAGTTTTATATTGAAAAGCATGGTGAATTTACAAACTTGCGTCAAGGCAACATGATGGTAGTTGAGTATTACCAAAAGTTTGTGCAATTACAAAAGTATGCCCCAGAGTTTTATGGGCAAGAGAAGTTTAAGGTACACAAATTTGTCATGGGACTACACCCAAATATTAGTTAGCTTGTAGGAGGGAAGTTACCTTAGACTCTATCCACTTCTTATGATGCAACTCGATACGAGGAAGCGAGCCAAAAAGAAGTAAGATCCTTTTACCAAAAATAAAGAGATAACTCAAATAAAATAAGGTATCCTAAGCATAATCATGGTATGTATCGGAACTACAGATACAGAGATATGGATCATAATAGAAATGATAACAAAAATAGGGGTAAAAATGAGAGGTATAAGGGGTAGTCAGACCAAAGGAATTTATAGGAGAGGAAAAGTAATAATAAAGAGCAGGGCAAGAATGGGAATCACACCAAGGATAATGACAAACAAAAGAATGACGGACCCAATGCATGTTTTACATGTGGAGCTCTGTACCACTTTGCTAGGTAGTGCCCAAAAAGAGTAGATCATAGGAACCCCACTGAAGAAGCATCCCACAGAATATTTGCTACCACAGGTAACCTTAACCTTATAGGTCAAATTACTCCATTCTTAATCAAAGGTAAAATAGGCAAAAGAGATGTGAATATTTTAATTTATAGTGGTGCTACCGATAGTTTTATTTCTAATAATGTTTTGAGGGATATACCTATTAAACCTAGGAGTTTGGCAAAAGGGTGGCAAGTTGAGTACGGGTCAGGACAAACTGATTTAGTTGACCAATGCCTATTTGAAACACAAATAGAACTACCTCAAGGAAAAATCATCTGGTATTTATATGTAGCTCCTATACATGCATTTGACATAATTTTAGGAGTATATTGGCTTAAGACTCATAAAGCGTTGCTAAATTTTGAAGAGAGATGGATGGATTTTACAAATGATAATAACCAAAGAATCCACATACATTGCAATAGAGCATATTTTGAGCCTCACTTAATAACCAGTATGCAAGCCAAGAAATCTTGGAGGAAAGGGTGTAAGTTGTATGTGGTAAAAATGAACAAAAAAGAGGATACTGACTCAAGTTATGCATTGTTTCAACAATATCCAGTGTTGGATGAATTCAGAGATGTATTTCCAGAAGATCTACCTGAGCTACCACCAAAAAGTAAATTTGACTTTTCAATAGAACTTGTGCTAAGATAAACCCCAGTAGTTCGAAATCTATACCGTATGACACCACTGGAGTTACAGGAACTTAAGGCACAATTACAAGATCTATTGGAAAAAGGACACATTAAACCCAGTGTGTCACCTTAGGGAGCATGAATTCTATTTGTTAATAAGAAATATGGTTCCTTAAGATTATGCATTGATTAAAGGATGCTTAATAAGATGACCATTAAGAATAAGTATCCATTACCTAGAATTGATGATCTCTTTGATCAGCTAAAAGGAGCCACAATATTTTCCAAAATTGATCTTAGGTCAGGGTATCACCAATTGAGAATCTGGGAAGAAGATACCTTAAAAACTACTTTTAGAACATGGTATGGGCATTATGAGTTCATAGTTTTACTGTTTGGTTTGACCAATGCACTAGAGGCATTTATGAACCTAATGAATAGTGTATTTTGAGAATAGTTAGACTGATTCATGATCATATTATTAGATGATATACTAATTTATTCTTAAAACAAAGAAGAGCACAATGAGCATATGAGGATAGTGTTAGGGACCCTCAGGAAAAACCAGTTTTATGGAAAATTATATAAGTGTGAATTTAATACACCTCAGGTGTAGTATTTGGGACATATTATCTTATCAGAAGTTATAGTCGTAGACACCCAAAATATTGAAGCCATAATATATTGGCTAGCTCTAACCAATGTGTCAAAAGTAAGAAGTTTTATGGTAATGGCTGGCTACTATCAGAGATTTTTAAAAGGGTTTTCAAAATTAGCATACCCCATAAATAACCTACAAATAAATGGAAAGATATTTAAATGGACATCACAATGTGAAGAAGCCTTTAGAACTCTTAAAGAGAAATTAACAAATGCACCTATACTAAAAATACCTTATTTAAATAAGTTCTTCATAGTTTGTACCGATGCCTCAATGGAAGGACTAAGTGGCATACTATTGTAGGAGGAGGCAATAGTGGCAGGAGAGTCCCGAAAAATCAAGAAACATGAGATAAATTACGCCACTCATGACTTATAACTAGCAGCAATAGTTCATGCACTTAAAATTTGGAGATATTATTTGCTCGAAAAACCTTTTGAACTTAAGACATACCATCAGAGTCTAAGATATATCTGTTGGTCCGACTTTCATACACACCCTATGAAGGATGAGCACAAAACTCTGATAACACTTATACGGGATAAATCCCACTCACTTTAGGATCTAGCTGGTTATCCAAGGTGTGAGTTACAGAGTCGGGTCGAATGTCAATTCACTCTTTTTCGCTTCTGGAATAGATTTCAATATGGACTGTTTGTACCTTACAACGGGCTCACTGAACTTGCTCAGTAATGTTCAGAAGTTGTCACTTGTTGACAATCAGATTTAAAATTAATTCTTTGATCTAGCTCTCATGGGTCAGCAGATTTAAATAAAAGACAAATAAAGAAAATAAAAATGGATCATTTCACGGTAAAACAAAGAGGGTAGGGTAAGGCAGAAAGAGAAGTTTATCCAATTTAACTGTAAAACAAAACTACCAATTTTATTTATACTATCAGCTTCACAACAGAACAAATCAAAGAAGAAAGTGTCCAGTTTTCTAAGATCACTTTCAACTAAGAGCATAAGGCAGAGATGGAACAGGTCTAACAAAAAATTATAAACCGAAGGGAAGTCGGTTAAAATTGATATCTTTCATCGGCAGCCTAGCTCGCACAGTGAGGACAGAGCAATTAGAACAAACTTGAACCTTAAATCTGTAATTTTCCTTAGTATACAATGGAACAAATGAAGCCTAACAGCATATTTAATCTTGATAACACCGATTTACAGCATATATCTAATAAACTTTAATGAAACGGATAACAAAAGAAAATGAACTTATCACAATCTGCAAAAGATTAGGCTCCTGGCCATGCTATCACAGAAAACAAAAGCACATCAACTCCAAGTCCAGAAATAAAATATTTCATAGAATTTGCAAGAAATTGCTTCAATAGCCTTTTATTTCTAAGTTTCCGCCTCCTGCGATTACATTGAGAAGAAGTATTTATAGACTCGGGACAGACCCTGATCTTTTCAAAAATATCTCCTTCTCAAACCCTAAATCTTATCAACTTAAACCCTAGGACCCGGGTTTTACAATATAAAGCCATTTAAAACAAAGTCCGGATAAAACTTAACCATTCTACAACTCAGTGCAGTCACTTGCCATAAATGGAGAAGATAGAATTCGAATGCCACTTGCATTCACCCGCAACTGTAAATAAATGCCCTCATTAATTCCTTCGGGTAAGCTGGATGAGTCACCACTTCTTCGACATTTCATCTCCGCAGAGCCATCCGTGAGTTGAAAATATCTGCACGCCATTAATTCTGCCATAAATCTTCATTAAATGCATTCATCGGCAAAATCTGGCAACTGTGTGCATATATTTTCATTTCTCGGCCAATTCTCGACATATTCCATTATGGGCAGCTGCTTAGTCACCGTAAAGTCTCTTTGCAGCCAGATCTGAAAAAATTGGATGACACAGCAATTTTCGGCATCTTTCCTTTCAATATGGCCTTCTTTGATTAATTTGCAGTAAGCCTTACCTTTATGGCCCTTTCTCCGCTATCCCGTAAGTGCCAGATGGCTTCCTGCATGAAAGAACAAAAGATGGATTAGTATTTTTAAAATTATTAAATCAAAGCTTAAATATTAAAAAGAAGCCCTAAAGTTTACTTGCATGTCGGCCCTATTTATCTGATACGTGGCCTGCAGTGTTTTGACACGTGTCACGGAATCGCGACACGTGTCAATTTCCAGCTGTTTTGCATTCTGTGCAACTTTCCTGGCAGGGTCGCGAAAATGCGACATGTCGCGATTTCGTGACATGTCACGAAATCGTGACGACACTTCATCACTCGGCTTCCCGCTCCGACTGTGTCGCGATTTCGCGACGTCGCGAAATCACGACGTCGCGATTTCGCGACACCTTTACCACTTAAGCGTTTTCCCTGAAATGTGTCATGATTTCGTGACACATTTTTGACTTGGTCACTTTTCTTGCATTTTGGTCTGCCTACTAACTTGCCCTTTGGGAACTTTCCACCATGTCGCGAAATCGTGACATGGTGGCTCCTTCACTCACCATATTTCCACCATGTCGCGAAATCGCGACATGGTGGCTCCTTGGTTCCTTCTCATCTTTGCTTCGGCTTGCTTTGCATCTTTCCGTAGTGTCACGTATTTCGCTGACACCACCTCATATTTGCCTTCGCTCTCTGGCTTCGTCGATGATTTCATGACAGCTCTCCCACTTGCAGCTTTCTCTTGAACTTTGTCGTGATTTCGCGACACCCTTCATGCCTTAGACTTTTTTCATTCAATTCCTCTTGCATGTTGATTTCTCTTTTTGCTTGGACCTGTCGCGATTTCGCGACATGTCGCGAAATCATCCGTACGCCCGAGCTCCCTTCCAAAAAAATTTCTACAATTCGCTACATGTTGGCGACTTGCTTCTTTTCTTTCTAACGCACGACATGTCGCGATTTCGTGACATGTCGCGAAATCGTGACCTTTTCATGCCTTCATCGATTTTTCTCTCTCTACGAAAATGCGACATGTCATGATTTCGCGACATGTCGCAAAATCGTGACGTTTCGTACGATCTAGCTTTCTCTCTCCTGGCCGGTAGCGATATCGCGACATTTCCAAAAATGGAAATGTCGCGATATCGCGACATTTCCAAAAATGGAAAGTGTCGCGATTTCGCTACGCTTTCTGACTTAGCGGATTTTCTGAAAACCCGTCGCGATATCGCGACATTTCCAAAAATGGAAGTGTCGCGATATCGCGACTTTCCAAAAAGGAAAGTTTTGATTTTTAATGAATTTATCTATCTATTTTTTGCATTTTTTTCGTATCGGTGTAAGATTTTCTTTATCCATGAATGATTCTAGCATGTAAAAAGTGAAGTCTGAGATAACAAAGCCAGAATGCAAGAAAACTTGGATGCTTTGACACAGGCAAAACTTGAAGAAGAAAGAGGCAAGTAAAAATTGGAATTAAAACCTGAAAATCATCAAGAGGGTCCCTACTGCAAAATGAAAGCTCAATGTTTTCAAAGGATGGAAAATTATTTTTCAGTGGGGGTGTGTTGCTTCTCAACAAATGGCGATATCTGCGGGTAAAATAGTAGCATTATTTTAGAACCCAGGACTCTAGTTTCAAAACAACATAGACCATGCATCAAGCCTTGCCACAGATATTCTTCAAAATAAATTGACTACTAACTGATAGTTGTTAAAATTTCCCAAGGACATACTAGGCTGAATTACTTAAGGAAGATTTCTGATGTGCAATTACAAGGGTATAAAACTTTCTTCAAGAATGACTGGATCGAATGTTGAACTCCTGGATTGATCAGCTTTTCTAGATTGTAAAAAGGGGAAACCGAGTAGAGCTATGTTTACTAGTTTAGCCTTTTACATCCCCGACAGAGTTACCCTTTAGATTTACACGACCCAAATTTACAACTGTAAGGTAGAATCTACAACTTGGTAGAAGAAAAATATCTTTTGAAATCTTGGCTGCCTCTTTCATTATATAACTCTCTTTTTTTTTTTTTTTTATCTCTCTTTTCTTTTTTATATATATTGGAAATAACAGAGTGCCAATTCAACTTACATCTCTTTCTTTTGAAATACATCAACATCTGAAAAGCCTTAGAAAGAATAACAATTTTCTTTTAACATTTCATCAATCTGGAACTGCTTCAGCCTAGGCACTGATAGCCTCTATGGATACTCAAATAATTACATGAATCATAGTCCCCTCTTATAACCAACTTTTCTTGGATTCCCCGGGAGTTCCTCCAACCAAACAGCATAGCAGTTTCTTTATAATTAAAACAACTGTGGCAAGCAAGACACAAAATCCAATCATCCTTCCACTGTTGTTCTGACTAAAAAAATAGTTCCACTATTCAGTTCAAACAGACTATCTCACAATTATGATAATGAACACTTGGATTGATCAGCTCAGAATAGGAACAATTTTTTGGAAGGCTGACTTCTTTTATGAATGCTCAGGCAAAGGTTAAAGAACAGAATTTTTTAAAAGCCAAAGAACTTTGTACAGACTTCCAAGGATAAGCACAGGCCTCTAAAAACAAAATAAAAATAAAACTGCACAGACTTTAAAAATAAAACTGTACAGGCAGCAAAGAAAACAAAACTGTAGGGTTATTTACAAAGGAAACAAAATAAAACTATACCATTAAAGGAAATGAAATAAAACAAGACCTAGACTATTTACAAAGAAAATAAACTGCACAACCTTAAATAAAAATATAAAATAACTAAAAATAACAAAAAAAAAAAATACAGAACTTCAAGACAGACTGAAATTGCACAGACAAATTAGGATTAAATAAATAAAAAGAACACTGCACAGACATTTAAAAACAAATTAAAACAAAGCAACTAAAAACTGTACAGGCAATTAAAACTAAAGCTAAAAACTGTACAGGCAGATAGAATTAAAATAATTAAACAGCACTGCACAGACACCTAAAATTAAACTAAAGCAATCAACTGTACAGACATTAAAAGTAAACTAAAGCAATCAAACTGCAAAGTTATTTACAATGTATACACATGTTACAACTTCTTTATGACTCATTCAAATGATACATTGGATGGAACAGCTGAGAAATAATGTTTTAAGTATTGACCATTAACAAGGAGGTCCAAAAAATTACCATCAAGGTCTTGTAATCGAAATGCATTGTTACCCAGAATCTCAGCAATCTGGTAGGGGCCTATCCACAGTGGCTGCAACTTTGTATGCTTACCCTTCTTCTCATGGGCCTTGTCCCATAGAAGCACCAAGTCTACCGATCTGAAAGCTTTCACTTTGGCCCTCTTGTCAAACCACCGCTTGACGGTTTCTTGGTGCCGACTGAAGTGTTCCAGGGCTTGGAGTCTTTCATCCTGCAAGTTAGTTAGATCTAAAACACGAGCCTCTGCATCATCTTGATCCTCAAAATAGTCTAAGACAAATTGGTAAGTAGGTAACTTCAGAGAGATGGGAACAATTGGTTGGGTACCATACAACAAAGCAAAAGGAGAAGTTTTAAGAGCCACTTTATATTTTATCCGGTCAGCCCAAAGTGCATATTTCAATAATGTATGCCACTGCCTGGGTTTATCTACTACAGATTTCTTGATGGCATTCATTAAATTCTTGTTTGTGGACTCAACCAGTCCATTGCCTTGGGGATAATAGTTGGATGAGAATCTGATAACTATCCCCATCTGGTATGCCCATTCTGCAAACTCCAATGATTGGAAGGCTGGTCCATTATCACACACCAAATTTAGAGGAACCCCAAACCTAGTTATGATATTTAATTCTAGAAATTCAATGACTTCATGAGTTGTACTTCTTGTGGTGGCTACTGCTTCAACCCATCTTGTGCAGTAATCAATAGCTGTCGAACATACTTATGCCTTGCTGAAGAATTTGGATTAATCACTCCCACAAAATCAAGTCCCCACTGCATGAAAGGTTTATTTATTACAATAGGTTGCAATGGGAGAGCCCGGTTGGCCTCTTTGGCTGCAAAAGTTTGGCACTGATGGCAGGTTCTTACATGCTGATGTGCATCTTTAAATAGTGTAGGCCAGTAATAGCCTGCTCTCAATATTTTATGCGCAGTAGCAGATCCTGATGAATGCCCTGCCCCTAACTTTTCATGAAAACTGGACATGACTTCATTGACTTCACTCGGAGAAATGCATCTCAAGAAAATGCCAGCATAATTCTCTCTGTACAAATTACCTGCTTTGAGGAGATAATGAGCAGCTTTCGGTTTTAATGCTCTCCTTTGGGTCTGTTCAAGTGACATGGGCAAATTCCAAATTGCAGCGAGATGAGTAATATCCCCATACCAGTCATCAGATTCAGAATTTAACTGATTAACTTCTTCCCGTACAGGTACTTCAGCAATGTGTCGGGACAAACCAAGTCCTCTGATCAATTTAGCAGGCCGAATCTCTAAGTCATACTCTTGCAGCCTTGTAACCCAATTACCCCTCAATTCACCCAATTCATTCTGACTTAGAAGGTATTTAACAGCTGGGTCTGGAACTATAGCATGAATTCTGCTTCTTAATATATAGTGCTTGAACTGCTTAACCGCTCTTACCAAGGCATAAGCTTGTTTGTCTAAACGAGAATATTTCAGCTCAGCCCCCTTTAAATTGGTACTCTTGAAAGCAATTGGATGTTCCCCAGTTTCTCTCCGTTGGGTCAAAACTGCAGCAAGTGTATGTTCAAAAGAGAAGGTGTACAGATAAAAATCTGCACTGAAATCTGGGCTTACCAGAACTGGTGCTTGTTTTATGGCTGTCTTGATTTCTTGGAAAGCCGTCTTAGCTTCTGTGGTCCAGACAATCTGAGCAGTTTGCTTTAGCATGTCATTCATTGGCTTGACTATCTCTCGCAAAACCGGAGATGAACTTCCTGACAAAGTTAATTTTTCCAAAGAAGGACCTCAACTCTTTCTTGGAGTTGGGAAATGGTATGCCGGATATGGCTTCAACTCTGCCCGGATCCATAGAAATGCCATCTTTTGTGACCAAGTGCCCAAGGAGCTTCCCTTATGTTACACCAAAAATGCACTTCTTTGGATTCAAAGAAATGCCAAACTCCCTGCATTTATTAAACACAGACTCCAAGTGTTTTACATGGTCAAACCGAGATTTAGAGAAGACTGTTAAATCATCCATGTAAACAACAATACATTTACCCATAAGCCCCTTGAAGGCATGATCCATTGCTCTTTGAAATGTAGCTCCGGCATTTATTAATCCAAATGGCATCCTCTTGTAAGCAAAAGTTCCCCACTTAGTTGTGAAAGCAGTCTTCATTCTGTCTTCCTTCTCAACCAATATCTGGTTATACCCTGAGAAACCATCCAGGAAAGACATCATCTCTGAACCATTGACAATCTGCAAGACTTCATCCATAGAAGGCAGAGGATAGTTATCTTTCTCAGATGCCTTGTTCAGATTTCTAAAATCCACACACAGGCGGATCTCTCCATTTTTCTTCCTGACTGGCACCAGATTGGCCACCCAAGTAGAATGCCTGATGGGAAAAATAATGGCAGCACTTAACAGTTTTTCTACCTCTTTCTGGATGATGGGCTCCAACAGAGCATTAACATGCCTCTGTTTTTGCCGGAAAGGCTTGCAAAATTCTTTTAAAGGTATAATGTGAGTGTAAACTTTCGGATCAAATACCTTTAAGTCTTTGTATGACCAGGCCATGACATCCTTGGACCTGTGAAGAAAATCAATCATACTTCTCTTTATTTTTGGATCACAGTTCTTAGCCAACTTGATGTGCCTGGGATCTTCTTCAGTCCCTATGTTCAGGTCTTCAGTCCCACTGTCTGTGGCAGCCACATAATCCTCAGAATTCACCTTTTGCTTGATTTTGTCAACATCAAAGAGCCGCTCCAGCTCCACCATTCCTTTTGGAATTCTGTTGTCTTTCAACCTCATTATTCCCCTGTCATCATCTAACTGTTCCAGCAGGGTATCCCTTTGGCCCTCATCAATTATAGCATTTTCAAATGTGTTAGTACTCTGCAAAAAGTTTACAATCTGTTGATCATCAGAGAAAACTTGAAAATTATCTATATTGTTTGGAACTGAAGGACAAGGGACTAACTCAATTGAAAACTTGTTCCATTTAAATTCTTCCAATGGCTTTAAACTTGCAGCTGAAGAAGCCAAGACATCTGCATGGGAGTTCTGCTCTCTGGGTATATGTGTCAGATTAAATGCATCAAAATCTTCTACAAGATCCCAAGCCCGATGTTTGTATCCTTTTAAATAAGATGCTTTACACTGGAATTTACCCTTGACTTGATTTGCCACCAATTCTGAATCAGTGAAAACTTGAATATTTCTCACACTTCTATCCAAAGCAAATTTCAAACCTAAAATCAGAGCTTCATACTCTGCTAAATTATTTGTACACGGGAACTGCAGGCGGTAAGACATAAAATATGTCTGACTTTCAGGCCCTTTGAGGACTGCCCCTGTTCTAGAACCCTGTTTAGATCTAGCTCCATCCACATGAAGTGTCCAGACTTCATTAGTATGTATAGGATGAGCTTTATTAAACTTGTTAATCTATCCCGTTGTTAAATTGTAGACTCCAATATCTACCTCTGCAATATTTACAGTTTCATTCTCTGCATTGTATTCTGTAATTGTATGCTTGTACATGGGTTCTCTTTCAACCCGTAATTGATTTGCCACTCCTTTCCACGGCAACCACATGTGTGAAAAATCTGTTGCCAAGTATCCGTTCAGAGATCTCGACCAATCTCTACTCAACAACATCCCGTACCCCACAGGGATATCTACAACCTGAATTTCAATTTTATGTTGAGCCCTTGGCTCAGATGCTAATTGGATATGAATATTTTGAAGCTCTCCAACAACTTTAACCTCTGATTTGTCCAATTGGACAACTCTCCTTTCAGACTTCATTGGGGTGAGACCCAACTGCTGACAAATGGCCAAAGGCATAACATTTGCAGATGCACCTGAATCTACCAAACAATTATGTAAGTTCTTCCCAAAAATACGGACAGTCAGTAAAAAGGGGGGAACTTCAGTTTTTTCTTTGTACATGGCTAGATTGGCATGTGCTATTTTCTTTCCTTTGTCCATAGGTTTAGTAGCAGGGCCAGAGTATGTTTTTATCAGATTGTCTCTCTGCTCTGAAATCTGTGCCAGCTCATGCAGAGTAATGTTGGCCTTAATATTTTTCATATCCTCCACTATGTTATATCCTTTGTTAAGTGGAGGGACAAAAGCATCTGGTCCTCTCAAATTCCCTCCTTTTGGTGGAGATGGATTATTGCTTGGAGAGGGGTCGGGAGGAACATTGTGAGAGTTGTCCGGAGGAGTTGATGTAGTATTAGGCTCCGGATTCCTGTTCCTCAGGTTGTAATTATCTCTTATGTACTGCTGGAAAGCCTGCACCTCATCCATAGGCATTTCAACTACATTCTCAGATTCATCCGGGAAAGTGAAAGAATCCAGGACCATAGCTGCACTGTGGTCGGATGAACTTGGGCCATCAACAGTTCTTTGATTTTTAGGGGAGATCAAATCTCCAGACAAAGCTTCAAATGCATTGCAAAATTCTAGACAATCCAACTCCCCATGCTGAGAAGTGGCATGTATTCTGCACCAGTTAGGCAGAGCTAAATCACAAATGTTCACATCATGGCCTTTGCCCTTGTAATATTTATTAGGTTCATACGGGGGCTGGTTGAATCTGTTTGGTTGATATGAATATCTGTTGGAGTTGTCCCCTGTAGAAACTTGCCTTTTAAAACTCAAGAAATCATTGGCCAGCTTCTGAACAATCTTTGAGACTTCTTCCACTCTTGCATTGTCAGCCTCTTTTCCTGGGTTACTGTACATTCTCAACAGGTGCTACAGCCAATGGATTTGCTGATGGTAGAGTCTAACAAACTAGCAGCATCATCTGATGTGGAATGGGATTGAACACAGGGGTAGCTTGTGTAACCAGAGGAACTTGCTGGGCATTTAAAGGTCGGGGTCCCAAGCTGTCTTTCAGAATCAAAGCTTCTTTATAAGGTTTTGTCAAATTAGTAATAATGGGATCTCTCTTCAAAAAGATAGAGGTCATCGGATCCAGAGAGTTTCTAAAGATCTCTAATGCTAGGTCAGCATTCGGTACATAATACCCGATAAGTCTACCATAAGCTTTCTGGAATCTAACATTATAAGACCTGATAGATTCACTTAATTCTCTCTTGATGCCAGAAAACTGCTGGTACAATATGCTGGGGTCTATCACTTCTCCGAACTGTGACACAAAAACTTTTTCTAAGTCATTCCAACTGGTGACAGAATCATTAGTGAGGTTTAGAAACCAATCATAAGCTCCCTCCTAGAGAGTGAACGGGAAGAGTCTGCAGGCAACATCCTCATGCTGTACATTTAATAATTTCAAAGCATTTTTGAATGCAACCAAATGTTCCTCTGCAGTTCTTGTCCCATCATGTTTATATCTGGGGAGATATCTTTCCGGATTTTTGGGCAAGTCATGGGCAATACCCGAAATATTCAAAGCAGTGGAGCCCAACCAATTTGCCATCACTACTTGGTTGTTAGTGATATTCTGAGTTGTGGTTGGGGTAACTATCAGCGGTGATAAAACTGTTTCTGACAGAGACTTAGCCCTTATGAGGCTACTTCTTCTCGGAGTTTCTAATTCAGGGACAAGGAGCTCTCCGGCTCTAGGGTGGGACCTTGTTACCCTGTATGTAGAATCCAGCTTTTCACAAGCACTTACAAACTTATAGTTCTTAATAGAGTACTGAACTTGAGGTCTTCTCTGGCAATTTTACAAATTGTACTGACAACTTACAATACTGACCGGAGTTCACATCTTTGTGGCCCTCCTTCTAGCGCCATTTTTAAATGTTGGTCCGACTTTTATACACACCCTGTGAAGGATGAGCACAAAACTCTGATAACACTTATACGAGATAAATCCCACTCACTTTAGGATCTAGCTGGTTATCCAAGGTGTGAGTTACAGAGTCGGGTCGAATGTCAATTCACTCTTTTCCACTTCTGGAATAGATTTCAATATGGACTTTCTTACCTTACAACGGGCTCAATGAACTTGCTCAGTAATGTTCAGAAGTTGTCACTTGTTGACAATCAGATTTAAAATTAATTCTTTGATCTAGCTCTCATGGGTCAACAGATTTAAATAAAAGACAAATAAAGAAAATAAAAATGGATCATTTCACGGTAAAACAAAGAGGGTAAGGTAAGGCGAAAAGAAGTTTATCAAACTTAACCGTAAAAAAAAACTACCAATTTTATTTATACTATCGACTTCACAACAAACAAATCAAAGAAGAAAGTGTCCGGTTTTCTAAGATCACTTTCTACTAAGAGCAAAGACAGAGATGGAACAGATCTAATAGAAAATTATAAACCGAAGGGAAGTCGGTTAAAATTGATATCTTTCATCGATAGCCTAGCTCGCATAGTGAGGACAGAGCAATTAGAACAAACTTGAACCTTAAATCTATAATTTTCCTTAGTATACAATGGAACAAATGAAGCCTAACAACATATTTAATCTTGATAACACCGATTTACAACATATATCTAATAAACTTTAATGAAACGGATAACAAAAGAAAATGAACTTATCACAATCTGCAAAAGATTAGGCTCCTGGCCATGCTATCACAGAAAACAAAAGCACATCAACTCCAAGTCCAGAAATAAAATATTTCACAGAATCTGCAAGAAATTGCTTCAATAGTCTTTTATTTCTAAGTTTCCGCCTCCTGCGATTACATTGAGAAGAAGTATTTATAGACTCAGGACAGACCCTGATATTTTTAGAAATATCTCCTTCTCAAACCCTAAATCTTATCAACTTAAACCCTAGGACCCGGGTTTTACAATAAAAAGTCATTTAAAACAAAGTCCGGATAAAACTTAACCATTCTGCAACTCAGTGCAGTCACTTGCCATAAATGGAGAAGATAGAATTCGAATGCCACTTGCATTCACCCACATAAATAAATGCCCTCATTAATTCCTTCGGGTAAGCTGGATGAGTCACCACTTCTCCGACATTTCATCTCCGCAGAGCCATCCGTGAGTTGAAAATATTTGCACGCCATTAATTCTGCCATAAATCTTCATTAAATGCATTCACCGACAAAATCCGGCAACTGTGTGCATATATTTTCATTTCCCGGCCAATTCTCGACATATTCCATTATGGGCAGCTGCTTAGTCACCGTAAAGTCTCTTTGCAGCCAGATCTGAAAAAATTGGATGACAGCAATTTTCGGCATCTTTCCTTTCAATATGGCCTTCCTTGATTAATTTGCAGTAAGCCTTACCTTTATGGCCCTTTCTCCGCTATCCCGTAAGTGCCAGATGGCTTCCTGCATGAAAGACAAAAGATGGATTAGTATTTTTAAAATTATTAAATCAAAGCTTAAATATTAAAAAGAAGCCCTAAAGTTTACTTGCATGCGGCCCTGTTTATCTGATACGTGGCCTGCAGTGTTTTGACACGTGTCACGAAATCGTGACACGTGTCAATTTCCAGCTGTTTTGCATTCTGTGCAACTTTCCTGGCAGGGTCGCGAAAATGCGACATGTCACGATTTCGTGACATGTCGCGAAATCGCGACGACACTTCATCACTCGGCTTCCCGCTCCGACTGTGTCACGATTTCGTGACACCTTTACCACTTAAGCGTTTTCCCTGAAATGTGTCACGATTTCGTGACACATTTTTGACTTGGTCACTTTTCTTGCATTTTGGTCTGCCTACTAACTTGCCCTTTGGGAACTTTCCACCATGTCGCGAAATCACGACATGGTGGCTCCTTCACTCACCATCTTTCCACCATGTCGCGAAATCGCGACATGGTGGCTCCTTGGTTCCTTCTCATCTTTGCTTCGGCTTGCTTTGCATCTTTCTCATAGTGTCACAATTTCGCGACACCCAGCCTCATCTTTGCCTTCGCCTGCTCTTCTGAACTCTCCCACTTGTAGCTTTCTCTTGAACTTTGTCACGATTTCGTGACACCCTTCATGCCTTAGACTTTTTTCATTCAATTCCTCTTGCACGTTGATTTCTCTTTTTGCTTGGACTTGTCGCGATTTCGAACATGTCATGAAATCGCGACATTGCCGTTACTCGATTCGCTACATGTTGGCGACTTGCTTCTTTTTCTTTCTAACGCGCGAAAATGCGACATGTCGCGATTTTGCGACCTTTTCATGCCTTCACCGATTTTTCTCTCTCTGCCATGAAAATGCGACATGTCGCGAAATCGCGACGTTCCGTACGATCTAGCTTTCTCTCTCCTAACCGGTCGCGATATCGCGACATTTCCAAAAATGGAAGTGTCGCGATATCGTGACATTTCCAAAAATGGAAATGTCGCGATATCGCGACATTTCCAAAAATGGAAAGTGTCGCGATTTCGCTACGCTTTTCGGACTTAGCGGATTTTCTGAAAACCTGTCGCGATTTCGCGACACTTCCAAAATGGAAGTGATTCTGACTTGCCAAAAAAGAAAGTTTTGATTTTCAATGAATTTATCTATCTGTTTTCTGCATTTTTTTCGTACCGGTGTAAGATTTTCTTTATCCATGAATGATTCTAGCATGTAAAAAGTGAAGTCTGAGATAACAAAGCCAGAATGCAAGAAAACTTGGATGCTTTGAAACAAGCAAAACTTGAAGAAGAAAGAGGCAAGTAAAAATTGGGATTAAAACTGAAAATCATCAAGAGGGTCCCTACTGCAAAAATGAAAGCTCAATGTTTTCAAAGGATGGAAAATTATTTTTCAGTGGGGGTGTGTTGCTTCTCAACAATATCTTCACACAACCATTTTTGAATGCTCGATAGCGAAGATGGATAGAATTTATGGTTGAGTATGATTTTGGTATTGACTATATCAAAGGAAAATAAAATAGATTGACAGATGCTCTAAGTAGAAGGAGCCATATAACTGCTTGTAAAATATGTCAGTATGGATTGAAAGAACAAATCATGGAAATGCAAAAAGAAGATAAATTTTGCAAATCATGTCGTAGCAAGGTTGAGCAAGAACACAATCAACACAGGGACTACAATGTTAAGAAAGATCTAATTTACTTTCAAAAAAAAATAATAGTACCCAATAATGAAGAGCTTAAAAGAACTATTCTGCAAGAGGCTCATTATGCTCCCTATTCTGCTCATCCGGGAGTAGTCAAAATGAGGTAAAACCTGAGAAAGGATTATTTCTAGCCTGGGATGAAGAAATACATAGTGCAATTTGTTGCTAGATATCTTGAATACCAGAAGGTTAAGGCATAACATCAACAATCTGGAGGGAGATTATATCTGTATGAAGTACCAGAGCATAAGTGGGAGGTTATATCTATGGATTTCATTGTGGGTCTTCCAAAAACTAGATTCCATCATGATGCTATATTTGTAGTTGTGGATAAGATAACCAAAGTGGCACATTTTATACTCAGTAGTGTATGTGATGATGCTTCAGCCATAGCACAAAAATTTACATGGGAAATTATGAGATTACATGGATTCCCTAAAGTAATTATATCTGATAGAGACTCACGATTCACCTCTGAGTTTTAGCAAGCTTTACACCGAGCCTAGGAAACAAGGCTCAATATTAGCACTGCTTATCATCTAGATATGGATGGATAGACCAAGAGGGTTAACCAAGTGCTTGAGAACATGTTGCACATGTATTGTATGGACCACCAAAGAAAATAGGAAGATTATCTCTTCCTGGTGGAATTTGCTTATAGTAATAGCTATCATACCACATTGGGCATGGCCCATTTTGAGGCTCTATATGGACATAGGTTCAAGACACCAATAACCCTATGAATTTACTATAGGAGATAAGGTTTCCCTTCGAGTCAAGCCTACAAAAAGCTCTAATAAATCCACCAAACTAAGTCCTAGGTTTGTTGGTCCATTTGATATAACTGCTAAAATCAGTCATGCCGCCTACAAACTTGCTTTGCCATTGACTTTGTCCAAAATCCATAGTGTTTTTCATGAATCCCTTCTATGCAAATACGTAGTTGATCCATCCCATATTTTGGATGTTACACACTTGCAGATGTCGAACCCGCAACACATTGAGGTCCAACTAGTGAAAATTTTAGGTTTTAGAACCAAGAAGCTAAAGAAAAGAACTGTGGATCAATGTAGAGTACAATGGGATCAGTATTTCGAGAGGAATACCACTTGGGAAGATGTCATTAGCATGAAAAACTAGTGTCCTTAATTGTTTGAAGCATGATACTGAAAGACAATATTATATTTTTGAAAACAAGTGAACTTATTTTTTGTTATAATGGAACTATTTATGCATATATAACATGGTTGCTATATAATTTGCTTAATGTAATGCTATAATGACATTTTCTATGCTAATAGAGTGCTTATTTTGCAAATGACTACTTACTTTATGAAAAGTCTATGTATGTGTTTATTCTTCTATTTTTTTCAAGCTAACACAGGGACTATGTTAATCCTAAGAGGGGAAGTATGTCACATCCCCACTGCTTATTAACATTTTTCTTGGAATAATATGATTCTACATCAAGTTGTTTGCAATGCAGGTATAGGTTCATGAGCCGTGGTGGAAGGGAACACCCATGCCTAGCGAGAACATAATTGGAAAGTGTCAGGTGAGTGGGATATGATGTCGTGCCTCATGCACCTTGGCCCAAGGTTACATGGAAGCCCTCCATAGGAACTGCATATAAATATCATCCTTCTTGTTGATGCATTCATTGCACTCGTAAGTTTGCATATTTCATAAATTATCGTTGCATTATTTGTTTGATAATTGTTTTGTTGACTTTGCTCAATAAAAATATATAACCACAATTAAAATACATATATAGAAATTTGAAGGAATTTAATAAATAATATAAATATATTTTAAAAAAATGGGATAATTAAAATATATAAAATATAGATCATTAAAAAAAATAATTAAAAAAAATAAAAATAATAATAATAGTTAATAAAAACCTAAAAGGAATAAAATCATAATGTGAGTTTAAAATATCATGGCAATACTTATAATAGGAAACTTACAATAGATATAAGATAACACGATTCTATTCCTACTACCTAACTATTTAGGGAAACTATGGTCAGTACAAACAATATTAAAAATAATAATGAGCATAACGCCATATAGTGAATAATAGAGAAAGTAAAAAAAATTTATAAATATAATACTATATTTTCCACACGGGTGTTGAGGACACGCTCCACATGGCTATGGCTAAGAGGTAATACTTGGCGAGGGAGTTGTGATGTGTCATTTGGGAGAATATCATATTTTGGAATGCCTTCTATTCTGGTTGGTACATCTACTAAGCTTGGAGGTTTTGGATTTTGATAGGCTTCGAATTATTGGAGAGACAAGGTCAGAATTTTGTTGTCCAATTAATTGTTAAGAATATGTTTTTAAAGCTTTGAAATTAAATGTTTTAAAGAGAACTTGATTATTTATAAAATGTTTTAAAGCTTTGAAATTAAATGTTTTGGGGTGAATTCGAGGGTAATGGGTAAAAAAATAGTACAATATTACATAGATGCACATCAAAGAAAAATAATTGTGATAGAGTGGTCTGGTTGAATGTGTAAAATAAAATATATACTTATGGTTGTTTCTCTATGATATTATAAGATCTGTGTTATTCTTTTCAAAAAAATCAAACAAGTATTTGGTATGGAATCCTGTATTGCTTGTGTGATTGATGTTTGCAGATAGAATTTGCATGGGCCAAGTTGATTCTCTAAGCATAAACCTTCCATACTCTATTTTTGGGTGGGTGGATTTCAAACGTGTTAGGTTGTGTGTTAAGGCATTTTTTTTGTGTTGATAAGGAAGTTGCGCTCTTAGGGAAGTCACGACTATTCTTTTCCAGGCGATATAAAAACTAATATAGTGCCTTGTATTTGGAGGTTCTACATCCATGAAAGTATTTCAATGTTTTTTTTTTAATTATTAGGTTTCCAGTATATTTTCGAAGCTTATTAATTGGATTATGTTATAAGAAACCTGAAGTTGTATTTTGACTATTGAAATCAAATTCTAAAATCCTGTATCATTTCCTTGTAGCTTGATTTCTTGTTTTATGTTTTCTGATGTAAAATATCATTGGTTCTATTATGAATCTTAAACTGTTAGAGAACAACATGTCTATTAAGTATAAGGCAAATGTATTTTATTTACATACCCAAGGTCTAGCTATAAGCTAGAAAGCGTAATGTGAAAGGAGCCTCCTCGCTTATCCAATTGCGTCAGTATTTTTGAGTTATGAAGTCTTTTAGAAGCAAACATTAGTTAGGTAGCATGGGGAATTGGAAAATGTTTAGATTCTCTGTAATAAAACAAAGTAATGAGTTTTTAATAGGTCATGTATTAAATTTGTATGAAACTTATCTGAATTAAATTTAAAATCGATTTCTTATATTATTTAGAATGTCAATGTGTTAATTGTGTATTATGAAGTATGTCTTTCTTCAAAAACTAAATGGTGAAGATACGTTTTTCCAGAGACAATATGTAGAATGCGTTTATGTATTTATGAATACCTTTAGAGAGAATTATTGTTTCATGAAATATAAAGACGTAATACCTGACTAATCCGGAAAGAAGAAAGAAAAATTAGAAGACATATCAATTAAAAGAAAAATAATGTACTTTATATTCTTTCGAAGGTTATTTTAGCATTAGAAAGAGACTCTCAGTTAAATCGTATTGCTTATTGTGAATAGAATAGCCCCATGTAATAAGGTTCTGTAAGACATATTGAAGTTACTTTCAAGGGGTGTAGTTAGAATAGGGAATTAGTTTAGTTATTAAAGTTGAATTTTTATAAGTTTGAGATGCTACTTTTAGAAAGTAGAGTATTTCTAACATTCATCTTAATTTTTAATTATAGTTTTAGAATGGTTAAAAGGAAATATTTTCTAAGAGTTGCTCATGTTTTTCTAAGATCAGAATTATAGGGGTTTTGGAAGTTTTAAAAGTAATGTGTTTTTTCTATTATATTTATATTTGTCCATGTTGGAATTAGAAGATTATTTTCTTAAAAAGGTGTTGTTATAGTTTACATATTATGGATTATCAAAGTATGGCATGGTTTCTAGACAATGTTCTAATGTGAAATTGGAAATGCCAATAAAAATTAAGCCACAACATTAAAATCTATGGAAGAACTTTGCACAAATAATAATGGTAAATATATACTATGAAGAAAAGTCAAGAAATGAAAAACTCCACCCAACCCACGAAGTCACGAGGCAACTCGTGTGTGACTGTTGAACCATTCTCCAGATAACATGGACAGTGGCTAAGCTGTTGAGTCCAGCTAACATGGGTAGTGGCCAAGCTATTGAGAGAAAAAATTGGTGGTATGGGATGTCGCTCTAGGTACAAAGTTAGTTAGTAAGTGGTGGGTTCAAAAGGATGCTTAGGTTGTGGAGTGACCAACAAGATGCATGATTAGAGATCTATACATGCGGTTAGCAGATCCAGTGGTAGATGGTATGGGCAACATTATCGTCAACTTGATTGGAATTTTGAGCACCTAGTCCATTAGCCATGCGATGGCAGGCTCTAGCCAAATCTTAGTAGAGGGTCAAAAACTAGCATTGGCATATTAACGTTGGTTCCATAGCATAGTGGGATTTTGAATCCTTATGCTTTGGATATGGGAGATACCATTCTCCTTTCAGGAGATATAGACCCTAGAAGTGAAAACCACTTACTAGGATCAAGATAAACTTGAGGGAGGAGTCCAGATCCAATAAGGTGAACATTACAGGAAGTTTGCAGGTCCCAAGCACTTGAGACACCAGTTGCAGGGGTGACTTCTCTCAAAGTGTGTACATACATATGCCTAGACTAACATTGTGTTGGGTCAATAGCAAAGTTATGTGGAAAAACTAAGAAAATAAAAACAAAATTTTGGTTTCAAATTTTGGGTTGTGACAAACCCGTCCTTCACAACAACTTATTCCCATAGAACAAAAATCAAATGCTAGATTACAACTTGTTCAATATGATCCTCCTATTTCCCATAAATCAAATAACATTGTGGCTACATTTGGAGCCATTACTAGGCAACAAGCTCAAAACCAAAACTCTCAATTATAATTACCTACAACTCAGCCAAATAATGAGGACCAACCACCTTTTATTCTAAAATAACCTTATAAGGGAAATAATGTAATTCGACCTCAACAAAAGGCTCCCTTTGATATTAATGAACAACTAGCTAATATGATAGCTAGGATTTACCTCTTAGACCTTCTTAGAACTTCATTAGTTCATAGAGAAGAACTAATGAATACCTTGAGTCAAATGATGGTACCTCAGGATATAGACCCAACTGCTATAGTGAATGTTGTAGCTTCTCACAGAGTTGACTACATTGATTTTCATGATAAAGATATACCTCCACACAGTATGCATAGGGATAATCCCTTATGCATAACAACATTAATTAGAGATGTAGGCATTAAGAGAGTATTAATTGATAATGGCTCATCCTTAAATATCTACACCTATGACTTTTTCAAAAAGTTTGGGTTCAAAAATAAAGATTTACAGAGACCTAAAATTATTATAAAATCTTTTAATGGTGAAACCCAAGAATCTTGTGGTGTGATATCTATCTCTTTACAAGTTGGACCTAGAATATTAGACACATTTATTTATTTTTTATCTTGCCATGCATCATACAACATCCTTCTAGGATGTCCTTGGATTAATACAATGAGGGTAGTTCCCTCTACCTTACATCAATGTATCAAGTTTGAGTTTAAAAATTAATTGGTCACCATCCATGGAGATCCTAGACCTTTTGATATGTGAGCAATGATGAAACCTATCAATATTCCATTTTTTCTAGCCTTATCATCATCAATTCTTGTTTCCCCTAAGTCTTATTTTCCAAAAATTGAACCTATACCTTCTTCTGACACGACTACACCATCTAAAATTGATAATCCTTACACTTCATAATCCCTCATAGGTGAAGCCTTACCATACTTTTCTACCATATTAGCACCTATAGAGCATGCTAATTTTGTTGTACAAGACTCCATTATCTTATCCCAATTATCGTAATCCCCTTTAATGATAGGTCTACCTCAAAAATGGGGAAATATATATCATGTTGGAAGTTGTATTTTTATTTTTATGGGATGTTTTCTCGATAAAATAAATATTAAGCAAATAAGCTCTACATTATATGAAGACAATTTTGCTCAATGTTACTTTTCCAATAAATATATAAAACCAAATCAAATGATGTGTGATATGGGATACAGAGGTAAAGTTTTGAGTCATTTTGAAAATGGCATACACAAAGCATTTGAGGTTGAGGAATGGCCTACCCGATGTGGTAGAGGCTATATCCCTACAAAAACTCAACCTTTCTCTTTTAATGACAATGATCATCTAATGACCTATGATGAATATTTTGAAAATAAAAATTATAAATGAATAATAATAGGATAAGGCAAATTCATTTTTCCTACAATATTATTTCAATAGTCCATTCGAAAACGATTGCCACTCGGGATGAGTGTATAGAAGGAGATGTCTTTTTTGACACCTCCCTTTAAGAAGTCATGAGGAATGGTTTCTTCTTCGATGGTTCTATCCCATGTATACCCCATGTTCACACAGTAACCCCACAAGAAGATTTAGCCAAATAATACCTAGAAGAACTTCAAGAAATGGGTGTTTTACCCACACCCTAACTTTGAAAGGGACTTAAATATTTTGGTAGAAGATATCTTGGAAATCAATATTGGAATAGAAATTAATCCTCACATGGTAAAAAATGGAGCTACCTTGAGTAAATAAGAACAAATAAAATACACAACACTTCTTGTGGAATACCTTGATATCTTTGAATGGACGTATGCAGATATGTTTGGCTTAGATCCTTCTTTCTTCATGCACCATTTAGTGGTACGCCCTGACGCTAAACTGGTGAAACAAAAACTTAGGAAAATGCATCCTAAAGTATCTTTATTAGTAAAATATGAATTACAAAAATAATTATTAGATGTTGATTTCATTTAGGCCATATATTACTCTGATTGGATATCCAATGTCATCCTAGTAACCAAAAAAGAGGCTACTAAAATTAGAGTATGTACTGATTCTAGGGATATTAATGTTGCATGTCCCAAAGATGATTTTACCCTTCCTAATATGGATCAAATAATTTATTTCATAGTAGGAAGTTGGATTCTATCCCTTATGGATGGATTTCTTAGATATAACCAAATCCATATAGCACAAGAAGACCAGTCCAAAATTGCTTTCATTACATCTTGGGGGACTTTCTATTAGAAAGTAATGCCTTTCAATCTAAAGAATGCAGGAACAACTTATCAATGAGCTATGAACTACGTGCTCCATTATGTGATGTATGACATCTTACATGATTATGTAGATGACATCATAGCTTGATCCATTAAGGAAGAGGATCATATTCTTGACCTACGACGAGTCTTTAATAGACTTAGTGAATATAAAGTCCACTTAAACCCAGAAAAATGTGTTGTTGGAGTAAAATCAAACAAATTATTGGGATTTATTGTATCTATATGAGGAATAGAGATAGATCCCATCAAAATCAAGGTAATCATCAATATGTTACCACCAAAAACCTTGACAAAACTTCGAATCTTATAAGGTAAGCTCCAAAATATCCATCGTTTAATTGACAAATTGGCGGATAAATATCAATCCTTTCTTAAGTTGCTTAAGAAAGATACTTTTTTTTAATGGGATGCATAATTCCAAGAATACTTTGAAGCTCTTAAGACATATTTACTTACACCAATATTAATTTTTCCTCCTAGGCCCGAACATCCTTCTATTCTATACATTTTTGCCTTAGAACTGATGTTAGGAGCAATGCTAGTGCAACATGATGAGGATAAGAAAGAAAGAGCTATATATTACAAAAGTAGAAAATTTATAAGTTATGAAATGCATTATACTCCTTTAGAAAAACTCTACTTAGCTATTGTATTTTCTACACAGAAACAACACCATTATATGCTTAGTCAAAAAAATTTATCATAGCAAAATATGATCCATTAAGATACTTGATGAGTAGACCTTATCTATCAGGACGTGCAACAAAATGGGTTCTAGATCTGAGTGAGTTTGATCTAACCTTTATTGGATGCAAATATATTAAAGGGTAAGTCATAGCTGATCAACTTGTTGCTGGCCCTCTAGAATCTACTCGCCCTTTGACAATAGAGTTTCCAGATGAATGCCTTAACCTAGAAGGTGAACATTTATATTCTTGGACTCTATTTTTTATGGAGCCTATTGCATGAGTGGTGTAGGTGTAGGAATTATACTAGTGTCTCCCCATAAATAACTTATCCCATTATATTTTAAACTCCAATTTTCTTATACAAATAATACAACAGAATATGAAGCCTTGATCCTTGGGTTACGAGTAACTTTATCCTTGAATATTAAAATTTTGTCAGTTTTTGGAGACTCACAACTCATGGTAAATTAATAACATTTAAAAAACTTGAGATGAAAAACTCCACCCTTACAAAGAGTATGTTTTTAAACTTATATCTTTATTTTGAGAAAGTTACTATTGAAGCAATCCCTCATACTAGTAATAGTTCTTCGGATGCTATGGCAACAACTAACTTGCTTATTTCTTTATAATTGGATGATGATCATGCTACTATCATCATTCACCAACTTTAGAAACCCACATCATTAGAATCTTGCCTAGAACCCTTATATTTTTTCATAATTGAAGCATCCTCATAATCATGGTATGGAGATATCTTTGATTTTCTCCAAAATGGGTCATACCCATATATCTTAGATAGGTATAAGAGTAGACTATTATGCAGAAGAGTTGTTTGTTTCATAATTATCAAAAATATTTTATATAAAAGATCCTTCGAAGGTATCATTTTAATATTCCTCAACCTAGAGGAATCCAAGAATGCACTAAGTGAAGTGCACAATGGATCTTGCGGAGGTCATTTTAGTGGTCGAGCCATAACTAAAAAACTCCTACGAATGGGATATTTTTAGCCCTCCATGGAAAAATATGCCAACAAATATGTGCATCGATGTGATAAATGCTAGCGACACATAAATTTAATCCATACCCCGATCCAAGAGTTTCAATCTATCTCTTCTCCTTGGCCTTTTTCAAAATGGAGCTTAGACATTTTAGGGAAAATAAATCTAGTTTTGTTAGATGGTCATAAATTCATCATAACAACAACTGAATATTTTACAAAATGGGTAGAAGCCATGCCATTGGCTTCTTGCACAAGAATCCAAGTCTTAAAATTTATTTTCAATCAAACAATCTATATATTTGGGATTCCATACACTCATTTTTTATAATGGAACATTGTTCAAAAATAAATATATACAAAAAATTTGTGCTAAGTATAAAATCCAACATAGATGGTCTACTCCTTACTATCCGCAAGGAAATGGCCAAGCTAAAGCATCCAATAAAACTTTAATTAAAATACTAGAAAGATTGGTTAATAAATCAGGATGAGGTTGGCATACTCAATCATATATTGCTTTATGGGCTTATCGAACTAGTGTTTGAACCCCTATTGGTGCTTCACCTTTTGTCTTGGTATATGACGTTGAAGACGTATTTACTTTTGAGCTTGAAGTCCCTTCTTTAGGTCTTTTACTTCAAGAATCTCAAGTAGGAGATGAATATCATGTTGGATGACTAAGCCAATTGGAATTACAAGGTGAAAATTTTATAAATGCTTTAGAGCACATTCGTTCCTATCAAGATAAAATCAAAATATCATACACTAAGAAATTTCATACTCGATATTTTGAGATTGGAGATCTAGTTCTTAAAGAAAATTAGAAAATACAAATGTTCGAACTGATTTAAAAGGAAATTTTCAACCAAATTGGCTAGGTCCATTCATCATCACTGCAAAATTTGGATCAAGTGCATATCATTTGGCTACCTTAGATGGAAAATACCTTAAAGAACCAATGAACATTATGCATCTTAAAAGATACTATGCATAAAATCAATAAGTCTCACCATTGTACATAGTTGTAAATACCTTGTACATACATTTCTTGCATCTAATTCAATCATCATATTTAAATCATATTTCACTTAGTTGCATTTATCTATGAATTTATCAAAATAAAATTGTGGTCCAATTACATACAACATATGGTCACATCCAATTATTATTCTACTTAAAAATTAGACCGATGTCAAAATTCATAGTTAATTTTGGTTTACTTTGAAAGAATTAAAAAACTATCTTAAACCACTCACCAAAATACACATTTTAATAAAATATTAATTCTTGGCATTGATTATAAATCTCTCTTGAACCAAAATCACTACTACTTCACTAAATAAATTTTGAAGTTTTGGAAACTGATCTTGCCATTTTTTGAACCAAAACACACTTACACATCTTAAAAATGATTTTTCACAAGGGAAGATGATGCTACATAGTAGACCTAGCTCCTTAAGTGAAAGGTTTACCTTGTTATACTATTATTCGCATGGTCTAAAATACTAATAATTGGCAAAAGGACAAGCTCCCCCTACCCGAATAAAATCCCTTGCTCTTTTTTTAAGCTGAGCAAGTATCCTTTAAAAAAAAAATATGCCTTTTACTACAAAGTAATAAAATCCCCTTGTTCAAAAACAAAATGAACAAGAATCCCTACTCAAAGAAATCAAAATAAAACAAGGGGGTAGTGATCCTAAATCCTTGGAATTCCTCAATTATTTGAAAACCATGGGGTGATCCCTACTACAAAAATGGGTTTAATGGATCCCACCTAGCAATAGGGTAGTCTTACATGTGGCGACATGTCTATCATATTAGCGATATTATTTTGTATAGACCGATGTCATCTTGTAGATTAGCTAGCTTTTGGTAGCTTGTATTACATAGTAGTTAAGTCTAACTAAATGCATGCAATCATGGTAAATGAACTCCTCATTTTGCACACACATTGGTTCTTAAATTCGGATTGCATCACTACCTTACTCAAAATTGGTAAATAAACTTCATAAGCACACACATTTGATCCTTGAGAGATTTTATATCATAATTAAGATCAATATGGAAAATGAATACACAAATCACACATTGGTTCTTGATAAATTTGATTTCATCCTAGAAATGACAAAAATTCTCCTTGAAGGTTGATTAGAAAATATCATTATTTCATCATGGATTTGTATGATTGTTAGCATATGCAATTGGTCCTAAAAAATAATTAATCTTATATTTTCATACCTATCACTTAGCATAAATGCTTCCATTTTACTATATTTCATGATTGCTTATCATTTATAAAAAATTGCATTTGATCATACATAGTCACTTTCTTATATAACTACATACTGACTTCACAATGATGGCATGAGACAACCTTAATAAAATATTTCTATTTATTGTACACTAGGAATCGTATGCCTAGACCAAGTCCTCTACCCAATTTTTCATGCTTAGTTACCTTCATCTAATAATACTTCCTTTAAGATTAACTTAGAATTAATCTTAAAAATCATAAAATACTTTTCATCAAACTTATCACTTTTAAACCAACAAAATTTCAAAATTATATTGTTGACCACAACCCTTTGATGTTAGCAATATAAAAAAATATCATACATGATCTGCTTAATGACCAATGCAAGGGGCAACCTCCATAGGTGGTCATATAAAAGCATACATCCTTGAGATATATTGTTAACTGGTCAAAATCAATAGGGTTCATTTCCAAAATACTTTTTTTTCTCTAAAAAACAATCCAATCACATTACATTACAAAATATCAATTTCATTAAATCACATTTCACCTTTTCCATATCTTGATTAAGCATGATAAAAGAACAATTAGCCATCAAACATGATTGAAAGCATTTATATCATAAAAAATAAATCATATTTTCAATTACACACACATAAAAATAAAAAAGAGAACAATAATAGTCAAATGTATATATATATATATATCATCAAAAATACATAGGGTACAAAAAGTTGACTGGTATGCCACAAATCATAAAATAGGTATACTCAGTCACAAGGGGTATACCATAAAATCTAACCTGGTATATCATCCCCTAGAAACCCTAGAACTTTGGGACTCATCACTTAGATATGGTTTGGGCTCCTAGAACTAAGGAGCCCCAAACACTGACCCAGATCCTGACCTATAACGACTTAGAGGAGCAAACTTTAGAGGAAAAGAAACCCTATAACCCTTCAAAACCAGCTAATAGTACAAATTCTGATAGAAATATGCCCACTATGATGTCGTGACTAACTTTACCACCACTGTCCTACTCTCTAAGGACTGGCTTGAAGCCACACTCATCGTCTGATGGTACTGTGATTGTGTCTGGTATGAAAATCCATATCCCTGCATCCAAGCTAGCTGAGCCTGATCTTGACATACCATGCAAAGATAGACCACATCTAAAAATAAAAAAAATCCTAAAAATTAACCAAAAAATTCCAAATAAGAGGTGATAAAATCACTTACCCGCATACTCCCACCAAATCTGTCATTCCTGGCTCAAACTCTGTCCACCCAATGCACAACAGTAGTCATCCATCTTTTTTTTCCTAGAGCTCAATTTTCTAGATAGCAAAGGTAAAAATGAATTAGGTTTTTGACCTAATTTCTATTTTAGATCACCTTTTTACCTTTTTTTCGCTTAAAATTTCAAGTTTTGCAATAAATTTCAATTTTTTTACAAAACTCAAAGGGGGTACCCTAGACAATAAACATAAAAACAATTAAACAAATTTTGGTTTTTCGTAAAATAATATCCAGTTTTTCTACATATTTATTTAAGACATCTTTATCCTATTCTTATCAGCAGAAACCCAATTCAAGTTATAGGGCGGCCCCCTCTTTCAAAGGCTCGGCCTTCACTCCGGCCTCTCTATTTTTAATGGCTATTCGAAAGGGCTGAAACAAAAGAGACAGAGTATGCCTTAGAAGAGAGAGAGTACACATTTAATTTAATGGCTATTTAATAAATGCATTTATTGTTCATAAATGCACCAAAGAGTTGGAAAAATGTAGCCACAAAAATTTGACACACCTCAAAATTCTCTTTTCCTAGTAAAACATGTTGATTATCCTAAAAATGTGAAATTTATCCTAAAATACCCCTACCTCAATTTTTGTGCCAAGAAAATTTAAAATGATTTAATTTCACCCCTTTCTGATAAATTCGAGCAAGCCCAAAAAAATCAGACCTGTTCAACAATTTCGACTAACCCAAAATCATCCAAATCCTAGGTGTGTCTAATTTAGGTGTTCTATTGGAATTTTAAATCTAATCTAGGTGAATCTATATTCTTGACAAATTTGGGTGATCCAAAATTTTCCAAATCGAGTAAAAACCCAAATTGGCTTAACCACCTGGCCTATTATCTCTTACCTCCCTGATTCATTGACCTACATTAGGCATTTAAACCCCCAAACCCCCCTAAATGAAATAATGGTGATAATTTGTAGGAAAGCTCGATTGAAGAAGGAGATTTATGAACTTTTTTGCCATTTTTATCACCTTTCCAAGATTACAAAGACATGGCGACACCTACTGCATACTCAGAATTTTTTTATACTTAGCCGTAATTAATTTCTTGTATTATTTTTATTTATCAAAAACGTCCAATTTTAACTACCGTTTTTATAGAACTAGCCATTAGATGATTTTGAATCACCTGAAATAATACATAGTATCTAAAATCATGCATAACATCTAAATCGTACCAATTTTTTATTGGGGTAATATTATGATACTTATATTACCAGTTTGATTCATATTTGCATTGTCCTTTCTTATATGTTCTTAGTACATCACCGCCTATTACTATTGCTATGGTATTTACTGCATTTAATATTACATATTTTTACCTTAAATAAATAGATCCTTTACTATATTTATTTTTTTCTAAAAGAACCAAGGGGATTTGATTGTTATAGATCATGATTTGTTGTGACCTATGCAGATCCCCCATCCCTAATTTCAAATTTTTAGTGTTACTTTGTGAAATTGTAGGTTTTAGACATATTCAACTGACCCAAATTTATCTAACGAATTCGGACGTATGAATTCATCCTACATACATCCAAATTCATCCTATTAACTCGAATTTATCTGAAAGTAAACATCCGGGTCATGTAAGAATCTAAATTTGTTTTCTCATACTTTAGATTTATACTTCTCTATATTATAGGTATATGCATTTAATCAAAAAATAGGAAAAACCAAAAACATAGACTTTATTGCAATTTTCCATAATAGTCAAAATACAAAATACAAAACACAAAAAAATGTGTTAGCATAGATCTTCATCTCTTAATTTTTTACAAAACCATTGCATCTTAATCAAAATTTACAAAAATTTCTAGCTAGATCTGTATACTTTATTTTCATTTGAAATTGAAGTGCATATAGTTAGGTTAGTTGCATTTTGGCCAAACCATAGGAGTGTGCATATAACAAGAATACATAAAACACCCACTTCACCTAGGTGTGGAAACCACCACAAAAAGTATTTCCTGGTGAACCCTCACCCCATTTATCGACAAAAACCAAAGAGAGCATGACTCAGGTGCTTCTTGTCTGAGGTGTAGATCCATCATTTTCCCTCCCCTTTCAAGCATGGATCCATTAGCTTGAGAGAAAGGGGTGTGAAATTTTGGGTCTACAGTTCCCTCATGAGCTACGTTTTAGTGGGGGGTGTTTATGAGGTAGGTGGAGGAAGAGAGACTTATCCCCTAGTGGGTTGTAGGTACAAGTAATTGTGAACACCTATGGAGTGGTGTGGGAATGTCGATAAAATATATTCCATTGATGGTTGTATAGAGACTAAGGGAGGTAATTGTTATGATGATGTGAGAGAAATATATTGTTGTTGTTGTAGAAGTTGTGAGAGTTAATTTTAATTTTGTTTCAACTGTTATTATTGCTTCTACAGTTTCAATTGTTGTTGTTGTTATTGCTAATGGAGCAAATTTTGTTGAAGTTGTTGTGGGTCAAGTTGTTCTTGATGGAAAAATATTGACCAGAGGGGTAAATTTATGGTTTTTTTTGGTGAGGTGGTTTTTGAGATGTAGTTGATGGTGAGTGTGGAAGTATTTATTGAGATGGTTATTCAGATTCGTAGGTGGAAGGGTAAAACAGATGTTGAGCATAGTCTCAAGTGCCTCGTGGAATATGTGTAGGTGTTGATGCTTGTTGATAAGTGGATGGTCACTCATACTGAGAAGTAAGAGTAGGATAGGAATGGATTGTAGTAGGAAAGGTATAAGTCCATGTAGATGGTGATGTAAATAAGATAGATGGTGTCTCGCTTGACATGGGAATAAGATTTGATGATAATGGTGTAGGTGTAATTCCATGATTTACCTCTGTAGGTGTCAGAAGGAACTACTACCACATCTATGTAGATGAATATGGTATAGGAGGAGAGGTATGTGGGTATGAGAGACCTTACAAAATTTGGAGAGATGCAAGAATTTATTAGAAAAAAGAGCATATTACATTATTTGGATCATGTAAATGTACATTCTTTGGTACATACTTAGGACATTAGGTTACTTTAGGGGGAATTTATCTAATTACTTCATGCAATGTAATAAATGCACAAGTGTCAATATGCAAGTTGTAATGTGAAATGTGTCCACTTGTACAACTATATAGAGTGTCAACCAAGGAACCTATCTTCCTATATAATGGCCATAGATAGATCATAGAACAACAACAAGATAGAGCAACATCATAGTGTGTGGTAGATAGGTAGTATTGTAGTGTGTGTGAGCTATAATATCAAATCTCTCTCATGGAGCAGTAGCATATATTATGGAGTGCCTATTTCATCCATTTCTACTATTGTAATATTTTTGCCATTTCTATTTATAGCATATTTCAATCATCTTGCAGATCTATTCTATTTATTTCTACATATTGTGATTGGTATCGCCCAATGTATGTGGTATATAATCTAATAATGGTATCAGAGCTATGGTAGATCAAGCCACAGTAGGTCTAAAGGGAACCACCATTATTTGATCTAATTTATTTGAGAAACTGATGCATCATTAGACCAATCACTATCAAAATTTCTCAAAAGAGTCTAGGTGGTAGAATTAGGGAGGGTTACAAGTGAGGACTGAAATATTAGTTTTAGAAATACTGAGATTGCATAGGGCTAGATTCTTTCCATAGAGTTGAAGGAAAAAACTTGTGAAGACTAGGACTCAATGTTTGATCCATTAGGTTGACGAATCTACTAGTGAAACTAAGAGATTTGGAAATACTTACCTAAAAGTTTCTTTCTATAGAGAACTAATAATCATATGATTGGGATAACAATATAAAGCTAGGATACCTCAACTTCATTGCCGAAACATCGAAGTGCCTTCATGGTACAGATATTAGTTGTTGTAGAAGGGAGAGTACTTCATAACAATCTTCTGGGAAAGAATCATGGTGAAGTATGGATATAGGATATATCCATTGATAGATTGAAGAACTTCACTAGAAGAAAATTCCATATTAGCCTTGATATATAAGGAAAGGCCTTAGAATCCTTGATATAGAAGAAAAGGCTATAAAAGCCTTGATTCAGAAGAAAAATCCATAGAAGCCTTGATCCAGATAAAAAGGCCATAGAAGCCTTGACATTGAAGAACAGGCCATAGAAGTCTAGATACTAAAATAAGCCTTAGATTTATTTTATCATGAAGAATATTCCAAAGGAAAGGATCTAATTTAGAATAATATTTCAATACTAATATTTTTGTTGTAGGTATAGGTGATCCAAAAAGTCGAGAAAGTTTCCTACAAGAAAGTTAGGAAGAAAAGCTTCTTTAGAATCAATCTAGTACATGATACAAAAAGGATATTAGGAGGAGATATCATTAAATAAATTCCATACTATAAATAAGAATAAGGACTAGGAGATACTTGCTCATATCTAGAAGTAGCATAATTGGATATCCAAGAGAATACCTCAACACCAACACTTCTAGAAGCAAAAGGTTGAATATAAGATATCTAGGAAGACCATGAGTAGCTACAATATCAAATACCCTAAATAGATATCAATGAGCATCCAGTATACATCTAGGAGAGCCTTTATAAATAAATCCTCAAGAATAACTCATTGGGGAAATCCACTACCAAGGAGAAGCCCCTGATAGTGAAGAAATTGTGATAATTGTCGTCATTCGATAACAAGCCCAAGAGGAGGATAATTTTGCAAGGAGTGCCAAATATAAGTAGAAGAAGAATCTAGTGAAGACCTCAAGATATTCAAAATATTAAGGAGAAGATCCTACTTGAAGTTATAATTTGACAAGAAGACTTAAAAGTAGAAGATGCTTATCAAATCTAGGAGAATTGAATATTGCCTCTTATAGAAAGAGGTCACTGCTTCATAGATACAAACTTCTACAAATCTACAGTATAAGAAGGAGATTACAAGAGGATATCAAAGTCACCAAATCCTAGGCTCATGAAAGAAAGTTCAAGACCATCAAATTTGTGAAGAAGGATGTAGCACCCTAAAATTGGCACAGTAAAACCTTAATAATTACACTTACTCTAGTAAATAATTCAAATTCAAATTTTAACCTCCAAAACCGCTCCCAAATCGCCGCTTAATCCGTTTCCTCATTTCCCATGCCATTTTTAGAGTTTGTTTTGACCGTTTGATGATATCATCACCGATCAGACGATATCGCCTCAGATCGAACAATTTCTTCTAGGCTAGGACGTCCAGACGATCTTGTCCCAAAACTAATTTTTCATAATTAGTCTCTATTCCAATGGCATCTCTAATCCGGGCAGAAGCGTGTCTGCATTGTTAGAGACCCTCCCCATTGGAGATCTCCCAAATAGGGATGATCTCCAACCTCCTAACCTCCCTCCTAAGCCTATTTAATCCTAGGCCCTCCCCTTAGCATCCCCCTGGCTGAAATTCCCTATAACTCGAATTCTACACACACTAGACATCCTAAATTACTATTTGCACTTGTTCTATCCAAATTTTTTTGTAGGTACCTTAGTATTTTTTAGTCGGAGCAAGCTTACATCATCGTAGATGATCCTATTTAGATCGGAGGCGATCCTGTCGAATCAGAGATGATTTCGACTGCAGTCCACATTGGGGGCAATCAGTGCCCAGAGTTTGCATTTCTTCATCCTTTTTCTGTTGTATTATTTTGCATTTAGTTAATATTATGATTATTTCTTATTACATTGCATTTTGGAGTTCACCCATCTAGATCAAATGCATAATTAAGTTATAATTGTCATTAAATCAGTATAATGCATTCATGTTTCTATTTATAATTCTCAGTTTGATATTGTTATTGTCATTTTGCACTGTTTCCCTCTGTTATCATAGTTGCATTCTCTGTATTTTGCATTTATTTTTCTGTTTGTAGGTCTCTGACAAATTCGTCAGATCTCAGACGATCCTGTCAGATAGGAGACGATCCTATCGAATTCCAGACGATCCTAACTGCTTCAAAAATCAGAATCTCCATCAGACATCCGGATCAGGTATGACTCTGTAATTTAGCCCTTTCTCTCTATTTTTTGTCTAATTTTGTTCTCTGTATGCATTTAGTCTGCACTTTCATAATAGAACAACTTAGTTTCATTTGGCCAAACCTAGGACTTGGATGATTAAAGCTAGAACTGAACACATTAAACACATTCCCAACCTAGGCATGGAAACTACCATTAAACATTTCCTGGTGAACCCACCATCCATCGAAAAATCACCATAATACACCTCCCCCGAGAGGCGGGACCTTTGCAAGGCCTCTCAGTCCGAGGTACCGTGCCATCCTTTTCCCATCCCCCTTCGGGCATGGATCCTATAGCCTGAAGGTAGGGGTGTGAAAAATTTGGAGCGATACATTTTGGTGAACCCGACATGAATACATTTTAAACCTTTTGAAAACAAAAAATAAATAAAACAACCAAAACATAGATGCATTTCAAATCATCTAAAATTAATAAGTTGCATATCATGTTTAGATGGTAGCTCCTAAGAAAATATTAGCAGTTACTATAAATGTTGAAAACCAATTGGCAGCCATAGAAATCAATTTTGTGCTTAGTGTGCCTAAAACAGATAGAAATCAACTTTTGTGGGACGAACTTGATAGAAGACTAAGTGTCATTTCATCTAGGTCAACAAAACTTAAACAAATCAAGAGGCTTGTCCTAGATAGAATCCTGGATCCTCATCAACTCGTCTTTTATCATGAACTTCAGAGAGCCTACCATAGATGGTTAGCTTATAGGAGAGCTCTTGTGTCTTCATAATTGTTCACCTTCGAGGAATACCTCGAGAATGCAGCCATTATACACCAGTTCCTAGGTCGTGTAGAAGACCAAGAGGTTGTTCTTACGGATAGGGAAATATGGAATAGAGTTCCTCGAGCTATGTTATATCGAGAGTATTGCCACGAGCTTTACTTCTATCAACCGAGATCCGAGACGGATAATATCACTATAGCTCTTTTCATTAAATTTTTGAAAGAAAATTTTCAATTTGAAGAAGAACACTTCATGACTCCTGAAGAACTCGAGCCCATTAATGATATTTATAAATTGTTTATAGAAAACTAGATCATTACTTTCAGTATTAGTTCTTGCATTTATTGTGTTGTTTGTTATCTTTACAATATTATTACAAAAACAAGAAAAACTAAAAAAAAAAACATAACAAAAACCAAAGCATTTCATTTTAAATATTGTAGTAGGTATATAATTAATATATACCTCTTAAGCTTGTTGCATATATATATATATATATATCTATATATATATATATATATATATATATATAAATCTAAATTAAGCACAATGCCTAAACTTAGGAATGGTAAACAAACCGAAGGAGAAGAAGAAGATTGGTTAGAAGATAAAACTAGAAACCCAAATGTCCTTCCTGAAGATCCAATTCCGGAAGGAGAAACTCTAGATCAACCGAGAAGATGACCTAGGTGAAGACAATGAACAAGAAGAAAATGTTAAAGAGGATGGATCCTCATCCCCTAGAGTAGCTCCAGATGGAACTATTGCTTTTGACAACTTAGATCATTTTTGGAAATTTTTCAATAATAACATTGGCGCTCTTAATATGGCAGTTCGTATTGATAAAGGGAAAATTAGTGACACTCAAGCAGCCATGGAACATATGTTTGATGTGCACACTAATCCCTTGTCTTTCATTGATCAAGAAAGTGATAAGGCTGGACCATCCAATAGAGATATGGTCACTATGATTCAGAACATGCCAAAACAACAGGTTACCCAACCTCCTAAGGAACCTGTTATTGAGCCTAAAATCATTCCCACACAAAAGAAAACTTCCTTCACTGCTTTACTTCACCAAACTATTGATCAATATGCTTCAAGTAAACAAAAACCTAAAATGAAGCCAAACACCAATTTTCAACAATCTGGAATACAACATAATACAACTTCAAAATTCCTTCATAACACCTTTCCTACCAACAATTTACACAATAGCAACATAGCATCTAATCTTCATGTCCCTCCATCATATGCTCACAAATCCCATATCAATGCCCTACCGAACCAATATGGTGGGCAAACTAGTAATCTGGAAGCCATGGTGAAATAGTTAGCTTCACGTATGGACCAGATAGATCCTTACCATCCCTCGTACAATTATCGAGAGATATGTAGTCAACCTTTGGATCCCATAGTTGTAGCACAACCATACCCTAAGCATTTTCCCATGCCCATCCTGCCTATATATAAAGGAACCGAAGATCCCATAGAGCATCTTCGCATGTTTAGGATAGCATGTCATGATATATCACATGATGACTTGCTATTACTAAAAATGTTCCCAAAAAGTTTAGGTGGAATGGCATTAGAGTGGTACTATCAATTGCCCACTCATTCTTTGAGAAACTTTGAAGAAACAATTGAATCTTTTGTCCATCAATTTAGTGCCTACATCGAGAGGCATGTAACCATTAAAGATTTATACAACTTAAAACAAGACAAGGATGAATGTTTTGCTGATTTCTTAGCTAGATGGAGGTAGTTGATAGGAAAACTGCACTTTGTGCTACCTTATAGGGAAATGTTGGACATTTTTATTAATAATTTACAAGAACAAATATCTTATGAGCTATCAACTGCTACTTTAACTACCTTCGATCAGGCTATAGATTTAGCTCGAAGAGTAGAAGATGCCCTCATTAGGAGAGGCCAACTTAGGAAGAAAGATGATGAGAAAACATCCAGAAATCAGTATAAAAACAAACAAGTTGTAGGTGATGGAGTCACTGACAACAAAAATGTTGCTAATATCAATGCAACGAAAACAACAAAAAAATTTATATTGAAACCGCCTGATAAGCCTCCTCGAGAATTTACTAGATTGAATCAACCGTTATCAACTATTTTACCTCAATTACTCGAAAGAGGTTTGATCCAATTACCAGCTATCCGAGAACCTGATCCAACTATACCCGGATACAGAGCTGACTTACACTGTGATTTCCATAGAGGGCCTGGACACTCTACCAACGCTTGTAAAAGGTTGAAACATAAAATATAGGATCTGATTGATAATAATGAAATGGAGGTGCAAGCCTTCCAACCTAAACAAAATGCTCCTAATAACCCTCAAAAGAACATTCCCCAAAATCAAAATCAAAATGCTAATCAATCATTAGACATATTTCAACACCCTTTACCAAGACATGGTAAAGAGGTGGCCAATCAAATCGAACATCATAATGTTCCTCCTCCTACCCGATATGTAGGGACTATTAGCGGACATTTACTTAATCATGATCCTCAAATATTTGACACAACTTTATCCATGGTTACGACCAGGCCCCTACATAATATTCAAACTCTAGATTCTAGTGATATAGAATTAGATACTGAAAGTGAAATAGACATCACTTCAAACCAATCGAATAGTTCTGAAAATGAATCAGATCCTATTCAACCCATCACAGATGCTATGGTTCCAGAAGAACCATTTCCTAGAAGAGTTACTACTCGACCTTCTTCTAATCAATTCCTCCCTGATGAACAAGCCATAAATGCTCGATCGAGACCAGTTCAGAATCTTCAATATAACATTGTAGGTACCATTGGAGTCGTTACCCAACAACAGGCTCAAAATTCTCAACAAGAACCAAACCAGAATGATGGATCAGCTCCATTCATTTTGAAAAATCCCAATAAAGGGAATCATGCTTCCAATGTTCAACCTAAACCCCCTTACAATATTAATGAGCAATTATCCAATACTACAGCCAAAATTTCCCTTTTGGATTTATTAAGATCTTCTCCTACCCATAGGGATGAGTTGATGCTTACATTAAGCCAAATGATGGTACCTCAAAACATTCAACCTGAAGCCATGGCCAATACTATCATCACTCGAGAAGTTGATTGTATTGACTTATGGGATAAAGATATCCCACAACACAGTTTACATAAGGATAATCCCTTATATATTACTGCTCTAATTGGAGATGTAGCTATTAAACGAGTCCTGATTGATAATGGTTCATCTCTAAACATTTGCACTTTTGACTTCTACCAATGATTTGGCTTTAGAAGTGATGAAATGAAGAAAACTGACATGATTATCAAAGCTTTCAATGACGAAACACAAGAAACATGTGGAGTTATTACCATCCCATTGCAAGTTGGTCCTCAAACTCTAGATACCACCATGTTTATTGTACATTGCCTCGCATCGTACAATATACTCTTGGGTCGTCCTTGGATCAATGCAATGCGGGCTGTCCCATCAACTTTACACCAATGTGTTAAATTCAAATTTAAAAATCAATTGGTCACTATCCACGGTGATCCTAGACCCTTTGATATGTGTGCTTTGGCGAGAACCTGTTGGAGTGCAATTTTGCCCTATTCTCGTCATCCACACATCCTAATTCTTATTTTTCATCTAAAACTCATGAAACACACACCCATAGCTTCACCTATTTCCCCTCCATTAATTTCATCCTCATATATAGATCAACAATCTTCTAAACAAACCACTCTAGAACCTCAAAAAGATCTTCAATCTACAACCAATCCTTCATGTTCTATCCCTATAATTTCAAAACCTATAGACCCATCTCTTAACACTTCCACATTATCAACATCTATCATACCTTCCACATCTAAAGATATAGGGAATGATCCTTCTACATCTTATGCTCTTTACGATGAACTTTTACCAGATTTATCCACAATCTTAATATCAAAAAAAAACAAATGCTTTCATGCAAAATTCAATTCTTTTAAATAACTTGCTGCCATCTCCTCGTACTTTGGGCCTCCCACAACCTATGGGAAGTACTTACCAAGTCGGGAGTTGTGCCTTCATTTATAAAGGATATGACTGGGGAAGAATCCCTCGGAATATCAAAACTCATCATGAGGGATATGCTCGATGTTATTTTACCAATGAATATATTAAAGCTAAACCCATAATGCTTAAAATGGGATATAAAGGGAAAGGCTTGGGACCTTTCCAAAATGGCATGAAAGAACCTTTCGAGGTAGAACCGTGGCCCGCCCGCTGTGGTGTGGGCCTATTTCCTAGTAAGGGTCAACCCTTTCCTTTTGAAGATGATGATCAACTCATATGTTATCAAGATTATTTGGATAGGCGTGATGATTTGCCTCTAAAAAATCAGCCATTTACATGTAACATGCTATCCATAGCTTACCCCGAAATGATTGTTGACTCTGATGAGGAGTTGGAAGGAGATATCTTCCACGATGTCTCCGTTGAAGAGATGTTACACAATGGATTTTATTTTGATGGTTCTATACCAACTATAGCCCAACTTGAGACCGCTAATCCTCAAGATGAATTATCCAAATTAACCTTACAAGAATTACAAGAATTGGGCGTTTCACCCACCCCACCTAACTTTGAAAGAGATCTACACATGGAGGTAGAAAACGTCATTAAAATTAATATTGGAACTGAGGATAGTCCTCACATAATCAATATTGGATCAGAATTAAGTCAAGAAAAACAAGAGCAATACATTGCATTCCTTAAATAATATGAAGATGTCTTCGCTTGGACATACGAAGATATGCCAGGTCTAGACCCTTCTATAGTCATGCATCACCTAGTGGTCCATCCGGATGCTAAACCTGTTAAACAAAAACTTAGAAAAATGCATCCCAAAGTGGCTTTGCTAGTCAAAGGGGAGTTAGAAAAACTCCTGAATGTTGTTTTTATACAAGCTATTGATTATGCTGAATGGATCTCAAATGTAGTTCCAGTCACCAAGAAAGAAGCCACCAAAGTTAGGGTTTGCACAGATTTTAGAGATATTAACGTTGCATGCCCTAAAGATGATTTTCCTCTTCCAAACATGGATCAAATCATTGACTTTACTGTTGAGAGTGGGATGATGTCCTTAATGGATGGATTCTCTGGTTATAATCAGATCAGGATAGCTCTCGAAGATCAGGCTAAAACAGCCTTTATTACCCCCTAGGGTACTTTTTGTTGGAAAGTGATGCCATTTGGCTTAAAGAACGCAAGTGCAACCTATCAACGAGCTATGACTTATATTTTTCATGATATGATGCATGATATCCTACATGATTATGTAGATGATATTATAGCTCGCTCTATTAATGAAGATAATCATTTAGATGATTTGAGAAAAGTTTTTAATCGATTACGAGAATATCTTATTCGATTAAATCCAGCCAAATGCATATTCGAGGTTAAGTCCGATAAACTATTAGGGGTTTTAGTTTCTTTACGTGGTATCAAAATCGACCCTCTCAAGATTGCGGCTATCACTGATATGCCCGCACCTACTAATATATCTGAGTTACGAAGTTTACAAGGTAAGCTTCAAGCCATCCGTCGCTTCATCGATAAGTTGGCGGACAAAACCGGTCCCTTTCTTAAACTTCTTAAGAAGGATGTCCCTTTTAATTGGGACGACGAATGTAAAGAAGCTTTTGAACTTCTCAAACAATACCTCCTTAACCCACCTGTGCTTTCATCGCCTAGACCTGATCGCCCATTTCTCCTATATATTTCAGCTTCAGATTCTGCCTTAGGAGCTATGTTAGCTCAGCTTGATGATGCAAAGAGAGAACGTGCTAATTATTATATTAGCCAAACCTTCATCAGTTATGAAACCCACTACACAACATTAGAAAAACTATGTCTAGCAGTCGTGTTTGCTACGCAAAAATTATGCCATTATATGCTTAGTCAAAAAACTTATGTCATTGCTAAATATGATCCCTTGAGGTATCTCATGAGTCGACCTTATTTATCGGGTTGCACGACCAAGTGGGTTCTTGCTCTAAGCGAGTTTGACCTCACATTCATAGGACAAAAGTTTGTTAAGGGTCAAATCATAGCAGATCAATTAGCTGCTGCACCCTTAGAGTCTACCCATCCCCTCATCATTGAGTTTCCTGATGAATGCCTTCAATTAGAGGCAGACCATATTGAACAATGGTCCTTATACTTTGATGGAGCCCGATGCATGAGTGGGGCTGGTGCGGGTATTATTTTAATATCCTCGCAAAAACATCTTATTCCTCTATCCTTCAAATTAACATTTGCTTGCACCAACAATACTGCTGAATATGAAGCTCTAATCCTTGGATTACGAGCTGCCTTGGCACTAAAAATTAAACATCTGTTAGTTTTTGGTGATTCTCAACTTGTTATAAACCAAATTAATGAAGTTTATCAGACCAGAGATGATAAACTGCACCCATATAAAGCCTATGTTTTACAATTAATGTCTCTATTTGATCAAGTTACCTTGGAAGCTATTCCTCGAACTTGCAATCGTGCGAGTGATGCTATGGCCACAATTGCATCTCTCCTACCCTTGGAGTTAGATGACGAATATGCCACTATCATTATTCGTCGACTCCAAGAACCCGCTTCAAATAAGTCATGCTTAGAACCTTTGGATGTGTTTCTAATCAATGAAACTACTCCTGAACCTTGGTATATAGATATATTTGATTTTCTCCAAAATGGGACTTTCCCTACCAATTCTAATAGAAACCAACATCGGTTATTACGTAGACGAGCAAGTCGATTTGTAATAATTGGCAATACTTTATATAGGAGATCTTTTGAAGGTATCCTATTAAGATGTTTGAATTTAGAAGAATCCAAATCAGCCTTGAGTGAAGCCCACGATGGATCTTGTGGAGGACACTTCAGTGGTAGTGTCATTGCTAAAAAGCTCCTTAGGATAGGATACTTTTGGCCTACCATGGAGAATGATGCACATGATTATGTGCACCATTGCGACAAGTGCCAGAAACATGCTGACCTTGTCCATGCGCTTGCACAAGAACTACAGGCTATTTCATCTCCTTGGCCCTTTTCAAAATGGGGTTTAGATATTATTGGCAAAATCAATCTTGTGTCATCTGATGGACACAAATTCATCATAACCGCCACTGAGTATTTCATGAAGTGGGTTGAAGCTATGCCTTTAGCTTCTTGCACTGGCACACAAGTCTCTAAATTTATTTTTAATCAAATCATTTGTAGGTTCAAAATTCTTGCAAATCTCATCTCTGATAATGGAACTTGTTTCAAAAATAAAGATGTTAAAAAATTATGCCAAAAATATAAGATTCAACATCGTTGGTCCACTCCCTATTATCCTCAGGGTAATGGTCAAGCAGAAGCATCTAACAAAACCTTAATCAAAATTCTCAAAATATTGGTCAATAAAACTGGTCGTGACTGGCACATTCAGTTATATCCGACCTTGTGGGCCTATCGAACTAGTGTTCGAACCCCCACTGGAACTTCACCTTTTGTTTTGGTTTATGGTGCTGAAGCCATTTTTCCCTTTGAATTAGAAGTTCCTTCTTTGGCTTTACTACTTCAAGATACCGAAGTAGGAGATGAATATCGAAGTGCGAGACTCAGTCAGTTGGAACTCCTAGATGAAAAATGCATCAATGCTTTGGAGCATCTTCGTGCCTACCAAAACAAGCTTAAAAGATCATATGCTAAAAAAGTTCGTCATCGATCCTTTGAGATCGGCGACCTTGTTTTAAAAGAAAATAAAAAAAATACTAATGCAACTAAGGACCTTAAAGGTAAATTTGAGCCCAACTGGCTTGGACCATACATTATCACTGCTAAATTTGAATCGGGAGCATACAAATTATCTACCTTAGATGGTAAAGAACTTAAAGAACCCATGAACATTTTGCATCTTAAACGTTACTATGTATAAATTTGGTCATTTCATCCTTGTATATATTTGTTTAAAATATTTCAACATCACTATCTTGTATTTCTTTCAATTTATAAATTCAAAAACACCAAAAACATTCATAATCATCAAAATATTCAAAACTATTTGTTGTATTTATTTATGGCACTTGTTAATTCTTTCAAAAACAAAAAAAAAAATAAAATAAAAAAACAACAATATTCTTGACTCTTTCGAAACCAAAACAACATAAAGAAGAAAGAGAGAGTCAACATTCTCAAAACTTCTCAAAAAGTATTTTTATATATCTTCTTACAAATGTTGCAGTTATATGTTTCAAATTATTTTGGATAAATTAGCATTTATTTGGAATCCCTCACTTTCACACTCACAAAAATAAATATCTTGATTTTATCTGGCATGATTACTAATCTCTCTTATATCAAAGTTCACAAAATTCAATTAAATAAAGTTTGAGCACGAGAGAATTGATCTTGTTATTTACTTAAACCAAGCACATCCTTTCACAATAAAATGATTATATTTGTAATGTCCATGCTATGCTACATAGTAGAAGTGGTTTCTTGAGCGAAAAGTTTCCCCTGCTATCCTATCATGCACATGGTCTAGAATCTTTGAGAATTGGCAAAAGGACAAGCTCACCCCTACCCGAATAAAAATCCCTTGCTCTACAGCTAATCCGAGCAAGTATCCCTAGCATAGAACAAAAAGAAAAAGCAAAGTTCAAGAAAAAGAGAAAAAGAAAAATGTTATTTTATATCATTACAACAATGTTCCAAGCATTATCAAGCAAAAATACAAAAAGAAAAGAAATGAAAGCAAAAGCAAAAGCAATAAAATCCCTTTCCCTACCCTTTGAAAAGAAAAGAAGGGTTGATGAGCTTGAATCCTTGGAATTCTCAATTATTCAAAAAGCGTGAGGTAAGCCCCATAACAGGTGGTTTGTGCCCAACCTGCTTGGCCTTGGGTAACTCCTAGCATGGCGATATGTCTATCACATTAGCGACCTTCTTTTGTACAGACCTATGTCTGCTTATGGATTAGCTAGCTCTTGATAATCCGACTTACATAGTAGTCTAGTATGGTTATATGCATCTACATCATGGTTAATGAACACTTATTTGGTTCATTCAAATCACTTGTATCAAATTATCTTGCTCAAAACTGGTAAATGAACATAGCAATTGCACACACATTTTGTATTTGAGAGATTTTGTGTATCATTATGATAAATCAAGATTGGAAATGAACTCACATATGCACATGGGATTCCTTATAAATCTAACTTTTGTCTTTAAGATACTTTGAAATATTTTTTTGCAAATTGTTTGGAATAATTCATTTTCTTCTTTAAAGTATAGTTGTTTAGTATAAAGACAACTACATGCATAATAGAAAAAATCAAAATTTCTTTCAAAACCATACAATCAAAACACACAAAAAAAAAAAAAATATATACATATTGTCGACTTTCGCGACGATGGTATAGTTCCAAAACCAAAATTGGAATTTTATGCCTAGCGCAAGTCCTCATCTTCATATTTTCTGTTTATTAAAAATCAACCATGCAATAAAACTATCTCTTTTTGGATTTTGCGATGATGGTATAAGTCTATACCTACATATTCTATGCCTAGCGCAAACCATTGTACCAATTTTTATTCCCCATTTATTTGAAAATCATAGAAAACCATATGACTTAAATCATTATGTTATACAATTATGCTTTAAAACAAACAAACATTATCACTATTTCATGTCATTATGTCAACCTTCAATTTTGCAATGATGGTATAATTCCTAGGGAATTATCCAAAAAATTTATCACACTTAGGAATTTATGCCTAGCAAAAATCATTTTAACATTATTTCATGCATACTATTTTTATGAAACTCTGAAAACAAACCATCATCATCATCATTTGCACCATTGCACCAAAGTCTTAAGGCAGTCTCTTAAGCACTCTTTTACTTTTAACAATATTTCTATACTGGGATTAGCTTGACGACCGAGTGAGCGGCGACTCCATGAAATGGTCTATAATAGCGACAATGTCCTTTGAAATTATTGTTAGAAGTCTCTTTTTATCTTTTATCACATCACATCACAAACAACCAATTTGTTACATCAGATTATTTCATTTAAAATCTTACAGCATGACATCAAAATTATAATATTTCAAAATGACATAATTACATGAATCCTCAATCCAATCATCAAATCAATCAATCAAACATAAAAGCATCATAAAAATACATAAGACACAAGTCATATGATCAAAAAATATCTCATCTATATATATCACAAATATATATACATCATATCAAAACCGGATCGGTATGCCACAATCTATACCTCGGCATACTCAATCCTCTCTCAAAAATAATAAAAACTATGTCTCAATCTGTACAGTGCAATGCAGTAGTCTAGCCTCGAGAACCCCTCGAGCTCTCAGCCTCATCTCCTCCCCCGCCCTGAGGTGGACGAGGTGGCCCCATCATAGTATGAGTGGTACTACGAGTCCTAGTCGTGGATCGGGATGAAGTCCTTGATGACCCAATCCTGATCGGATCCATGATGTTAGCCGGCAGTGGTAATCTCTCCTCCTCTGGCACCATCTGGTAGTATAGTGTTTGATAAAAAGTGATCTGGGCAATAGCCCATGCTAGCTCCCGAGTGCTCGCCCCTTCGCCCCATGCTCTGAGGCGTGCAATCTCATCTCTGAGCTGTGTCACCTCAGCTCGATGTCGTGCAGCCTCCTCCTGTAGGGTCTGCACCTGTGCCTAGAGACGGATCGTCTCTGCTCGAAGAGTCATTGTCTCATTGCTCTCCCCAGTGTCGACACCCTTGCCCTTATCGGGCGATGGTGGCCTCTCTCTCTGTGGAGAAGGGGGTCTCTCCTCCCTCCTCTCCCACTGCCATAGCCTCTGCTGAGCCTGTGGTCTCCTCTGCTCTCTCTTGCTATGACCCTGGGCTGCCTCAATGGCCGCCTGGCATTGCCTCCCCATCCGATGCACAACTACGTGAATCGGACCCTGAGCCCTCGTCATCCGAGGAGGGCGGATGCCTATGTACCAGGCATCATAGCCGTCGGCTACCCCAATGTCGTCCCCATCCACTGGCTGAATGGGGGCATCATCTGCGTCCTGACTCCAGAAGCACTGCATATCTGGAGCCCCGTTGACCGTAGTGTTATCTCGGATAGTTCAAGAAAACTCGTAATCCCTGAGAGATGGGATCCCCTGTTGTAGACCGAACTATCGCAAAACTCGGTCGTAGCGGTGGAGCTCCACCTCTCCCCTCTCCATCCTCAACCAGAAGACTCGCCTGACGTGAGCCAGCTCCTGTCCATCCTCGGCCCACCCTGGATGGTCCCTCCAAGGCCTCTAGGTGATCTGGTCGGAGACAAGGTCATCCAGTAGTCTCCGGGACATCAGCAGATCAATCCACCATTGTGCCCCTCTTCGGAGCCACCAGTAGAAAACTAGGGGCCTCTCCTCATCAATCCCTATCAAAGGAAGCCCTACCGGCCTTCGCACTGCAATGTGCTTCCAGCACCAAACCTGTAGTAGCGATGTCATAACCAGACATCGGTCGCCCTTGTACACGACCCCATGCAGGATCCTGTACAGTCGGCATAGAACAAAACTGCCCCAAGAGAACCTATAACCATGGTCACGCATGTCGTAGATCACATCTGCTAGCACCCATGGTACCCTGCACCCACTGCGGTGGCACGGCAGAAGTCCACCTACCACTTCGGCCAAAACCTGTGTGAGTCTGGATGCCCCAGGCATCTGACGCAACGCCTCGATGTTCACTCTGCCCTTCTCCAGGGCGAAGCTCGGATCGCCACACAATCGCATCATAGCGTGGCCCTGATTGGCCGTAGGAGTGATCAACCATCCTTGTATGGGGATCCTCAAAATCCTCCATACATCCTCCAATGTGGGAGTCATCTCCCCTGTGGGTAACCAAAAATAGGAAGAACCCGGATACCACCTCTCTGCCAGGGTTGTCAGTAGCCCCATGTCTGTAGAAACTTGTGGCATCTCTCGCCACATGCTGTAAGCCGGCCTGAGCCAGCTGATCCCACTCGCTCTGTGATAGAGCGGCCAAGTCATCTCTCAACCCATCGTATTTCCATTCTCTGCTCTTTAGTAAACCTCTCTGCAACATAAACAACAAACACAACAAAAAATCATTAATAAAAACTCAAGTGATTAATAATGCAAGTAAAATCAGGTTCAATTTTATACAAATGATGATATCGTCCACTATTGGATGATATCGTCCCAAATTTGAGCAGAATCGTCTTCGATTTTGCAAGCCGAAATCGTCCCTTATTTGACGAAATCGTCCCCCTTTCGTCGATTTCGCCCTTCGACGAAATCGGTGAACTTGAGACGATTTCGTCGAAATCGGGACGATTTCATCTCGACGATGTCGATGGCCCAAAAACGGCTACGATGCTCAAAATTTATTTAAAATCAACCTAAAAAGCATGTAAATTCAACTTAAACCATTCTAAGCTAAGTTTAGACTCTTACCCGTAGCCCACGTCGGACCTCTGTCGATTTATGTGCTGTCTCGACCATTTTTCTTCAGAGCTCTAAAAACCAGAAAAATGAACAATAACAATGAATTAGGGTTTTACCCTATTTTTCTTAATTTTATTCAAAACACAATTAAAAACATTTTAAAATTTTGCTTTTTCGCGTTTTTACCTCAAACGTTCGATTTGGGTAAAAACACGGAGGGGGCACCATAGTAAGTTGTCGTACGATTCGACCAAGAGTCATCGCCTAAAAATGGGAATAATTTTTGCTTTCTCGTAAATCGAGAAGAACTCATCTTTAACGCATTTTCTTTGGAAAATTTTCTAAAGAGGGGGCAAAATGTAGCACCCTAAAATTGGCGCAGTAAAACCTTAATAATTACACTTACTCTAGTAAATAATTCAAATTCAAATTTTAACCTCCAAAACCGCTCCCAAACCGTCGCTTAATCCGTTTCCTCATTTCCCATGCCATTTTTAGAGTTTGTTTTGACCGTTTGACGATATCGTCGCCGATCAGACGATATCGCCTCAGATCGGACGATTTCGTCTGGGCTAGGACGTCCAGACGATCTTGTCCCAAAACTGATTTTTCACAATTAGTCTCTGTTCCAACGACGTCTCTAATCCAGGCAGAAGCGTGTCTGCGCCGTTAGAGACCCTCCCCATTGGAGATCTCCCAAATAGGGATGATCTCCAACCTCCTAACCTCCCTCCTAAGCCTATTTAATCCTAGGCCCTCCCCTTAGCATCCCCTTGGCTGAAATTCCCTGTAACTCAAATTCTACACACACTAGACATCCTAAATTACTATTTGCACTTGTTCTATCCAAATTTTGTTGCAGGTACCTTAGTATTTTTCAGCCGGAGCAAGCTTACATCATCGCAGACGATCCTGTTCAGATCGGAGGTGATCCTGTCGAATCAGAGATGATTTTGACTGCAGTCCACATTGGGGGCAATCAGTGCCCAGAGTTTGCATTTCTTCATCCTTTTTCTGTTGTATTATTTTGCATTTAGTTAATATTATGATTATTTCTTATTATTTTGCATCTTGGAGTTCACCCATCTAGATCAAATGCATAATTAAGTTATAATTGTCATTAAATCAGTATAATGCATTCATGTTTCTATTTATAATTCTCAGTTTGATATTGTTATTGTCATTTTGCACTGTTTCCCTCTGTTATCATAGTTGCATTCTCTGTATTTTGCATCTGTTTTTATGTTTGTAGGTCTCTGACGAATTCGTCTGACGAATTCATCAGATCTCAGACGATCCTATTAGATAGGAGACGATCCTGTCGAATTCCAGATGATCCTGACTACTTCAAAAATTAGAATCTCCATCAGACATCCGGATCAGGTATGACTCTGTAATTTAGCCCTTTCTCTTTGTTTTCTGTCTAATTTTGTTCTTTGTATGCATTTAGTCTGCACTTTCATAATAGAACAACTTAGTTTCATTTGGCCAAACCTAGGACTTGGATGATTAAAGCTAGAACTGAACACATTAAACACATTCCCAACCTAGGCATGGAAACTGCCATTAAACGTTTCCTGGTGAACCCACCATCCATCAAAAAATCACCATAATACACCTCCCCCGAGAGGCGGGACCTTCGCAAGGCCTCTCAGTCTGAGGTACCGTGCCATCCTTTTCCCATCCCCCTTCCGAGCACGGATCCTATAGCCTGAAGGTAGGGATGTGAAAAATTTGGAGCGATACAAAGGAACTATTTAAAAATAGTCTACAAAGAGTTGCGAGATCCTATTCAAGGTAGCAACTTGGTGTTCTTAGGCACCAAGATCTACATCCTCTACAAAAGAAAAATAGGAGCTACAAAAGAATTCATAAAAAAGGTATGCAACTATTGGTGTAATTAGATTCATTAGGTGAATTTTTTATCAAATCTATTAAAGCACCTTCATCCTGATTAAAGTTGCAAAAAAGAGATTTGTATTATAGTATTCAAGTGTATAAAAAAATATTCTTTTTAAGGTTCATTTGACCATTATGAGTTGATTAGATTTTAGAATTTTTAATAATAGTTCAATTAGCCTATTATATACTTTGGAAAGCAAAAGAAGACTATCTCCTAATATCTTGCTTGTAAGGAATTTATAGAATAAATATTGAAGGTTCATGTGAGATTATTATTGATTAATTGCAGTGAATTGATTAAGTGCATTTTATTGAGAGTAGATTGGAGTGATAAGGTGTAATTTGTTAGTGCATTAAAATTAGAATCTATTAGAGCTATTTGAACTATTATTACTCTCAAAATAAATTAGTTTTGTGCTTTGAAATAAAGTCTATAAAATCTAGTTTGGATCAAGTGTCTAAAGATACTTTTTTAAAGCACAGAAACCAGAAACTTAGAGTGGCCATAAGAAGAAACCAAAATTGGTTAGTACAAGCAAATGAAAAAATAAAAAAATCTAACAAAAAATAAGCTTCAATGATTTATAATTGGTGAGTCTCAAATACAAACACTTAGGGTTAGTGCAACTAAAAGAAAGCTTTTGTTCTACAAAATTTACAAGGATTGGATTGACCATCAATCATACAAGAAAAAAAGGTAAGGATTATAGCCAAAGAGACTTCCTTAAATTCCTCTGTTTGCACTCATCAATCTGCTACAAAAATAAAAATCTCAAAACTTCAAAAGAGAGGAAGGAAAATGTGCAATATAAGTATTATATATTACATGGTGTTGCACTTATACATTACATAAAATGTAGGTAATAGAGTAGATTTAAAAATTCCACAATAGGTACAAGGAAGAAGTATCCAAAGGAAAGGCCAAAGGAAGGGCCAAAAGATCAAACATTCTCCATCACCGAAAGGGCATTCTCTCTAGAATTGAACCTACACTCAAACTAAGATTTACGTAAATGATATCAAGCCTCTCAAAGTATAATTACATAAACTAAAGGAGACAAAGGAATTCTATAATGCATATTTATGTAAATCACACGCAAGGTAGTAAAGCTATCTACATAAAATAAAATATAGAGCATATTGCAGCATTCAAAAGCATCAAGCTTCACCTCTATCATCATGAATAGGGAGAACAACATAGGGATAAGCACACAATAGTAATTTTGATGCTACGTTGAGAGTAGCATCAAAAAATGGTACCAAGAGAGCTACCACATCTTCATCCCAAGCTCCAATATGACTCACATATCACCTGTAGAAGGAAATATATTACTTGCTCTCCAAGAAATCAATGCAAGCTAAGGATAAATACTTAGGAGTTATAATCTCCTTCTTTAAGGTGTTACATAGGAAACTCCATGCAAAAGGGATAAGTTCCACTTGGCACATTATTCCCTCATGGCTATCATTTCTCTAATGCTCAAGAGATAAACATTGAAAGCACTCAAGCAAGAAGGATACGTAATTGTTGGTAGAGAAAAATTACAAGAAGAGGAGGTAACATTACAAAGCTACTTGAGTGCCACTTGTCCATCAAATACTGCCCAAATGGTAGAGAAATGTTACAATAAGAGGAGGCAGCGTTACTAAGAAAATCGAGTGCCACTTGTCCTTAAAAGGCTACCCAGCTTGCAGAGAAACGTTACAAGAATAAGAGGTAGCGTTACTAATAAAATTTAATGCCATTTATTCTCCAAATATTGCCCATATATGTAACATAGATAAATGAAGATATAGCTGCTACATACCAAACCTAGCCGTCGGCTAGGTTCTCTAAGTGTTTAATAAATTCATATTTATTAGGGTAGTTGTTGAATTAATTGAATTATCTCATCTTTGCTATTTTATCTCTGCATATTCGCACTTTGCCTTCACGGCGGGATCTGCCCTCCTAGTGGCAATTGATTTTAATTAATTACATTCATATTCCTCGCATTTCGTATTCGATTGATTTACTTGTTCTGGTTTTATGGTTGAATAATAATAATTAATTCCATTTAAAGATAAGTAGAAGGCGTTGCCTTCCAAGTGGTATCAGGTTGGTACGATCCAACACACCTGGGGAGACAATTCGATTGACATACGCAGTCCCAGACGCTGCGGAGTTCTGCGTTCTCACTCGCCGAAAATTCGTCGAAGTCGTGCAAATTCTACGTTTTCAATTGACGACCTTTCATTGCAGCAGTGCCGCCAAATCCCGTGTACATACATAGTAAGAGTTTGATTTGGGCAATCTACTCACGCGTCTGAAGGAAATCAAAAAATCGCTCACGGATCCGTCGAGAATTTACTCCGCAAAACGCATAAACTGGTTCGCAGGTCGTCAACCAATCATAAATCGCGAATATTTTTATTAACTGGGAAAGCTAAGGTCGTTGGTTTATTTTTATTTGCTGACGTCAGATAAATTTCTCCGCTGCGTTGGGTTTAATTCTTTATCCCACATTTGGTGTACACAGTTCAAAAACGGGTTTAAAAAAACTAAGTCACACCTTCTACGGTGTGACTTCGGTCACACATTAGGAGCTCCTCCGTAGTTGTCCGCTTCGTGTTCGTCCTTGCTGTCCTCTGTCCACACCGTGTCCGTGCTATCATGTCCGTCCTTGCTGTCCTCTATCCGCATCATGTCATCCTTGCTGTCCTCTGTCCGTGTCATGTCCGTGTGTCCGTCCTTGCTGTCCGCGTCGTGTGTCGAGTGGTTTTTCGTGTTCGTCGTGTCCTCGAGCCATGTGTCGAGTGGTTTTCCATGTTCGTCGTGTCCTCGAGCTATCCTTAGTCATGTCATTCGGTGCTATCATCGTCGTCCAGTTGTTCGTTTTGTCCTCCTCGTCATCACTATAAGTCCTGTCGTGTCACGTCGTGCCATCGCTACCAGTCGTGTCGTGCCACGTCGTGTCTTGGTCTAGTCGCTGTCGGTATTAGCAATTGTCCAAAGTTGTCCAAATCATCTAAAACTTGTCAACATTATCAAAATTGCTGAAAGTCATCAAAAGTGGTTGTTAAGGAGGTGAGCCAATAAAATTCAAATCCACGTCGCAGTTGGAGCGACAGTTGAAGCGAAATCCACATTTTTGCTAAATTCAACCAAATTTTGTAGCAGTTGAAGTAGAATCCTAAGCAGGTTATGTTAACAAGTGCATGAGCAAAAGGTGGACCAAAGGTTCTGACGATCGATTATCAAGCTCGAAAATGACCAATAACAACGCAAGAAGACCTCATCAAAGCCCAGGTACAAAAAATTCTCCTTCTCCTTTCAAAATTGGTAGTTATAATCCACATCATCCACTAGTAGATCCTATGGCTACTAACCCTCTCCCAACTCACGACAACATCACACAAGGAGACTCAAGTAACTCGGCCATTTCCAACGATGAAACTCTTTGACTCTTAATAGATGGTATGCAAGAAATTAGTGCCAACCTAAAAACCCTAGTAAGCACACAAAACCAGCGTAATCCCAATACTAATCCCCAAAATCACTCCCATGCCCAAAGGAATGAAGAAAATGACACTCAAGATGACGATTGGGAACAAAAAAGAGGCAATTCGGATAATTACAGGGATCGCTATCATAGACAGCGGTATAACCAAGATCAGGAAAGGGATATGGGTTATCACCAACCGAGAGGTCCTAATAATTTTCCACGCATTGATATGCCCACTTTTGAGGGTCATGATCCTCGTGGTTGGATAGCCAAAATGGAAGGCATTCTCGACTTATACCAAATTAAGGAATTTGATAAAGTCCCTTTCGCTGCATCAAAATTAGGCACCGAGGCCTACCAATGGTTCGTATGGCTTAAGCGAGAGAAAGGAGCTACTATTAACTGGAAAAAATTCACTACTTACTTTTTAGAAAGATTTGATGAAGGAGCTACATCGTCATACACAGTAAGACTGTTATCTCTTAAACAAGAAGGTTCAGTTAGCGAGTTTGTTTCGAAATTCACCAGTTTACTACCATATACATTAGACCTCAGCCTCAACACAGTGGTGGGAGCTTTTCGCAATGGATTGAAAGAAAATATTAGGGTGGAGGTGGACATTCAAAATCCAACCGCACTGAACGATTGTATAAGAATAGCCAAGCTGGCTGAGAAGAGAATTTAGTTGTATGCAAGGCGTGAAACTTATAGTCGTCCTTCATATCGCAACAATTCCTTTCGTAGAAATGATCAACCATCAAGATACTTTTGCTATAAATGTCGCACTCATCATTCCAGGGAACAAGCATGTGCCCAAAAACAAAACTTTCATATTGAATGCGATCAATATGAAGGAGAAGAGGACGCAACTTACCAACAAGAAGAACCTATGCAAGAAGAACTACCAATTACTCTAGAAGAGAAGGAAGAGGATACAATGGCGATCTCCGTACATGCCCTCATGGGGTTAACCGCCCACCATACCATCAAGGTACCAGGATTTCTCTGCCAGAAAAAGGTGAATGTGCTAATTGATTCCAGCAGTACCCACAATTTTATCGACATCAAAACAACAAAAGCTTTGAATTTATTCATTAACTCTTCCAACAAAGACAAATTCCAGGTTCTAGTGGCCAACGGGGTGAACGCGCAATGTGTTGGTCGAACATCTCAAGTTTCCATAAAAATGGGTACTTATACCTGGTTTGGATCTCTTTTCGTCATGAATTTAGGGAACTCGGATGCCATTTTGGGAGTTGAATGGTTGGAAACATTAGACATGGTTAGCTTCAATTTCAAAAAATTATTTGTGGAATGGAAGGAAAACGGACGAGTCATTCGCTTACAAGGCATTACTACTCCTCCATCACAAATGGTGAGCTCTCATAGTATGGAGAAGATGTTAAAAAAGGGTGGATATGGGTTTATAGCTCAAATTAATTGTTTGGAAAAACAATCTCGAGCAACTTCGGATATTATTGCTCCAGAATTATGAGACATCGTAACAAATTATGAAGAGGTTTTTCAAGAACCTAAAGGATTACCACCTAAACGATCTCATGACCATGCCATCCATTTGGTTCCAGGGAGTGTCCCACCTAACAGCCGTCCTTACCGCTATCCTCAACCACAAAAGACAGAAATCGAACAGATCGTTCAGGATCTGCTAGATCATGGAGTCATTCGTCACAAAGCACTAGCCCTTATTCCTCACCTGTAGTTTGGCTCGACGAAAAGATAACTCTTGGCGTATGTGTCCTGATTTTCGTTCTCTCAATAAACTCACTATCAAGGACAAATTTCCTATCCCTGTCATAGATGACCTACTAGATGAGCTGCATGGTGCAAAATTTTTTACAAAATTAGACCTTCGCTCAGGATTTCACCAAATCCGTGTCCGAGAAGAAGATATTCCCAAAACTGCTTTCCGTACTCATGAAGGTCATTACGAATTTTTGGTTATGCCTTTTGGTCTCACCAATGCACCATCCACTTTCCAAAGTCTCATGAACCAAGTGTTTCGTCCATTCCTCCGTAAGTTTGTGTTAGTTTTTTTTGATGACATTCTCATATATAGCCAAACATGGAAGGATCATTTACATCATGTGGATAAAGCCCTTCACATTTTACACAAAGAAAAGTTATTTGTCAAACGTTCCAAATGTTCATTTGGTGTCCAAGAAGTCGAGTATCTTGGTCATATAGTTTCACACGAGGGCGTCAAAGTTGATCCCAATAAGATTAAGGCAATTCAAGAGTGGCCTTTACCTAAAACCATCAAGAAACTTCGTGGTTTTTTGGGTCTCACGGGCTACTATCGCAAGTTTGTACAAAATTATGGTAAGATTGCAGCACCTCTCACAGCACTCACAAAGAAGGATGCTTTTCGTTGGTCGGAAGAGGCTACTCAAGCCTTTGAAGCTCTTAAGGAGGCCATGTGTACAACTCCAGTATTAGCAACCCCCAATTTTCACAAACCATTTATTATCGAATGTGATGCGTCTGGAATAGGAATTGGGGCTATATTAATGCAAGAAGGTCATCCGTTGGCATTTGAAAGTAAACAACTCTCCGAGAAAAATTTGGGAAGATCGACATACGAAAAAGAAATGTTGGCTATTCTTCATGCAGTAGAAAAATGGAGACACTACCTAATCCGTAGCCGCTTCATTATCAAAACAGATCATAGTAGTCTCAAACATTTTCTTGAGCAGAGGTTTTCCTATCCGGAACAAAATAAGTGGTTAACCAAACTATTGGGTTATGATTTTGTTATCGAATACAAGAAGGGGAAGGAAAATGTAGCTACCGATGCGCTATCCAGGAAATATGAAGACGAAGTAGTCATTAACGCTATTTCAGGTCCTTGCTCTCAATGGGTGAATCAATTACAAGATGAATGGTTGTCCAATAGCGAAACTGCTCAGATAATTCAAGAATTATCTATTGGGTCCTCTAAACACCCTTTGTTCTCTTATGAAGATAAAATCCTCCGGAAGAAGAACCACATTTACATTCCACACAACTCAGAACTCAAATCAAAGATCCTAGACGAATCGCACGCTTCTCCATCAGCGGGACATTCAGGATTTTTGAAAACATATTTAAGGATCAAACAATCATTTTGTTGGAAAGGATTAAAAGCCGAAGTCAAACAATGGGTAGCAGAATGCGAAGTTTGCCAGCGCAATAAAGGAGAGACAGTCAAATCACCAGGGTTATTACAACCCTTACCCATCCCTGAACGTCAGTGGGAACATATATCCATGGATTTTATTGAAGGTCTTCCAAAGTCAGAAGGCATGACAGTAATCTTCGTAGTGGTAGATCGGTTATCCAAATACGCTCACTTTCAGGCTTTACAACATCCATTTTCCGCAAGCAAGGTGGCAAAGGTATTTATGGATTCAATTTTCAAATTACATGGTATGCCAAAAAATATTGTAAGTGATAGAGATCCCATCTTCACTAGTAACTTTTGGCGAGAATTATTTCGACTTAGTGGTACCAAATTAAACATGTCCTCAGCTTACCATCCCCAGACAGATGGGCAAACAGAAGTAGTTAACAAATGTTTGGGTACATACTTACGATGTTTCATTCAAGATAAACAATATCAATGGAGCCAATGGCTAGCAATGGCGGAATGGTGGTACAACACTTCTTACCATTATTCAATTAAGATGTCTCCCTTTGAAGCATTGTATGGAACCAAGCCTCCAATTGTAGCAGATTACGTCCCGAGTTCATCCAAAGTAGACAAAGTGGATGATTGGTTTCAACAAAGGCAATCTACACTCACCATACTCAAAGAGAATTTATTCCAAGCACAAAATCGCATGAAACAACAACAAGACTTGCACCGATCAGAACGAACTTTTAATGTTGGTGACAAGGTTTTCCTAAGGTTGCAACCTTACAAACAAGCATCGTTAAGGATAAAGACTAGTCAAAAGTTGGCACCACGATTCTATGGTCCTTACAAAATTGTGCGCCGCATTGGAGAAGTAGCCTATCAGTTAGAGCTACCTTCATCATCACGAATACACCCGGTATTTCATGTTTCATGTCTCAAAAAGGTAATTGGTCAGAAAGTGCAAAGTCAATCAGAATTACCAGTGCTCGATGAGGAAGGACGCATACATCTCCAACCTGAAGATATATTACAACATAGAATACGAAGACTAAGATCGCGCCAGATTCAAGAATTTCTCATCAAATGGCAAGACCTACTAGAGGAAGATGCCACATGGGAACACGAAAGTATTTTCCAGACATTTCCAGCTTTGAGGACAAAGCTTTCCGAGGAGGGGAGTCATGCTACATACCAAACCTAGCCGTCGGCTAGGTTCTCCAAGTGTTTAATAAATTCATATTTATTAGGGTAGTTGTTGAATTAATTGAATTATCTCATCTTTGCTATTTTATCTCTGCGTATTCGCACTTTGCCTTCACGGCGGGATCTGCCCTCCTAGTGGCAATTGATTTTAATTAATTACATTCATATTCCTCGCATTTCGTATTCGATTGATTTACTTGTTCTGGTTTTATGGTTGAATAATAATAATTAATTCCATTTAAAGATAAGTAGAAGGCGTTGCCTTCCAATAGCATTCACGTCCAACATCTACAGAGTGTGAAAAGCAAGTGCAGTCTAGTCAATCTGCAACATGGAAGAAGGAGAGAATAGGAGTATTAAATACTCCGTTGAAAGGTCCAAATTTTACTCTCCAAGCATAAATGCATAAGCTTAGTAGCCAAACAAATTTTAGAATAATGAGAACATAGGATTATTAAAGACTCCATTGAAATGACCAACATCTACTCTCCAAGCATCAATGAAGAAGCCTAGCAGCCATACCACACTTGTTTCCTCAGCCTCATCAAATGAAGTGCTATAAAAATGGTACGTAGAGGACTGTCATAATTCAGCCAAATAAGTGCCATCCAACTGTGAAGTTAAGAGGGATAAGGTAAGAAAAATATCTCATTAATATTGCTGTCAAACATTGGAGTTATTTGATTATATTTTTATGGATTAAATTTTAATATTGAGAAAGCAAAGACATAGGAGATAACTTACCTAAAAATAAGAATACATTTTGAAAATTAACCTAGGATATTTAAGTCCTAATTAGGTTGAATTATTTAAATATTTTTCACATATTTTTATCTTTTCTAATTTTCCAAAGTTGGGAGTCATAAGGTCTACTACTACAAATTGATTTATTGGAAATTAGAAAAATTGAAATCAAATTTCAAAGGGCCATTATAAGAGGTTTATCAATATCATATAAAGGTTGGATATTATAATATTTACTTGTCTCAAATCCTCTCAAATAGAGACAAAATATCCAACATTAAAAACCTCTTGATATATAGAAAAAGTGCTTAGTTAAATAGGAGAAATAAGGACAATAGAAGTTGATTTTTAGCATTTTTATAACTTTACAAAATCAACCAAGATTGAACTATATCTCTCAAAAACACTTCATATATTGTCCAATTCATACTAGGGATACATAAGGAAGACCACAAGGATCAAGTATCAATAGATATTTTATAAAATCAAGCTTATAAACTTCTACCAGAAGAAAATTCTATCTCATATCTTCAAAATGGCATATAATGAATGTGGAATTTTCTACAATAAAAATCAGTCCATAAAAAATGAAAATATATGATACATTGAATTTGAAGCAAGTAATCATATGATAGGGAATATACATTGGTTTAACTGTATTGAAGATACCAATGGCTAAAGATTAAAAATTACAGATAGTCAAACTTATCCTGTACATGGATATGGATATGTAACACATAGTAGATCATTTACAAATCTTCTACTGAAAAATGTATTGTATGTTCCTGGACTAATATTCAATATCATTTCATTGATAAAATTGGTAGAATATAATTATATTATCATATTTGGATATATAAATGGAATCAATACATTTTTCATCATGAATCAAGGTGAAATTAAGATAACAGGGTCTATCCATGGAAATACATACATATTAGATTCAATAGAAATTTCACAAGATACTATGGTATTTCAAAATGAAACTAACATATTCCAAAGGAATAGGTTTATGAAAATGAAGAACCAGTTAAAAACATAGCCAATAATAGAAGAATAAAAATTAAGAATATGAGAGGACAAGTGCACCATGCTCTACTAAGCCATCAATATTTAAAACCAAACAAATATACGTACAAGAAAACCAATGAAGGTGGATGGATAGAAAACAAAAATGATAAATCTGAAGAAGCCAAATATCATTATGAAGATGAAGATCCAATTCAAATCTATCATATGGAAGAAGATCCACATTGAAGACTAAAGTCTTCAATATCCAAAAATAGTAATACAGGGGGTGTTAGAAAATAGAGCATATTACATTATTTGGGTCATGTAAATGTACCTTCCTTGGTACATACTTAGGAAATTAGATTAATTTAGGGGGAAGTTATCTAATTTATTTATGCAATTTAATAAATGCACAAGTGTCAATGTGCAAGGTGTCCACTTGTACAACTAGATAGAGTGTCGACTAAGGAACTTATCTTCCTATATAATGGCCATAAATAGATCATAGAACACCAACAAGATAGAGTAGCATCATAGTGAGTGTGTGGTAGATAGGTAGTAGGGTAGTGTGTGTGAGCTATAAGAATAGAGCTCCCTCATGGAGCAATATCATATCTTATGGAGTACCCATTTTCTAAATTACTACTATTGTAATATTTTCACCATTTCTATTTATAGCATATTTCAGTCATCTTGTAGATCTATTTTATTTCTTTCTGCATCTTGTGATTTGTATCTCCCAATGTATGTGGCATAAAAAAGTAATAGAATTTTATTATTTCCCCTAGTATAACAAAACTATGCCTGGGTATGATATAATTCTTGAATTGGGGTGTGAGGAGGGCAAGCCCATATGAAGCAAATATGCTTTATGAGGTGGGTTTGTGAAATGTAGTGAAGTAGGTAATATTTATATGATGAAGCTAGCATGTGGGTGTAATAAGGGGGTCCATAGAGAGGTTAGGAGTAGTGATTGTAGGGTATAGAGCTGGTATAGTATTTGGGGAACATCTTGATCATCAGGAGGAGTAGGGGTAGTGAAGACTATAGCTACCATTTGAACATGGGATTGAGTATCTAGATAGGTGGGTAGGAGGTTTCCTTCACCATATAATAGATGTTGGGATGGATTTTGGAGAAATGGATGCAAATAATGAGTGGAATAAAAAGAAGAATTTTCTTGTAAGGTGATTTTAGGCTGATAGTCCTTAGGTGCAAAATAGATAACGCCTCGAAAGGCATCCGACTCTCACTCGATAAAATAGAATATGAAGAGGATAAATTATCAAGAAAAGGTTAACCAATATCTGGAGTGATATTAAGCATATGATATAGAGTATGAGGCAAGTGAGATGAATCCTGAATGTGGGATCTAAAGTCTTGGACCATGTTGGTATCAAGTTCTAGAGTGGATGCCTCATATGGAGAAGGATTGGCTCAAGAAACCTCCATAGCTAGCTAATATTGTTCTTTAGCTTGTCTACGAGTGAATACAACCATTGTAGAAGGATAAAATAGGCTGAAAATATTAGTTTCTACTAAATATAAGGTGGGGAAGTAACCAAGAAGCTATTCTGGGAGCAACCAAACCTTTCTGTGCAATACATGTTTGGGTTGCTAGGTAGGGTGTGACTGAATTGTGTCATTGGGTACCTAGCTACTGTGCCTAAAACTAATGACAGAGACTATAAATTTCTAAAACTATATCCAGGGATGTGGGGAACCTTTTTTTGTAGGTTTTGCAACCTATTTTTGTGTGTTGTGTGAGAGAAATTCAATCAATGACAAGAAACAAACATGTACTAGATAAAATTTTCCAAAGTGTGTTTTGATGTTGGAATATCCCTAAAAGTAAAATAAAAGTGGGTATGATGGATGTATTCTAAAAAAAAAGTTGTGTTGTAGCATAGAACCTTTTACAACACCCAAAAGTGTGTAAAATAGAACTATGTGTCCAACAGGCGAATGGCAAGTAAGTGGAAGGCACAACAAAAAGATACCTAAAAGGGGAACTCAAAATGCTTTGATGAGTCCAAAATCCTCTTACAAAAAGAGGTCACACTATCTAATGTGCTACTACTGGCCTAGTTGGACAATCACTTAAACCTCAAATTTAAGGCATGCACAATAACGATAGGTGTTCCACTAATTGTTTGTAAATCTCTGTGGTAAAGGGGCTTGATAACCTACCCACTCTGAGGGTCTCTCAAGAATAGGGGATTTTCTAGTGATGAAGTCCATAAAACCACTCATGGGGGGCTGCTAAGGTGTGTAGGGGGTGAGATGGTGGAAGGATATGAAAGCCAACATCACCAGTATCGAGTGGGGGTTGGTGATGAAATCCAATCTTGGCACTCTTTAACCTAAATGTGAAGTGTGTGTGTTATAATCTAGGAAAGCAAGAAATACCTTTTCAAAAGTGAAATGCACTTTTTGAGAAAGAAAAGTAATACAAAAAAGAATGATGCAACATTTTCCTTCAAGTTTTCTTTTATTCTTGAAAATAAAATGCACTTTGAAAACCAAAATCAAATGTAATGAACTATGCACAGTGAGTTTTATAACACTAGATATATTCACAAAGTATAAACAAGATGATCTGTAATCCCTTCAAATTTTGATGTTTCTAAACTAAATAGAAAGGTTTTAGAGAGTTTACCTATATATTTAGCTCCTGTAATTCCTTTTGGATAGATTTCTATGATTTAATTACACTTTTTCTTCGATCACTGGGTACCTAGCGACTAGATTGAGTCACACCCTACCTAGTGACAATAATAAAAATACACTTTCAAACTGAAATTGAGTTTTGGGACAATGAATATTGTTGTAGACAAGTACCTGTAACCATAGAAATTAGTAAATCACCTTATATGAATAGAATAAGCATCTAAAAAAGCTAAATATAAAGTAAAAACAATCTTGCAAAGGTGGCATGGTATCAAATATTACAAGAGTACAAGATATAGCAATTTTAGAAAGGTGGTGTAGTTTCAAATATTGTAAACAATCTTACAAGGTGACATAGTGCCAAATTTTGCAAGAAGGCTATCAACATCCAAGTGTTAGTAAAATAACATGATATCAAGTTATGCTAAACACAAAATGGTATCCATATTGTAAAGGTGACATGATGCCAAATATTGCAATCACACTTATAAGGTGGTACAATGTCGATTTTTGCAAGATGCCAAGAGAATCAAGATATTAGCAATGGTGGTGCGATACCGAATATCATTAAAATAAATCTCACAAGGTGGTGTAGTGCCAAATTTTTTAAGGGTTCTAGATTCAAAAAGAAGGGTTGATTATACCTTTTTATGATGCCAGTTTGTTTAGGCAATTTGTAGCTATGGTGGCTATCTTTTTGGTAATGGGGATAGCAATCCCACACAAGGGTAAATTAGTCCCCCAAACTTATCTACAACACTGCAGTTGTTATGAGTTGTATTAGAATTGGCTACTAGACCATTTCCATGAGTTTTTGATTGGGTCACTGGGTACCTAGTGACTAGATTGGATTGCACCCTACTTGGCGACTATAATTTGTAGACTAGAAAAATAGCTATCTTAGGTTGGAGTAGAGTTTTTAGGGTTTTGTGAGCTTCTAGGTGGTTTTTGGAGCTCATGTAACACATAAAAAAATCAAAATTATCTAATCAATAATATGATATAACTAACAAGAAATTAAGCAAGTGGGGTGTCCCATTGGGCATGCCATAATGAAGTCAAGGAAAAATGGGCATAAATTCTATGAATTTATAAAAATATTTAAAATGGATTACAAGTGTTCCTTTTCACAAATTTGCCTTAGAAGACTACAAAACAAGGTTCTAGCATGGTGAGTGTCCCTTTTCTTAAATTTAACTATCGACTACATCCTAGATTGGTCTTCCAAATATCCTCAAAGGGTGTGGTTCTAGTGCATGCATGCCATAGTTAAAAAACCATCCTCTAAACTTGTCTAACCCACAAAATAGGGTTAGTGTATTTAGGGACCTATCATGGATCAAATTACATATTTATGAAGATAAAATACTCAAATAAAGCAATAAAATGCATAAATAAAATTGTTGTAATTGACTATAAATGACTAAAAATAGTAAATTATACCTGCAGGGAGGGTTTTGTAACTTTTTTTTTGCTATAAACGCACTCTGTCTAGAGTCACACCCTACCTAGCAACCATATTGGGTCACTGGGTATCTAGCATAACAATGTTTTTTCAGGATCTATCAGAAGATGATGTTGTCCTATGACTGTAGTAGCTCCTGGTCGGTGTTAGATGTGCTCCTATACCTATCAGGACATATTAAAAGAGGATATAAAAGGGTACAAATGGTGTAGTTGTCATGGTGATTTGATGGATAATGGATGATTCATTGATGTGTAGAAGTTTGATGTAATTTCAGCAAATTTGTGTTATGTTGAATGAGATGGATTCTATTTATGAGGAAAAGTACTCTTTATATATTTAGGAGAGCTTGGGGGGTGAGGTTTCCCCTATGAGGTGGCTTGAACCTTGGTTTAGATCCCAACCATGGTAAGGTTAAAGGGAGAGATGGAAGGTAAGTCATCCCCTCACATACCCTGAAGAGGAATCTCCTAAATATCTATAAATATCTAGGTGCACAAATGTTTGAGCAAAGGTTAGGATTAACCTTGATTAAGAAAATTCTAGGTTATATTGTGATTAAGTTAAGCACATTTTAAATATCTTAACTAAGTGATGGGTGCACACATGTGTGAGGATGATATTAGTGTTAATTTTGATTAATCCTAACTAATCATGTGTTTAAGTCATAAAGTGCAATTTATCATAAAGTAACTTTAAATCAAGGATAGAATTACCATGATTAGAATTTTTGAAGGTGGTCACATGAGAACCATTATTATGCATAGGAAAGGGGTTAGATGGCCTAAAGGATCTTATGAATAGCCATTTTGATAAATTTAAATTATTTTGAGATTAATAAATGCAATTTTGTGGCTTTTACAAATTAATTAACCATGAAGAAGGAATGTATGGCCATGTGTGACTTTTAGGTGTCTACACCAACAATAAAATGTTGCATATTCAGGACCTACCCTTCATCATTTGCAATTAGATCACCCTCAAGGCTTTTTTGCCCCTCTTCATATTTCTAATCGACACACATCTCTACTTGCACAACTCTAGACAAATTATCCTATCACCTCACAAACCAAAATACCAGTCTTGACCACTTCATATCATCCCTAGAACTTGTTATTCCTTTTTTTTAGGAGCAAGAATTTTCCTCACAAAATTTATCTTCCTAATCATCTTCATCATCATCATACGAATGACGTACACAATAGGTGTATATTTAGGTGGCAAACCAACAAGGGTACAACCAAATACCCCCAAAAAAAATACACATCTAGGTGCCAACACAATAGGGGTACACTCAGGTGCCCCAACAACAACAAATGCACATTCAAGTGCCAACACAATAGGGGTACACTCATGCACCCCAACAAAAACAAGCACACATTATAGTACTAAGCCAACAAGGATACTATAGACACCTAAAACACATCATGTTGAGGTAGCTACCCATATGGACACCTTTTGAGGTCATATGACTCACCTTGGGCCTTTCCAAGACCTAAAAGTTGTTCTTACCTCTCAAATAGGGGTAAAATAACCCTTTACAACCTAGACAATCATATCCAAGAGTGGCCTCCAATAGCCACTGGATCCTATGATGGGCCCCAAGTCTAGCCACTCCACCCTAGGATGACCATGCCTGTAACAAACTCAGGCTCCCCAAGTTGAGCCAAATCAATTATAGGATAACTTGAGCATAATGACTACCCATGAGAAGGTTCTATAAGTGATGATTCAATTGCCAAGATCCTAACTGAATCTTGATCTTGGATTTCCTTGCAATCCAAGATTGTCTTTGGAAAATCTTATAAAATAATTCCAAAATCTACATCAAATATATGGAGGTGAGATTAAATTAGAATGCAATGAAGTGCTACAAGTTTAAGGAATAAATGGAACCTTATCTCATAATAAATGAAGTGCTACCCAAATCCAACCATGAAGCTTGTATTCACATCAATGGAGTTTATTAAAATTTGAAGATCAAATTCCACCATCCTGCATCACCAAACCATCCTAAATTTGATCCGATTCCCATGATTTAGTTATTATTAAAAGATAAATACCCTTGAACATTAATTTGATAGATAAATTAGACATCACCCCACATCGAGCATGAAGAAAAAACTCTCTTTTCAAAGGCCGCTTCACCTTGAAGCTGCCCATAGGCACAACCGATGTATCCTCTGATGGCTAACAGAGCTAGCTACTATATCCTATTATGGCCTCTCTATGAATTTTTTTCTTTGTGTTTTCAATTATAGTAGCTTTAGTAACACCTTATTTCTATTTTAGCATAGTTTCAATACATTTTTCATGTATTTCTTTATTGTTTTAAGAATTTTCCTTTTATTTGCTTACTATGTAAATGGACCTCATCTTGAGAGGTTCCACATTTGCTACTAATGTATTATAAGTGATTTTGTATGCAGGTATTAGGCCTCATTAGGAGCTATTCATCATAAATATTCTTTAATATTTACATCATCAAGTGAATGTTGCAAAGAAATCCTTCATAATCAGTTTTGGGAGAGCAAAAACTCTGTGAATTGCAAATACCCTTTGGGTTTCAATTATAATTTGTATCAAATTGGTGTAATCCCTAAGAGGGATATTTTGTAACTACTTTGTAAAGACAATTTTCAAATATCAATGAGAAGGGCACTATTTTGTATATTTCTTTGTCATCTTATGGTTACATGATATTATCTTGTCAATTTGATTTCATATTACATGTTTAAGTGTATGGTTTTTGCTACTCTATAGTTGTGATCATGATGGGACTTTGGCTAAACCTTCACAATTTATCACTAAATACCTATTTGTTATTTTATTGAACTTACAGGTACCACTACTCTGGGTTGGAATGCCTTATAGAAGCCACCGTCCTACCCTGTGATGGCCAATAGAGCCCAATGCTCTGACCTATGACAACCTTAGAGTAGACTCCAAAAACCAAAGATGCAACAACTTCATCAAATTTTGGCTTCACTTGTGAGTATCTCTACACTTGATTTTACTGATTTTCATAGGAAAATATAGGATTTCAAGTTTTAATTGAGAAATTTAGAGAAATTCTTAAATCTAAATATTTCTACCTATGACTACTCCTAGGTCCAGTGGCCTCTGTTACTAGCCGCTATAGGGTACAACAAACCCTATTTTTTTATCACTCCTATGTCAAAGAACTTCTATTGTATATCATCTTACATAGATATGGCCCCTATTTTATTGTTTGTTTGGGTTTGCATGCTTGATGCTTGTCTAAATGCTAACATCATTTAGGGTTTGCACTATCAAATTTTTTGAAACAAAAATGTTTTATTTAGAATTTGGAAATTTAAAACGTATTTTATGCATTAGAAAAAATCATGGATTGCTCTATGTTGCATATTTATTTTTACATAAAGTAAAAATAACCCACACACACCACATATCAAACTAAACATCAACAAGTTGGAATTCACACCCAACCACTGATCAAGACTAACAATGGTGGCCTTCATCACCACCTTGTTAGCTTTCTTATGGCTCTTCACACCCCATTTTGGCCAAGGCTAGTCTAAGAACCATCATAGCCAAGGAATATAGCATGAATATCTCTTCGGGGAGGTATATCAATAATCGAGATGAATTGGGTGAGGACTGGTAGGACTTGGACTTCCTCACTAGATTTGGACTTCATCACCAAATATCATTGGGTTTTATGACTTGGAATTCATCATCAGGTTTGTGTGTAAGAGGATACAGGTGAAATCCTTTTAATTGAGTATTTACATCAACAAAATCAAAAACTTAAACAAGAGAAAGACAATAAAATAATGAATCAAAATGCACAAACTAGCTTAGGAAACACAAAGAGTCTTTAAACAAGATAATCATCCTATATACTTTTTTTTTCCTTACTATATGCATAATTAACATAAAATGGTCACAACACGTAGCCATGTCCAGTCACAAATTGAGGCTAAAAGGAATGCATAAGAAGGCCCAAAATACCTTCATTATAGCCTAAAATATTTACTCTTACATTAACAGTGCCCTATTATCCATTGCAAAGATAATTCCACTCATGTGGATATGATAATCGAGATACCCCTACTAGGAGAACACCTATGGGACCTCACCATGACCGAGAAGAGGATATTATTTGATCTCATGCATCTCATGATACTTCTAGACAAGATATGTCCATTCAGGGACCAAGCAGAGGGGTCACACAAATTTGTATACCTAATAGATCTGCACTCTCATTGGAACATGGGGTAAGATACATGCCTTTACGTAGTATATATGGGGGAGGTACTCCTCCTGATCACCCTTGGTTGAATCATAAACTAAATCATCTAGATAGGTATGGCCCTAATATAGATTTTAGAGCACCTTATTTAATCTTTAATCATTTCGAGGATGGGTATGATGAAGATTACTACATCCTATCTATACATACGGATAGTTTTCTACATGAACACACCATACTCCTACACCATCCTTGCATGAGGAGAACACCCCTAGGGTCACGCATAGAGTAAATGCAACTTTGATTGATTGAGGTAAGAGGGTAGCCATCCATACTACATGAACTAAAATAGTCAAAAACCCTCGTATTGAGATGAGAAGTCATAGGAAACATATACTAGATTGAACAAATTGGCTACCTAGGCCCAATACTAGTTAGAGAAAGCAATTTATTCAATCCTAGTTGGACGATTTGTGCCATGATTGAGAGCACCTAGATCATGAACACATATAGCAACAAAGGCTACACCATCAGTAGTTGTACAAGCATATGCTGCATGAGGAGAGAATCCTAGAATGGATATTGCATGAGAAGCAATCATGTAGGGTAGCCCATGATGAAATTCTCATGCCCAACACTTATCAACAACTTAACACAAGGTTCACTACACAATAGTAGGAGTTGCCTTCTAGAACAACAAACAACCATCAACCTCCCACCTCTATTCATAAGTCTTAGTCAATATAGTGTCAAGAACCAAACCTACTAGAATATGAGGCCTACGAAGAGATAAAAGCAGAGGAACAGGATCAAGCATATCTTGAGTCATTTTATGAGGATATGGCAAATGATTACAATTTTCCACCTCAGTCAAACAGGAACCTTCCACCTCCTTCTCCTAGGATATCATTTTAGTAGAATGAGATTATCTCATATCAAGCATACAAAGTCCTCACTGAGTGAATTCAATCACTAGAGAAGCAAGAAGTAGGTTACCATAAGCCCACATTGCACAAATTGTACAATCTGCCCCTTGAACCATCAGTTCCTTGTCCTACTTACCCAGAGTATTTCTAAATTCCTAAGCTAGATAAATTTAGAGGGGATGATGATGCCCAAGAGCATGTCACAAGTTTTATGAACTTGTGTTTTTAGTTACAAGACAATGATGCTTTTTTTTAATAACATTTGTGATAACACTCTCTGATGTAGCTTTAGAGTGGTACAACCAATTACCCTGACATAGCATCTTTAGATTTGAATAGCTAGCAAACACCTTCCTAGAATGCTTCTCCTTTGGAGTCAAGAAGAAGGTAAAATTAACTGGTTATGTGAAAATAATGTTGATAGAAATTTCAATTCTTTTGCACCTCTTATCAATGATAATGTCATATGTTATAAATGCAATAATTTTGGGCACAAGGCTAAATAGTGCAAAATGGTATTTCCTAAGTCAAACAAAAATAATACAACTCCAAAAATTAGGAAAGAGAGAAAATGGCATGAGGAAGTTAAGTCAATGTTAGTACAAACAAATATTCATGTACAAGATAAGGGAAAATAGTGGTTTCTTGATAGTGGATGTTCTAGTCATATGACAGGTGACAAAAGTAAATTTCTTGTACTCAAAGAATTTGATGGAGGATCAATAAAATTTGGTGATAATGGTTAAAAAAAAATCTATGGGAAAGGGAATTTGAGTTTAGATAATGGAAAACAAAGACAGAGAATGTAAAGTATGTCAAGGGGTTGAGGCACAATCTACTAAGTGTAAGCCAACTTTGTGATCTGGGGCACATGGTTACATTTCATTCAAATAGGTGTGAGATCAAAAAGTCTAAAATCAAAAAAATTATTGAAAATTCAAATAGAACAACAAAAAACCTCTACATGCTAAGTGATATTAACTCGTTAGGTGTAGGAGGCACCTTCACCCTAACAAAAGGTATGACACCTTCATTCCACCCAGGGTGAGGTGCCTACTCTCAATAGAAATGCAGTGCCTAAAATCCGCTAGAGGGACACCTACACCCTGAATATTGAAGGTTTATCAATGACCATACATCTTCCTAATAAAATGATAAAAAGGTTGTAACATCCATAAGAGGACTATTTATAGCCACCAATATTTGGATTCAAGAATAACCAATCTCTCTGAATGGTAAAGATCATAGCTCTACTCGAAGCCATTGTAACTATCCAATAGTGCATATCTTAATTTACGTTTACTAATTATATGTGATTGTTAACAATAATAACTTACATATTGCATAAAAATGTAGAGAGACCCTAAGAATAGGGAGAGAAAAAGAAAATAAAGGAATAATTTGTATTATATTTTGAATTTATCAAATAAAGACTCAAGGATTTTGGTGTTTTTGTTTTGTGTTTATTAAAAGACTATTCATTAGTAGTTAGCTAGACATATCATCTATGGGAGCTTGGACCTACTCCAAGTAGTGTAGCAATATAGGATGCATACACCTACGCTAATAATAACTGAAAGATCACATAAAGCATAAAATAATTGATGAATTTGTAAATAACCACAAATAAGGGCTTCTTTTATTAAATTTCTATTGAAACTCAATTACAAATCCATCCCTCTTAGGGATACCCAATGTGATACAATTATTACAATCATAGAAAATATCCACACAAGGGTAGGTGTAATCCGTAGGCTTTCTAGGTTGACACGAACTACTCCAAGGAAAATGTGGCCTTCTTCTCCATGATTAGAGGCATTTGTTTCTTTGAATGACAATACCCTGTTAACCTTGCATTCAAGAAATAATTAAAATCAAAGGCCTCTCTTAATGAGGCTTTTACAGGAATCTTGCATATAACATCTCATGAAATATTGAAATCAATAAAATGCATAAGGCATGGCAATCTACACTAAATATGATAATTGACCATCAAGAACTATAAATGAAACATAAATCAATCCATCTAATGTCCTATTTAAAAAATTGTAAGCATGAAAACATAATAAATAACCACAACTAATCTATTTTCCAAATGACAAGAAATGAAGAAAACAAGTCTGAAATTACTATTTCTATTGCACAATTGTCTCTAATGAAAACAATCTAGATCAAATGCATATAAGCTACTACAAATAAAATTTAAACTACTACTATAACCAAGGGAAAAATGAAATTAAACCTGACCGTGGGTCTATGATGTAGCTAGCACTATTAGCCATGGTTGATAATCGTGGATGAGCTAAAAATATAATTGCTCTCAAATTTTGGTCTTAGATATCCAATTCCCCTTGATGAATTTATGATCAAGGGTTGCCACGATGTCCTCTGATAGATTTGGTAGTTGAATTGCTTAGATTGGTGATGGATTGGGCTCAATTGGTTTTCTTGATTCCTCCTAGCCCTCCATAGCCTTCTTGGTTCCAAGTGCCATGTGATCTCCAATTAGGCAACAAAAGTATTCCTCTCAATGGATACAAGTGAGTATACAATTTGACAAGGCTTCGCTACTTTTCAACTCGAGATCCTTTCAGACTTGTCCCAAATTTGGAGGGGGGTTATATAGTATTTGAGAAGGATTTTTCTTAGCTTCATGGAGAATCCAATATCAAGAAATGGCAGTTGTGGTAGTTGGATGGAAGCTTCTGGAACTTTCTACCCTCTAACAACTTGGATCTTCAACCAATTTGCCTTTGTAACCAATTTTGGGTTAGTCAAGGTCCAATTGATTTTGAAGGCTACCCACATCTCTAAGGTACAGTCAGCTCTGTTAACCATGGGTGACAGCTGTGATCAACACTAATTAGGTCAAAATGCCTAAATGAGTGGTTAGAACCACTACTTCACCTTGGAATCTATCCAAGATATTTTATATGGTATTCTAGCATGTCCCATATGAGTAGTCACCTCGACATGACATATTTTATGTGTCTACAGATGCCCATTTTGATATGCATTGTGATATCAAACAATGCTAACCAAAAATAGACCTCCTAAAATGATGTCATAGGTTGGATGATGATCATTAGTATAATCAATATTATATGCCCAAGTCTTGCAAAAGGACACATATCCTAGAATCATTGCTTCCAACTGGATGGAAGGCTTAAATTTTCAAAGCTTTGGAGATCTCCAACTTTCACACCATATAGATCCAAAAGGAGGAGAGCTACTAGATTAACTGTCATGGTTGCTTTTTATCCTAATAAAGGGTAAGCTTATGATAGTCGTTGGTAATGATTCTTAATACGAATGCAATTTTGACAAGATCAAGGGATATACAATCAAGGGATCTTCAGTTGACTTTGATTATGATTATGATATTATGACTACCCCCTCAAGCAACAAGTTTATGAGGGTAAATGACAATTAAATGAAGCGATGAGTCGCTTGACCACTATGATTGATCTGAACTGATTTAAATTTTAGCATTTGATACTTGGCGAGGCCTAGTCAGCTATGATTACAACTATTAATATTAAATGTATTTTCCTATCCCATGGATCGTTCCAGCCATAAATGCCTTCTTAGAGAATCAAAATTATAACAATTCTAATTAGTCATGTTTTCAATCATATTTGTCGATAATCTATTGAAAATGTCATAGAAGAATTGACATGATTTCTTCGTTCCTGTGGAGCGGTCCAGCCTCCAAGGCCTTCTTTGAGATTGAAATTAAGCATATCAATTTGATGATGATGAATTTACCCCAAATTTCCTTATGGTAATTTACTCATATTTCCATATTGCATGGAGCACTAGACACTACAACCGCCAAGAGTATAGGGTATGTAACTGGATACAAGGCACATTTAAATTTTGAATTATCTAATTTTTTTGTGATTTTCAATATTTTTGAACATTCTGGTGAGGTGGATATTTCTAATTTGACATTTTAAAACTCCTCACAGTGGTATTTTGGAGCATTTATTGTAGGTTGCTAGCCGTGATTTTCAAACATAGCTAAATTTTACAATTTTTCTTAGCTTTGACTCAGACACATGATCGAAAAACCCTAATTCTATGTCTGCGGGTGTCAGCCACGGTCAAGAGCAAAATGGAAAATATTTAAGAAAAATTTATCATTTTTGACATCATTATTTCCAATTGATAGCTGTAAAATTGAGTGCTCTGAGAGGTGAGTTATCAGACTTGATGCAGAATGCTACTACAAACTTGACCTCACTACCATCCACACTAATGGTAGACCAACCTGGAGGCACCGGTGCTACTAAGGTAGAAGCACACAAATCCTCATTTTTTTTAATTACCAGATAAAAATGAACCTCATTAAGTAATGGTTTAAATTAACATCACTAAACTATCGGTAACGAACCACACCCTAGCTTAGAAATAGTCTAGGTTATATTAGAAGGGGTGGAATTAATTTTTTTTTGGGTGTCTCGGGATGGGAAATGACCCTAAAAATATCATCTCCCTTAGCCATGGTTGGTAGGCATGGTCCCCAATTACCAAATTGAGGGTCACAACTATCAACCATGGTAGGATTCAAATCCCAATAGTCATCAAATTTTATCACCATCCCGACTGCGGGTCTGAACCATGGTTCGACAATTTTTGAATATTTTTTAAATTTTGTCAAAAAAAAAATATTTTTGAAAGGGATTAATTAATTTTTTTGACTTTTTGAAGTGCTTTGTCCATTTTTTTTTTAATATTGAGTGCATTTTTCTATGTTTATGTGCTTTTGAATATTTTATGATTTTTTTTGTCATTTTTAAGTCATTTTTTAATGTTTTTGGTTGATTTTTAATTATTTTTGCCTTATTATGCTACTTTCGACTAGACTCTGACTGCGAGGGTGAGGTAATTAGAGATTATTTGTAATATATGTGGTTCCCTATCATAGTTAGAGCTAGATTGGTTCAGGGACATGGGCTTCGGCTATGTTTTGTGCCTTCCCACCATTAGGGTCGGTCAGGCCTACATGATAGCTTTGGCCCGACGTTGGGATGCGCGAACCAACATATTTCACTTGCCTATAGTGAAATGACTATGACACTAGAGGATGTGTACTGCATCCTTCGACTCCCCCTAGATGGTGAGGCCATAACATCTTCACTAATTAAGGCAAATAAGATAGTGTTTGATCAAATCTTCGATCGTAATAGTGATGCGGTACAATAGCATTCGGACCACGAAGGGGTCTACATTGACCATCGGTACACTCAACAGGTCTTCTCTCAGTGAGTGGCCCATATTTATGCACTTGATTATGTATATCATGCTCCCTGACACTTTTGGAGTGAGGTACCCCTAGAACCTCCTGGCTAGGATGTGATATGTCCTAGCAAGCACCATTTAGTAGCCCCTGATCCTGTATTGGGGGAGTGCCTTGTTAGCATAGCTCTATAATGAACTATATTAGATCACTCAAAGGAGTAAAGTGGGCATATATTGTAGCTTGCTTCTTCAAATATGGGGGTGGTAGCACATCAATATTGAATTCCCTGTAGAACTGCCACTCAAGATCATAGACATTGAGGAGGCACGTCAGTGCTATACAAATTTTTGGCCTTGATATTAGGATATTTTTTGAAGTGGGTCTTACGTAGGGGACCTGATCTACTACATCAAGCAGTTTTTATGGTTGCATGCACGTCAAGTTGAGTGGAACCCTTAACTAGAATACCCTCCATAGATAGAGGATGATGAGTACCTATGATGGGCACATAGAGATAGATGGCTCCTCAGATGCAAGTTTGAGGTATGTGAGTTCTTCTATTTCTCTTGCATCACTAGATAGTTTGGCATTAGGCAAGACATCCTAGAACTCCCCATCATCTACCATCATATCACTATAAAGAGGGATTTGACATGGCCCTGGGTGACTCTGTTGGGTGACAAGGATGATGACTTCTAGGAGTTATGCCTATTAGATGTAGGGATGATCACATAAAATGACACTTTATGGATGACCATGCTATGGTGGGGCTTGGAGAGCCCACTAGGTAGATCAACAGAGGGTGCAAAAATAGAGGGTGCTAAGAGAGTAGAGGTCAATCCTCATGGGCATCAAGTCTATTAGAGGATTGAGGGTGGATTGGGCAAGGGAGGAGCTTTAGAGGAGGCCGTCCAGGCTAAGTAGGAGGTCAAGGCACTAGAAGAGGGTGAGATAGCTCCTAACAGTGATATTGGGTAGCTTAGGTCTCAGGTGGCTAGCCTATAGACTCATGTAAGCATAATGTAGATGCAGATGCTAGGGAGAGATACCTCCATAGATACCTTATAAGCATGAGTTAGTAACCTATAGTCATGTCTCATAGTAGGGTAGACTCATTGGCATAGCTATGCAGAGGAGAAGATAACTCTCCAAGCACAAATTACCACGATGGAGATAGATATCCAGAGGACTATAGGGCAGCGCATCATCCTACAGTCTCATCTAGATGCTATGATAGTAGAGCATGACTCTCTTAGGTCTATGAGGGGGGACTCCTCATCTCCATAGGCTACTCTAGCATCTCCAGTTTCTCTAGTAGTTCTAGCAATTCTAGTAGATCCAGTAATTTAGGGACTAACAGTGGTGGATCCTATGGTAGAGATCAAAATATTATAGGCTATGGTGTAGTAACACATCAGCGAGCGATCATAATATGCTACCTACATCTCTATCTTGGTAGGATATATTGAGCTACTCAAGGGTACAGTTCTAGAGAGAACCATAGCTCCAAGATCTTAGAGGACTCAAACCAGGGAGATAGGGTAGTCTTCAGCTCGCTCCAGTCATAGGATGCACAAATATTAGAGGACCTCAGGTGCCAGCTCCAAGCAGACTCACAATGAGGGAGGAGGTGACGAAGGATCCTCATAGACTAGGGGTGCAGGTGCTGCTTAGTATGGATCTATGATTGATATTGTACCATTTTTAAGTGTAAGGTCAAGGACCTATATAGTTGTAGCTTGCTAGTATTTTTGACATATGTCGATGTACTATTTTTGGACACACACACACACACACACATATATATATATATATATATATGATATTATATGTGAGACTCATTATATGTGTAGATTTTATTTATTTTATGTTTATGAGATGCATATGGATGCAATGCTGATGTGTTATGTTTATTTTATGCTATATGATGTGATGTATGTATGACATGCATTAGATAGCTATGTGATGTATGATTAGATGTAGTGATATATGTGTGTAGATGGACTACTTATGATGAATGTATATGAATAAAATATTTGATGTTAAATGCACGTTTAATTTACAGTACTTGTATACATTTAATTTATGATGCTATGACATTATTCATGCCATGTATGTATTGCATAATTTTTATGATGATGATTTTATGTAAATGGACATGTATGCTTTAATCACTTAAAACATAATGTATGAATGCAATATGAGTTTGAAAATCTACTAGATGGCACCACAGAATGTATAATAATCATGAACTATAATTGATATATCTTATCATATGAATTAATCAATTAATCATCCATGTGCACTATGTCATGATATATTGTTTCTATCCATAAGATTTTACAAGTTAAAAGAATATGTGTAACATAGTCAGTGGCCATTTAAATATCATTTCTAACATCCATTCGGTATCTAACCTATATTATGAACAATCTTTAATAAAAAAAAATTTATAAAGAGAAATTTTATCCTTGATTATTGTGATTTGATTGTTGCTATTTGGGAAATTTTTGAGGTTTTCCATGAAACTCAAACACCCTAGTTGACTTATCAAAAGTTGTATAATGACTATACTAGACTTCTGAAAAATAAAGTTTTTATTCTGAAATATCGAGCTATTCATTACCCCTGTATGTGAAAATGAATGTATTAGATAAGGCATAAGCATACCCCAGTGCCGAGTGGGATTCATTCAACCCATTTCTGTATTGGGGATCCTCAAATGTCTATCTGATCCTAGGCTTGAATTTAGTTATACTAGACCACTAGGCAATCCGAGCCACCTAAATCTAGCTCACTTGTCACTTGCTAGATCTACCCCAATGTCAGGTAGGATTCATTTAGGCCATTGCTATATTGGGGATCACTCCATGGCTTTGAGTATTGACCATTCTAGGGATTCAAGTTTACCCCCTTATTTTCTTCAATTTATTGAGATACTTGCTTATATATAGTGACAAAAATCACTATTTATTTTTTATATACTTTTTTTTTTGCAAGGAATAGGATTTGACTCTAGGATTTTGCTCATTTTGATTTAAACAAGGGATCTCTTCGGGTAGAGGGTGATCTTGTCCTTTTTCCAATGACCTCTACTCTAGACCACTACTCCTCACAAAATGAACAAGTAACAAAACCTTTCACCTAAGGTGACCTAGACCACTTTTGTAGTTTTTGTCCTTCCTTACCCTAAGTAGGATTATTAAAATGTGTTTGATTAGTGATAGGATCTTGATATGCTAAGTACTATCAAAACTAGACCTCATCTACAAAAGCAAAGCAAGATTTCCACCAAACTCTTGAGAAGATCACTAGGTATGGTTGAATGACCAAAAAACCCTAGTATATTCTTCATAGCAACATGAAGGGTTGCGTTGAAAAACACAATTACTCACAAGGGTGATGTGTGATGATGATAATGCATATATGCATGATTGAAACACAAACGTGGTGTCGTTTGTAATATTGTAAATACAACCTATCCTAATGCAAGTGTGGTGGATGGAAATAGCTATTGCAATGCAATTAAATGAATGCATATGCAAAATGAGAATGAAAAATGCAAATAAAATGCAACAATGCAAAATGAAATGCAATGTTTTTAGATTTTATTATTTTTTAATTTTTATGAATTTTTGAAATTTTGATTTGACCAAAGGGTTTACATTCCTTTGGAGCCTTTTATGGGATGACCAAAGGTATTACAGATGCCTTTGGAGCCTTTTAATGTTTTTTAGGCATAGAACACTTTAATATGAAGGATGTTGAGAGGTTCAGGATCTTCAACCCCTTCAAGCGATGTTAAGTAATATATCCCAGGTCCAATCTTCTCAAAGATGATATAAGGACCTAACCAATTAGTTGTAAATTTGTCTCTCGGATTCGATGGAAGATTTGAGTTTTGTTGGTTATCTTTTAGCACAAGATCACCAACCTAAAATTCTCTCATATGTACTTTGCTATTGTAAGCTCATTTTAAGCACTCTTGGTAAACATAGATATGCTCAAGGGAATTCACATAAAGTTCATAAAGAAGAATAAATTGATTGAGGTGAGCTTATCATGTGGTGTCATCATTAATGAACTATTTCAATGCAATGCGCAGTGTTGGAATCTCCAACTCTAAGGGTATAATGGACTAAGTGTCATATACTAGTGAAAACAGAGTTGCCCCAATGGGTGTTCGAGTGCTAGTCCTATAAGCCCATAATGCAAGGGTCATCTAGATGTGCCAATATTTGTGGTGCTCCTGTACCATATTTTTCAATATGGATAGCACTGTCTTATTTGAAGCCTTCACTTTTACATTTGCCTACGAATAATATGGAGTTGCAAAACTATGTTTGATCTTGTACTTGTATGTCAAATACCTATTTCCAGTATTGCAGTAGGTTTACTTCTAGGAAAACGTGAATATTTTCTTTCTGTAGATTTAATTGTTTTTATGTAAATTATTGAGGAGTGTATGAATGATTGACAACCGTTTGAAACACCCCCCAATAGTAGAACTAGCAAACTCATCTCAAATGGTATTGTAAGCAATATTGTTCAATACCCTTTGCAAGTTTACGAAGCTCCCTGGGTTGATAAATTAAATGCACGGGCATGTGACAAAAGTAGGAAAGAAGTTAACCTTGTTTGGCTTGCAACAAATAGTAAGGTAATATTATGTCTATTTTGTTAGATTTTGATACAATACCCAAAGGAGATAAAAATCATGATATGTAGAATAATATGAAAGAAAGTAAAGTTATAAGATTATTGATATATGCAATAAATATAAATGATATATAAATGAATACAATGTAGCTATAGAGGAAATGAACACTCCATAAATAAAGCTACTAGACTACATTGCATCCATCACCAATGGATGGTGATCCACATAGAATTGAACTACCTACTAAGATCCCTAAGCCAATGTGTCACCGAAACTCCCCTTTCTCCTATACTAACAATGAGGGATTACTTATATAGGTAAAATAGGATACTTGTCCAACACTCTATCTAGTTGTACAAGTGACACCTTGCACATTTACAACTTGTACATTGATACTTGTGCATTTATTACATTGCATGAAGTAACTAGATAAATTCCCCCTAAATTAATCTAATGTCCTAAGTATGTACCTTGAAATATACATTTACATAACCCAAATGATGGAATATAAACTATTTCTAACACCCCCTGTATTACATTATTTGGGTATTGAAGACTTTTAGTCTTCAATATGGATATTCATCTTCTTCTTGAGATTTATACTCTCCTTCTGTGTATTTTGTATTCAGATTTAGTAGGTAATTTGTGTCTTCATATGATGTAGAGTAAGATGTAGTTGAAGCTGAGAATTCTTATTTCATTAGATGATATTTGGCTTGTTTCGATTCATCTCCCTTATCTTCTATCTAGCCACCTTTATATTTTTCTTTGCAAGTGTCTTCATTTGGTTATGATTGTTGATGTATGAGTAGAACATGATGAAGTTGTTCTCCCATATTTTTGTTTTTGATCTTCCTGAGCTTACCTTTTAGGTGTACTGATCCATTTTCTTCAACCTGATCTTCTATAAATATGTTAGCAATATTTTTAATTGTCACATCTTGTGAGATTCTCATGAGTCTAGGATGTATGTATTTTCATGGATTGAACTTGTTGCTTTTATACATCTTTATTCATAATAAGGCATGTATTGATCCCATTCATATATCTAAAGTTAATCATATAGTTGTTTTCAACTAGCTTTCTTACTGAGATGAGATTGAATGTTAATCTAGAAACATATAATACATTTTGTAGTAGAATATTTAGAAATTATTTATTGGGAGTTACACATCCATATCCATGAATAGGATAAGTTTGGATGTCTACAATTCTTAGTTTGTAACCTTTAGATACTTCAAGACAATCAAACCAATGCATATTTCCTGTCATATGATTATTGGCTCCTGAGTCAATATACCACATGTGATCATGCTTTTTGAACGGGTTCCTATTGGATCAAGTTTATATTCATTATTTGACATCCTTTACTCATTTGCAGAGGTTGAATTTGAAGAGATAATATGTAAACCCTGATTTGAAGTATATAAGCTTGATTTGATGAAATATTTAGATTTGTAGACTTCCTTATGTCTCCCTAGTAATGAAAGTATGAACACATAATTTTAGGTTTTGAAGAAATATTATATCTTCCCAACTTGACTACCTTTGATCAATTTTTGTAAAATTCCATATAACTCCCTAATGTTTTTGGACTATGATATAGTGCTTATTTGTAAAGATAAAGTTTAATTTTATGATTGATTTTGTACAATCAAAAATCAATTTATCTAACACTTTATTTCTCCTAATTTAACTAAGAACTTTTCCAATTTTCAAGAGGTTTTTAATGTTGTAATCCTTTTGTCCTTTTTGAGAAATTTAAATATAAGTATAAATATAATTTCCAAATTTAACAATAAATATTTAATAACCTCTTTTTATGACCCTCAAGTTTTAGTTTCTAATTTCCAAAGACCTAATTTGATGTTGTAACCCTTATCACTCCCAAATTTGGAAAATAAGAAAATGAATAATATTTGAAAAATATCAAAGAAATTAATCCAAGTTAAATTCCTTATTTCTCCTAGGTTGAGATGTAGATATTATTTTAAGTTGGTAAGTTATACCTTATAGCTTTGCTTTCACTAAACTAAATTTTATACCTTATTTTATAACCCTTTTATATCCAAAGTTGAAAGCAATAATAAAATGGGATTTCACCCTTAAAGTTTTGATGCTAGACTCCCCAATCTTCAGTGCTACCTTTGACTGAATATAATAGTGATGATAAGATTCCCTTAGGTGCTAGAATCAATGGAGGTAGACGTCTTTAATTCTAGAATTTATACGCTATTGAGTATGGAAGATTTGACCTTCAAAGACCTAGAGACTTAAATGCTCCTTCTTCCTTCCTTCCACACTATGCTAACTGAATTTGACTATGTTTTCACTCACTCTCTATCTACTGTAATATTTGGACTTCGAAAACTTTTATTGGAGGAGCAAACTTAGGCTTGGTGACACGTGTCACATACATTACGTATGGGCACCCTTCTTTGTAAATCCTTGTTAATGGTCACTTTGTAACACTTGCTACCTCATGTGTGACTTGTGAATAAAATGTGTCACCACTTATGGTCATCCATTGAGAATTAAATATTCTAGTAGCACTTGAGATTTAAAGCTTCTAGTAACGCATTTAAGAGTTGAATCTTCTAGTAACACTTGAGAGTTGGAACGAAGTTTGAATGCTTGGGTGTTTGAGAGGAAAAATTATTGTAACACTTGTGCTTTGAATATTGATGCCAAGAGGTATTCATGCACTCTGCATGTAGACCTTTATCATAATACATTTTAAAGATATTATTATAACTCATTAGGTCTTTTATTATGCCATTCCTTTGCTTTGCTATGTTTCTTGAGTAGAAAGCAACCTTGTATTTCGTAGGTGGATTCATGATGCACTATGGAGCTTGAGTAGTAAATTTGATGCTTCGTTTTGTGGATGATATTCACAAAGAAATTAGCTCCTCTTCATTTATCTTCAATGCTTACAATGTATTAAAACTTGTGCATATTTTTAGAGTACATGTTGTTCATTTCTTCTTGGTAGAGATAGATGCCTTTTAGATGTTGTCTATATTTTTTTTCGTCTTATTTTGGTAAGAGTAGACACCTTATTTTGTAGTGTATATTTTGTTCATCCCACTTTGTTTTTCACATCACATTGTTATCCACCTCATGTTTTTGTTTGTCAGTGAATGTGCACTCCTTTTTTATGTAGCTTTGATGATGGTCTCCTGTGAGCTTTATTTTGTAGGTTCATTCGTCCAAGATGCACCTTTCAAGCGGTTGTTATTGCTTGGGAAGAAGAGTGCTTACATTGGCTGCTTAAACTATTGATATTGTACATTTTGGAGACATGTCCAAATCTGCTCTTGGGATGTACAAAACCAAATTAAAATGGTGCAATAAAAGGTACTATAGATTGTACATTAGCCTCCTTTTTTTGCATTCTTATTTTAGATATGAGTTTCTAGTTTCATGGCAGTTCACTCTTCCTAAAATACAAGGGTTTTGAGGTTTTATTTTATGAGTAGACACCTTCTATTTTTTCTTGGAAACTTTTATATTAAATCCAAGCTTTAGACAATAGTAGATAGAAGCTTTTAGTTTATGCAATTTTTTGCATTTTATTTTCTTGCATTCGCTCTTGTAATGCTTTGGATATGAGACTCACAAAGTCTCAATGAAGCTTCTATTTCTATTTTAGGTTCTTCTAAAAGTTTTTGGAGGATTCTAACCTTTTTGGGTGGCTTATTTTTGCCACTACAAGTTTCAGGTTTTAGTGCTTCAATAGTATTTTTATACACTTGATACTAATCAAATTGTGTGCCCTTCAAGAACACAAAAGCTAATTTCTTTTGAGAGTAGTATAATAGTGCATAATAAATATAATAGACCCTTTTTAATGCACTAATAATTTCACCTTATCACTCCAATTTAACTCTCAAGATAATGCACTTTAATTAATCTACTGCAACTACTCAAGAATAACCTAAAATGAATATTTAGAAGTTATTTTGCAAATTCACTACAATTAATATTGTAGGACTTAGTCTTCTTTTCTATTTCCTAAGTAGATGATAGGTATTTGATAGATATAATTTTAAATATAATCAAATCTTAATTAATGTGCAAATGAATCTTAAAATGAACCTCTTTCTATTTGCACTTTTAAAGACTATAATCTACTTTTCTTTATACAAATTTAATCCAGATAAGGTGCTCTAATGAATCTTAATTAATGACTTAGTTAGCACCATAGTTGCATAATTTTTTGTAATATTTTGTAGATCCTTCTTTCGATTCTGTAGAGGATGTATATATTGGTGTCTAAGATCACCAAGTTACTGCTTTGAGTAGGGTTTTGTAGCTCTTTGTAGACTATTTTTTACCAGTCCCTTCTTCACCAAATGATGGTCTCAAACTTTTTTTATGAGCCTAGGATTTGGTGGCTTGTTCTCCTATTGTAATATTATCCTTTCATTGTATATTTGAATAAGTCTCTATCTCTAAAGTAGTTCCTTCTAGCTATGAGATATAATATTCAAATCTCCTAGATCTGGTGAGCTTCTTCTATCTTCAAGTCTTATTTTCAAACTTTGACTTAAAGCAGGATCTTCCTCTCAATATTTTGAATATCTTGAGGTCTTTAACTAGATTCTTATTCTATAATTTGGCACTCCTTGCCTAATTTGCCTTCCATTTGGCTTGTTATCATATGGTGACAATTGCCCTAAGCTCTTCACTATCAGGGGCTTCTCCTTGGTAGTGGATTTCTCCAGTGAGATATCCTTTGATTATTTATTTAGTAAGGCTTTCCTAGCATTTTTCTAGATGATCGATGAGACCTTCCCAAGGAAATTGATCTTGTAGCTTCTAATGGTCTTCACTTGAGAGCTCTTCAACATTTTTCTCCTGGATATTTGATTTTTTTGCTTTTGGATTTGAGTAGGACTCTCCTAGTCCTTCCAAGTCTGGAAGTCCTTTAAAGAGATCTCCTAATATCCTTTGCTTTAGGTGTTGAATTGGTTCTGAATAATATACCCTTCCTAATTGTTTTGTAGGAAGATTCCCAACTCATCGAATCTTCTTTCCATGCAAAAAATATGTTAATACTAAAATATTAATCTACTTTTGAATAAGATATTCCTTTCGAATTCCTTTTCAGGATCAAGTATTCTATGGCCTATTTTAGTATCAAGGCTTATGTGGCCTTTTTTAGTATCAAGGCTTCTATGGCCTTTTTAATATCAAGGCTTCCTAGCCTTTTTCAATATCAAGGATATTTTGGCCTTTTCAATATCAAGACTTTTGTGGCTTCTACTTCAAGTCCTCTATGGCCTTTTTGTATCAGGATTCTATGGCCCATTCTTCAAGGCTACTATGGTATTTTTGTATAAGGCTTCTATGGAGTGTTCTCCAAGGCTACTATGGCCTTTTAAATTTGCAATGGATATCTTTAGTATCCTAGCTTTACCATATATTTTCTTTAGAAGTTTACTTTCATAGTGTTCTTATACACAAGAAATTAATCTTTGCACTATGAGGGCACGTCAACCTTTGGGTAACGAAGTTGGAGTCTCCTAGCTTTCTTTCGTAGGAGTAATACCAATCCTTTGAGAATTAATTATATGCAAAAAAAATAAAATTTAGGAAATGGTTAGTGAATTCTAGATATCTTGGATCTTCACTAGATGCTCTATCAATCTAGTGGATTGAGTGTTGAGTCCTGGTCTTCATGAGTTTTCCTATAACTCTATGGAAAGACTCTAGTTAAATGCAATCTCAATCTTTTATATAACTAAGATATCCTTCAATATTCACTTGTGACTCTCCCCTATTCTATCACCTATATTATTCTAAGAAATTTTGATAGTGACTGGTCCAAGGGCGTGTCAAGTTGACAAAACACTCAGGCTCAATAATGATGGTGATTTTTTGGTAGAACTACATAGACTAGATCTACCGTAGCTCTAGTACCACTGTTAGCTTTTGATACAATATCCAAAGGAGATAACAATCACGAGATGCAAAATAATATGAAAGAAAGTAAATATGCAAGATGACTGAGATATGCAATAAACATGTTATATACAAATTAATACAATGTAGCTATGGAGGAAATGAACACTCCATCAATAAAACTACTGGACTACATTACATCCATCACCAATGGAGGGTGATCCAAATAGAACTAAACTACCTCCTAATATCCCTAAGATATTGTGTCACCGACACTCCCATTGCTCCTATACTAACAATGAGGGCTTCCTTATATAGGTAAAATAGGATACTTGGCCAACACTTTATCTAGCTATACAAGTGACACCTTGCACATTTACAACTTGTACATTGAAACTTGTGCATTTATTACATTGCATTAAGTAACTAGATAACTTCCCCTAAAGTAATCTAATGTCCTAAGTATCTACCTTTAAAGATACATTTACATAACCCAAATTATGGAATATAAACTATTTCTAACATGTTCCATCAACAATCACTATGTCATGATGAAAGCCACCATCATCTGCAATCTTCCATCATCAAATTCTTCCTTTTGTTTCCAAAACCAAATCATCATCTATTTTCATCAAATTTTTACACTGCATTGTATCCTCACATACTGCAATACAAAAATGGATAAATGTAGACACCTAAAATTTGTACGTGGCCATACATTCCTTCTTCATGATTAATTAATTTGCAAAAGCCACCAAATTGCATTAATTAATCTCAAAACACTTTATATTTATCAAAAAGGGTATTCATAAGCCCCTTTAGGCCATTTAAACCCTTTCTTATGCATAATCATGGTTCTCATGTGACCACCTTCAAAAATTCTAATCATGGTAATTCTAACCTTGATTTAAATTTACTTTATGATAAAGTACACTTTATGACTTAAACACATGATTAATTAGGATTAATCAAGATTAATAGTAATATCATCCTCACACATGTGTGCATCCATCACTTAGTTAAGATATTTAAAATATGCTTAACTTAATCATAATCTAACCTAGGGTTTGCTTAATAAATGTTAATCCTAACCTTTGCTCATACGTGTGCACCTAGATATTTTTAGATGTCTAGGATATTTCTCATCAGGGTATGTGAGGGGATGACTCACCTTCCACCTCACCCTTTAATCTTACCATGGTTGAGATCTAACCCAGGGTTCAAGCCACCTCATAGGGGACACCTCACCCCCCCATAAGCTCTCCTAAATCTATAAATAGTACTTTTCCTCACAAATAGAATCCATCTCATTCAACATAACAAAACTCTATCAAAATTACATCATACTTCTACACATTAATCAATCATCCATCGTCCATCAAATTACCATGATAACTAAACCATTTGTACCCTCTTGTATCCCATTATAATAGGTACAAGAGCACATTTGGAATCAACCATGAGCTGCTACAGTCATAAGACAACATCATATTCTAACAAATATTGAAAACATTGTTATAGTCCTAGTCGCTAGGTACCCAACGATCCAATCTGGTCACTAGGTAGGGTGTGAATTTGGACAGAGTTCATTCCAATAGACATAAAGTTACAAAACCCTCCTTGTAGTTATACTTTACTATTTTTATTCATTTACGATCAATTACAACTTTATTTATGCATTTTACTACTTTATTTGAGTCTTTTATCTTCATAAATATGGGATCTGATCCATGACAAGTCCCCAAACACACTAACCCCATTTTGTAGGTCAAACAAGTTTAAAGGATGGTTTGACTAACTGTGGCATGCATGCACTAGGTCCACACCCTTTGAGGATCATTGGAAGACCAATATAGGATGTAGTCAATAGTTAACTTCAATAAAAGGGACATTCACCATGTTGAACCCTTGTTTTGTAGCCTTCTAAGGTATATTTGTGAAAAGGAACACTTGTAATCCCTTTTGAATATTAAAATAATTTTATATATGTTACATCCATTTTTCCTTGAGTTTAGTTGGTCAATGAGACGTGTAGGAATATGTTGTGATGGTGGGAAGGATGCTCCTACTTGGTGTTTAAGCCAAGGGTTCAATCTATCATTCTCCATGGCAACACGCTCTTGCTTGAGAACTTGGTTTTGTGTAAGAATTATGATGAAGAAAAATGGATTACAGATTGATTATATGAGGGGAAAACCTAAATATTTTAGCTTTATGAGCTATTTGAGGTTTGGTTCTAACAAACTAAAGTATTTTTGGGGAAAAAACACTTGTTCATGCATTTTTGGGTTCTCACACCTATCCATGTGTTTGTGGTTGCACCTATCCATACGATTTTTTCTGATCCCCTTGTAGCTTTTTTTGTAGTTTGGGGTGCCAAACAATATCATATTTTGACAAAACATATACCGTTGGAAATATATTTTTGAGCCCAATCCTATGTTTGTGGTATTGAGAAATTTGGAGAATATTTAATAGTAGAAAAGTTGGATAAAATATGAACCTAATTTTGGGTTCTATGTATTGGTATTTTTTGTAGAAAAAGTATTTTAATTATTCCAGCAAACAACAAACAAGTGTTTGGGTAATGTTTTTAGAGTGTTTGTATCAATTTTATTTGTGATGTTGGTTGATGTTGAATCCTTTTATCATATTTTTTATTTTGTAGTTTGTGTGTTTTGAGATAAAAATATGACTACAAACATAGGGTATATCAATGATGTCTAGATGGGTATATTAATGCACACTCTTCTCACTATACTCGAAGGTACACAAGGAGTGGTGATATAAGAATAGGCAAAGGCCTTCCTATGATGGAGGAAGGCTTAGGGTGAGTAGAAAGAGGGATACAAAATTTCTCTTATGAAATAGGTGGCACTGTATAATACCTACTACTCGCCTACCTAGGCTTTTCTTCAAATGGGATTAGTCAAGAATGACAACTAAACACTCATTGATTATGTGAGGCCTTGTGAGTAGAGGAGTCTATTCTAATCCTACCTCGAGGTGATCTCAAGTGTATGGGATATTTTGGTGATGAATCCCAAAAATATACTTTTAAGGGCTACTAAGGTGTCTAGGGGGAGATTTAATGCTTTCTAGTGAGATCTAATGTCATTGATATCTATTGGTGGTTGGTGATGAAATCCAATGCAAACCAATATTTTGATTTTCATGCTTGTGTGTTTGTTTTTGGTATTTACTTCTTTTTAGAAATTGAGATACCAAAATGAAACTATGGTATAACCACAATACATGAAGAAAAAAATTTCAAATGCACTATTCAAAATAAATTACCTTTTAAAAGGAAGCTACACTAATTGTGAAAATTACCAAGCAATTTTGGTGCATTTTGAAAGTAAGTTTAAGCTAAAAAGTAAGTTGACCTAATGATCTAGGTGCCTTTTATGATAAAAAAAAGTGAAAAGAAATGTTTTGAAAAGAAATTATGCATTTTGAGAGTTGACGTAATGATATAGGTGCCTTTTGAAAAGAAAAAACATGAAATAATGATGTTTTGTAAATAAATTTTGCAATTTTGAGAATTGACCTAATGATCTATGTGTTTTTTATGAAGAAAACTTAAACTACCATTCAATTTCAATTTTACAAAATAGGAAAAAACAAAGTAGAAACTAGTGAAATTCAATATATTTAGTTGTATACATATGATTTCCAATCTCTGTATGCACTTTGGGGTCTAACAAGGTCTATCGCACGTGTCAGAATTGAAATTGCATGGGTTCATACATTTTCTAGGTGCTCACACCTATCCATACAATTTCCTGCAAATTGGGTTTTTTGGGCTATTCTAGACCTATCTCGGGTCTAGGGACAAATTTTTTACAAATTTGGGGTTGTACCTATGATTTTGGAAGCAAAAATGTTAGATATGTTTAAGAGTCAAACTATGAATGTTTTCAGCACAAAAAGTTGAAAAAGTTTTGATTGTAGGAAATGACATTTAACTAAAGATAAAAAACTATAAAAAAACCAAATGAGGTGAATCACAAAGTTGTGTGAATTGGGAATGAGATGCATTTTAGGTTTTTGGATGACTCCATGCCAGTTTTATAGTACCTACAATGTAACAAGACCATAAAAAATTGTTAGTTAGATATTAACCAACAAAATCAAATATAACCATGATTGCCAAAATAAAATAAATAAAAAATATATCACATTCAATTAATGTTACAAATATGTTTTGATATTATTTTACAATATCCCCTAAGGGATACAAAAGAGGGACTCCCTAAGAAGAGACCCTAGCATTGAATTTCTTCATGACACCACAAGAGTTTTCCTTTAGATCCTCAAGAGGGAGTGGGCTTATGATGCATGCCACCATGAGCTACACCGATACTTGAACCTACATAACCCTATAAAAATTATTAGATCATTTGGAGGCATGTATCAATTAGGCCTCTTGTAAAAACAAACATGCTAACTCAAAAATAAAATAGAAATGCATCAAGTACATAAATGAGTTGAAATTGGTGTGGAAGGAAGGGATTACTTGGTAGGTTAGTTTGGAAGCCTAAATATGGAAAATGTACCCATATGTACAATTTTTAGGTGATTGCACATGTCCATGCGATGGTGATCACACCCATCCATGCATTTTCCTATTTCTTGCTCTGATTGGTTGGTTCTTTACCCATAAAGTCCATTAGTGAAACTTTAGATTGATTCAACCATTGCTAGAATTTGTTCTTCAGCTATAATCACAAAAAACTACAATAAAAACTTGATGGGAAGAGTTTTAGTTGTTAATTATTCTCAATAATGTATTGATATGCAATTTTGTAGCATAATGGTACTCAAAATATCCTCCTAAAAGTATACGCAACATGATTTATTTATATCCTTCTTGAGAAGGAAAAGGGGTACACTATGTGGTAGGATAAATGGGAGGAGAGATAAGGGATCCTTAAATATGGTAGGTGAGTGGTTAAGGCATTTATCATATGTGTATAAAGTGGTTCATGGGTGCACCATGCTCATTTAACACCTAGGGAAGAGAAAAGGGCCTCGGGAAGTGAAAAACCCCTTTTTGATTATTTTTATTAAATGCCTTAAAAGGGGATAAGGGTGGATGCTACATGAAGGGGATGGGTATTTAAGGAAGTGTGTGGAGGGATGTAATTGGGGTATGAGGTGGACCTTACCAAGGTTTATAATAACATAGGATTTAGGCTAGCTTAGGGTTAGCTTCACCTAGGGTTTAGGTTAGCTTTACCTAAGGTTTAGGGTAGTCGAATTGATTTGTGAGTGTTTCATTATTTGATCATTAATTATCACTACACAAGACTAAATGTGATATTTTTAGGTGTCTACAACCTAAATTAGTTATTAGTGATAGCCAAAATTACTCATGGAGCTTTATTTTTGTGGAAGTATCCCATTTTTTCAAGTATCCCTTTTCCCATTTTTGCTTATCTTTTTTTGTTTCTTTCCATATTTTCATGTATTATTTGTGCCACAAAATCCACCTTTTGCATCTTAAATTGTGTTTTCTAGGAATGTCCCATTCTCTAGGCACCCCCATGCACTATTTTGGTTTCATCCCTTCCATTTCACCTTGTATTACCACTTGTAAAATTTACCACAAAGTCCACCCTCCATCTCATTCTTAGTTTTTTGTTTCCTCTTTTCTTTGCAAATGTTTTAGTTACAAAATGATGCATGTCCTATGTAGTACCTTCTATTTCATTTTTGTGATTTTTTTTTGCCATTCTATCTAAATTAGTGTAAGCATCCTATATATTTTTTTTTTTGTGACACATAATTAAAGTTGGTCTAAGTTCTCATTTTCCACTAAGGAAAAACCCCTATGATTCACCAAGAATATGGGTACTTTTGCACATTACCTACATGCACTTTAATGAAAAGTGCAAAAGATAACTTCAAAGACTCAAATAGTTGAATCAAGAGGAGGCCAAACACTTTTGTCCTAGGCATGGTAGGGATAAATTCTCAAAACCTTGGATGAAAGACAAAGGATGGAAACATTTGGCTAAGTACAAACAGTGATGAACATTTTAACCTAGCAAAAATAGATTGGTACAAGAAACTCATCATCCAGTGAGAAAACTTGGCCAATCCCTGAGGGTATTAGACACTTTTTACCTCATCTAATAGTATATGGGTACTAAAAAACTGTCACTCAACAATCTACAAGAGAAAAGGAAGAAGTGGCTAAGTCCTGAACCTATCAAAGAAACTTCTTTAGAAGTTTAAGTGGATGGGCACCAAAACCCATTGCTTAGTGGCATAAAATGGACACCGCCCAAGGTTTTTCCCCCATAGAAGATATAACTAGGTATAAAAAAACCATTAGTGCAAAAGGTCTAGCAACATGCACAAGTCAAGTGCTCAAATCAACTAATTCTAGAAAGTGCCAAAAAATATTGTACCACACATAAGCAAGAACAAGAGTAAGAAGTCTATCACATAATAAAAAATGGGCAAAAAGAGATAAATTCACTAAGTCTTGAGGCTGCCAGAAGATATGTAGTAATACTAGTAGTAGATGAGTACAAAAATTCCATCGCTTGATGATGAAGAATGAAATTGGCTAAGTTCTTCAATCGATGAAATTTTCATCCCAAAAATAGAGAAATATGAGTATAGAAGAACCATTAGCCTTAGCACAAAGAATTTACTACCGAAAGAATTGGAACTACCCTAGTAGAGAAGAGGTACCAAGACTAAAAATGAATGGGTACAAAAGACCCATCGCATACCAAAAACATGAATGGAAATCTAGCTAAGTCCTAAACTCATCAGACATTTTGTACCTCATATAGTAGTAGATGGGTACCAAAATTCCATCACTCGAAAACTTGCAAAGAAAGTAATGGAAATATTGTACCAAACATGGGCAAGAATGGGTACAAAAAACCTATCACATTAGTGGATAATTGCATGAATGAGTAATTTCTTAAGTCATAAACCCATCAGACAATTTGTACCTTGCATAGGCAAGGATAGGTACAAGAAGTCTATCACCTAAAAAGATTCAGATATATTTCCCCAAAGGATTGAATAGGTAGGTACAAAAAGTCCATCACCCATAAATATGATAAAAAACAAGAGCAAAAAGTGTGAAAGACTAATCGAACCATCTAGTAGTTGGTTTCCTCCGAAGTTTCCCTCAGGATAGCTGGAGCTCACGCGCGAGTTTTATCGGGTAAAGCAAATGATTAGAGGCATCGGGGGCGTAACGCCCTCGACCTATTCTCAAACTTTAAATAGGTAAGACGGTGCGGCTGCTCTGTTGAGCCGCACCACGGAATCGGGAGCTCCAAGTGGGCCATTTTTGGTAAGCAGAACTGGCGATGCGGGATGAACCGAAAGCCGAGTTACGGTGCCCAACTGCGCGCTAACCCAGATCCCACAAAGGGTGTTGGTTGATTAAGACAGCAGGACGGTGGTCATGGAAGTCGAAATCCGCTAAGGAGTGTGTAACAACTCACCTGCCGAATCAACTAGCCCCGAAAATGGATGGCGCTGAAGCGCGCGACCTATACTCGGCCGTCGGGGCAAGTGCCAGGCTCCGATGAGTAGGATGAAGGTTTTGTACCAAGCATAAGCAAAAAGTGATACATAAGGCCCATCGCCTAACAATAGGTAGAATATATAAGATGGATAATTCTAAGTGTTTTACTTCTTGGAAATTGTGTACCATTCATAAGCAAATAGAGGTACCAAAAATTCATTTCCCATCCATAAAGAGCAATAAGAGGAAGAAATTGGTTAAGTCTTGGAAGCACAAAAAGTTTCATCCCAAAAGTTGACTAGATTGGTACACAAAATCTATCTCCCATCAGTTGAATGGAAGAAGGGGTATATAAGATATATCATCTATTAGTAGCCTTGTTATACACCTGACAACCATGGATCGACATAGGTAGGTAAAATTTGATATCTAATAGTTGTTTATAAATAGGTGGATGGTAACCATATCATTTATCCAATAGGAAGGATCGCATGTTAGATAATGTTAGTAATATCTCTACCTGTGTGCTCGTGTGAACATTAATGGTGACTCAACAAAAGTGTCAGATAAGGATTAATGAACCAGGTATAGACAACAAGGCCAGTACAACCTGTTGAGTGAATTTTTTTCCAATTGCAAAATCACCATCATACTTAAGATTTTGATTAGAAAACCCTCTCTTGCAAAGAAATATAAATTTCTCCAAGGTTCCTTTTACTTAATGTGTGCTTGTAATCTTGTAAAGATGTATCAAATAAGTTCTAGGAATACCTTAGTGATTGCAAATAACTATTAACAAGGGGCATGTGTTGGTATTATTTTATTGCTATGCTAGTGATTGTTCATGAAACTTAAAAGAAAAGAAAATGTGATTGGCCCTCATATGACCACAATGTAAATGCCTTAGTTCATTTTATCTCAAAGTATTTTAGATAGATTTTATCTTCTTTTGGTTAAGCATATTTTAAACAAGTTTTATCTTGCGTTATTAAACCTTGCTTTGAGCATAAAAGAGAAGACTAAAATCTATATTTTTAAATGTAAAGTTTGAATAATGATTGGATTCATTTAATGTTGCTTTGAGCATGAAAATAAAATAATCTACATGAATAACTTGGTAAATGTAATAGCCTTTGACATATCATATAAATTACCCCTCTTTGATGAAATTATAATTTTCATAAAGAGAAGTTAATTTATTGCTTTAAATACAGTAGCCTTTGAAATGCCATATAAATTACTGCCCTTTAATGAAATTACAATTTTCATAAAGGGAAGCTAATTTATTGCTTGAAAAAAAAATGCAAAGCTTCCAAATTCTGATTTACCTTCAAAATGTGAAATTATGTAAAATCTGAAATTACAAACTTCCTTTAAAAATAACAACTTTAAATAATTTTTGTAATTTCAAATATTCTTCAAAATGAACTCGAAATTGCATAAAATGGAACTCTAAAGCTTATTATAGGGCTTTGTGCAGTTATTTTTAGAATTTTTTTTTTTATTATTTTCTAAAGTATTAAAAAAACTCCAAAAGGGTAAGGTTAGAAAAAAATTAAGACTATTGAAAATGGAAATAAAATGCAAAAAATACAGAAAATAACTACTATCAGTTTCCATGCTACCCTATCTAGTAAAACCAAAGATAATGATAAAATTTGAATATAAACCCAATTTATCCAGAGCTGTATCCACACGGTCCAAACTAAAATAAGTGCAAGCTTCTAATGAACAAAAAAATGTATTAAATGACATTAAAATGATGTCATCAGGACCCTGCATAATCCACCACTAATGCAGTCTAACACATGTGGGGAAATATAGGCAATAAAACTAAGGACATGCATTGAAAACATCAAAAAGTGCTACCATATCCATGCATAAAACATTGTTAAATGAAATCAATGCATGTGGGAAAGATAAAAAATAAAATCTTATTCAAAATATTCTCTTCTGTTCTTGCTTATAAGGTGCAGAAATCCTGCAGTATTAGCATTAAAAATGAAACAATTAAGGTCCTTGCTACATCATATTTTCTGAATATTCCCAAAATGTCTAGCCTCCATTCTATATTTTAATGGGTTATTTAAAATTCATATGTCCTATTATTCGTTTCTTTTTATTTTTGTTTGATTTACTCAACGCTTGGCTTTTCACTTTCTTTGGCATCATGAATAATGACCCTATTTTTCATTCGTTAAAAGGATTATCAAAATGAACATATGCTGCCCTTTCCAAAACTTTGAATTCTCAAGCCTTCTTCCCCTTACCAAGATCCATGTGCCTTAGATTCCATAGTAAGCATTACAATAAAATGCATTCCACCTAACCCTTTCATTCACTTTTATCTCTATCCTTTTGCCTTCAAGATTTTCTACCTAACACCCTCATTTGTAACTACCTTTTCCAATCCATTTCCTTCATGGGCTTGTGAGGATAGAGTGGATGTAAGCATATTTATATTTTATCCCCCTTTCACATGAGAAGATGATCTTTCATCTGGTGGTCTCCAAATTTCATCTTTCGATCCACCACGTAGCCCATCTCATGTGGCTTAATAGTTTAACTAGCCCTATACCATCTATACATGAATGCTAACAAGACCAACTACGTACTCTAATTTGCATTCATAATTACTGATCCCTAGATGAAGGATTACACTACCCATTTTTGTATCTGGTGACATATTCTACCATGAAACACTCCTAACTATCTTCTGCACTTCGATCATGACTTTTATTGCACTTATTTTCACCCTTTAGATGTTCTTGATTAATGTTTGCTATAAATTATGAATATCTAAGGTTGGTAGTGGATGATATTTACCCTCTATTATTGCAACATTCTTCTCTATTAAAGAACCAATATCGTCCATCGACCACTCCTTATCACCACGTTGGCTTTTGTATGTAGATGATTTTCCTAGCTCACAAAATCTATCATTTATAGGTTGACCAAAAAAAACATGGAAATCCACATAGACATTCTAAAAATTCACCATTCCACCATTGGTTCCCTCTACAACGCTGCTTCTCATTGTACATCATGTGCCTAGATTCACTGTCTGAGTTATCCTACATCAGTGATGAAGATAGTTACCTCTGGCATCATGGATATCCTTCTTTCTTTTGGAACCCTAGTCCATATCATCAAGCCTTCATTTTGACCATGGCTACGCTAGTATCCACATTATTGTCCACTTTATAACTGAAGGGGTCATCACCACATCAAAATCCATCCCTGATGGCCCTACAAAACTTTCCATTTACCATTTCATAAAATTATTCAATAAATCTTCCTCTAAGTGAATATACAATGTCCTATTCAGGTTATCTCGTGTGTCAATTAAATTACCATCACTGTTGAGATGTCCAAAAAAATAGTGCACTTCTACTATCATTCACCATACAAAATTAACTTTCATTTGATACTCGGCTCCATAGTGTTCAACAAGATACATATCAATTTTTCTACACCATGCTATTCACTTGAAGTATTCGTTCTATGTACTGTTCACTAACCTTGAAAACAAAAATTTCATCACCATTATTTCTACCATGTAATATCCTTAATAAATGAGAAACTTCTAATTTCTTTGTCTATGTTGGCCATTGTTGGTTGGCTGCATCTACATCCAAGTTGCATTGTCATGTCAAGTCATCTCCCTATCAACAACCTAGGTCATAACCATGTCACCTCCTCTCTATCATGCTTCAATATCAGGAATCATGCCATTTAGTCTAGTCTTTTACATGTTTTAAATCATCTATCCAATACGTATTTAAGTTTTTTTCGTCATAGTCTCTCAGTAGTCTAATATGTCTAAGTCACCCATGTATCTTGATAATAACATCCCTCCATGCTAGCTTTGGATATCGTGCCGATGTTATATGTGAATGCCAAATTGAGGGAGAGATCATCCATGAAATTATTGTATATTTGACCTATATTTTTGAGCCACTCATAGCCCCATCTGAGTGGCTTACCTGCATGTCAAGGTCTTCACCACGTCATCCAATCTTCAATGATATCTAGGTCTTTGTTTCTATGTTTCATCCTAGGTTTGTGTGTCGAGCTTGTCTAGGTATTCGATTTGTGCCCTGTGACCAGTCCACTATCACTTTCTTCATCCGTGGTTACCTGCAAAGTTCCCAAACCTTTGTTAAATTCCATTAACAATTAAACCCCAATACTCATTTTATAATATGATACTTTTTAAAGCTACTCTATAGAGTGGCTTATAAGGCTTTGATTTTAATTTTATTTCTTATTTATTTTATATTTTATATTTTCTTTTTATTAATTATTTCATTTTATTTTGGCCTTTTTTATGATTTCTTTTATTTAACATATATAATATTTATTTATTTATTTATTTATATTATTTATTTATTTATATTTATTTTAAGCTTGATTTTATTAATTTTAATGCTTGCATTTAATTCAAACATTGAAGTTAATCAAAGCATTGCAAATGTAACTCTAACACACTATCATTTAAAATGACATAAAGACCCAAAACCTAATCAACCTATGAATACCTTAAATCAAATCGAAGGAGACACTAACCAATCATAAACCTTGGAAACTGCAAAGCAAACTTAAAGATAAGAAAAAATTAAAAAATACAAAATTTTAATGTGGGTCCCCAAAATTTGGGGCTAGTTGTGTAATGACCACAACAAATAGCGACTCTACTAGGAAATTATCCTAGGCATTTTGGGTGAATAACACAAACAACCATATATTAGAAAAATATACATTGTCTAGAAACATCCAAAGAAGATGGGGGTAAACAACTTCAATCTAAAATGCATGAATCATTTGCCCTAGCTTAATGTGTGTATATATGATTTCATTTCACATGCTTGAAAACCATATGAATTCCATTGCCTGACCTACATTTAGGCTACATAACTACTACTTGTTAGAATGAATTTCTTTAGACAAAGCCCTACTACCAGTCAGGCATCCATAGCCCCAGTAGATTTTATCTAAATTGCCCTTGTGTGTAATTGATATTTTGCAAAGCTCTCCCATTTTTTTTAACAAGCTTTTTCTAGACAAATCCCTACTACCAGTCAGTCGTGTATAGCCCCGGTAGAGTTTATATAAACCTGGTGACTAATTTTAGCGTGTTTTCCTTTGTTTGTATTTTATTTTTATTTATTTTTAAATAGCTTTGCAAAATTTTATGCATCACATGGGTCAGAGCTAAAGATGGAGCATGTTATATTTTCACCTTAATTTACATACTAGAATGATTTCATCCTTTAATATTTCAAAGCATACCCCTTAATATGATGTGTTCATGTGTAGATTTAGCAAAATTATTCAGTATTCCAAAATTCACTATCTTAGTCCCATAATCTAGGAGTGGTTACTAAATAAATGCATACCCTTTTCTTTGATCCATGTGATAAGCAATTCACCCTTCATGACAAAGGAACACAAAAATTATCAAGAGGCCATTAGTAGCGACCACAAAAAATCACCTCAAACAGAGGGACCAAACCAAAACACAATGCTAAAAAATAAACCAAATCATAACCTAATGAAAACTAACAAGGATGTCAACACAAAACTTGTCAAACCAAAAATTAGAGACAAAGCACAAAGAACAACAAAACTAAAAAAATGAAAGCAATAAAACCAAAACTATATATAATAATATACAATAATGTACAAGATGATGTAAAAATATGGACTATCACTTCCCTGGATCCCAAACCCGAATATCACACCTTAAAGGACATATATAATTATATGCATACCAAGCTTTATAGGAATCCAACCAAAGTAAGATTAGACCACATAATGCAAAAAATCTCATCTTGCCTCTCTCACCCCACCATTTTGACCTAATTCCATTAGCAATCTCATGGTGGGGTTTCAACTCATCAAATTGATTAGACAATAACTGATTTTCAATTCTTTCTTGTCTATTCCTTAAAATGTAAATTTCACAGTTCGATTCATGATTTATAATTAGGATTTCCTTTTCAAATATGAGATCTTGCAAGTAGGAGCCTATTTCTAAAAATTTCCAAGTCAAGTATTTTTTTCTATATTTAGTCCAATCATGCTTATGTAACAATTTAAAATCATGTAAGATATCTACTAACTGGGGATCCTTATAATTTTGTATCTTATATTTAATTGTTAATTGTTGATGAACTTGATTCAACAACTTAAGACCATCTACTTTTGTTTCATTCAACAAAGCAATCTTATCAGAGGTTTGAGTAGAAATAAATTCTAGTTCTTTGTTAACCTCTAATGGCATTTCATCATTGATAACATTTGAATCCAATAGACAATTAGGCAATATTTTACCTGGAGTTCGAATGGTTGAACACAAAATATGGGATTCTACCTTTGATACATTTTTATTTACCAATACTTGGAGAGGATTTATAACTCATTCCTTTTTCTCCTGATCTCCATCATTGTCATCTTGTAGCTCTTCATCTTCATCCATGACCTTTTTATCAAAAACACCAAAATTAGACACCCAATTAAAAATATGTCCATCCTTTTTAAACCATAGGTCTTGTCTATCTAGGGATGTGTCAAATAACACATATTCTTGATCAAATATTTGAGTTGTTTCGAATAGAGCAACATTTTCATTTGGATCGTCTATGATATCAAACTCAAACCACTTAGATTCTATAATTTTCTCTATCTGAGGTAGCATAGGTACCATAGGGTCCTTAGGTGAAACAAGGATTTCAATTTCTTACCCCTCAAATGGAAACAAAGTGAATGATTCCCCTTCTTGGTCTAGAATAGTAGAATCATTATTTTTTTGAAACATTTGATGAGATTCCATCCCTTATTTCATGCCATTTTTAGATTGAACAAGAATTGCAAGATCTTCATGTACGATAGCAATTTCAGTGTCCTGCATATCATGTGAAATAGAATTTTTATTGGTAAGAGTGTGAGAAACCAATGATTCCTCAAAAAATTTCAAAAAAATATAATAATGGTCATCTAAACCAATGGGATGAAACTCTATTGCATCTTCCTTGTAATTTTCAAGTTCTTCAAGAAACCCTTCTTCAAATTCTTCGTAGTCATTATTTTGAGGGTGTTGAAGATATTGGTCATCCATTTTAATCATCTAATTGAAATTTATGGAAGGTATTTATTTATCACATGTTTCAAAACTAGTCCACTCTAGGACCTCTCCACTATCTAAAAGAATATCACTTTTAGTATATTTGAACTTTGTCTCATGAGGATGATTTGTAGAATTATCAAGATATGCATCTTGAGGCATTTATTCCTATAATTGAGTATTATTTCTTTTAATTTGTAGAAATAGCCTTTGTAACTTGTCCTTCATATCAGGTGAAGTGAGTGCTTCATTAGAAAGAGAAGCAAAGTCCTCCCATTTATTCCATCAACAATAATCATCTTCTAAAACTAGGGTGTGATGTTCAACCCCTTTTGAACAATCTTTAGATTCATTTCTTGACTCCTAAAATTCACCTTCAACTGCCTTTAGTGAGTCAAGGCTTTCTTCAATGGGATCCATTATTGTAGTTTGCTTTCTAATATTGTCCCAATCCTCCTTTGTGAATAATAAATCTAAGCCTTTTATTTCTAGCTTGTCATAACTTGGCTCATGTTGGATTTCTTGACCATCCATTTTAATAATTTCATCTAAGTTACTGGAGAGTCCTGAATTGGTATATATTTCAATGCAAGTCCTATCTAGGCCTTCTCCATTATCTAAGAGAGAATCAAATGGAATATCATTGAAATTTGTATCATGAACTTGATTTGTAGGATTATTTGGAAGCGTACTTTGAGGTGCTTGCTCTTGTAATGGAACCATATCTCTACTTAACTTCTGAACCAACCTCTTTAGGTCTTTTACTTATGACTCAAGCTTATTGGGTTGGGTAGTAGAAGTGGTAGGATTAGTTGGATTGACATAAGTAGGAATATCCTAAGCACTTGTTGCTATGGCTCCATGAGTGGCCAAATGGTTCTCTAACCGTAATGGAGTGGTTGGATGGATAGATGTATTCGTATAAGTGCATGTGAGAGAATAAGTGGGTATGGTAGGGTAGAAATGATTGTAGGGCAAAGTATTCAACATTGGATTTTTTTGCACCCATGCCTAGTTTATCATTGGGGTTTGATTGTAAGCCCCTAGTTGTCCTACCATAGGTAATTGCTCCATCCCAAAACCTTGTGGTCTTAGTTGTTGTTCTATAGTCATGGCCTCTGTGTAGGCTAAGGCAAGAGTAGTAACCAAAGGATTTATCCTAGTAAACATGGTGATCAAGGGATCCAATGCCCCAAAGTATATCTAAAGAGCAACATTTTCTAAAATAACAAAGGGAGCAGTCAATCTCATATAGAGCTTTTGAAATCTCATGTTGAACGTTCTCAATGGTTCATTAGGTTCCCTCCTGTAAGAAGCAAATTGATGATAGATTATAGAAAAATATATGGGTAACTTAAACTGATTGACAAAAGCAGTTTTAAGCTAGACCCAGGATGTAATAGAACCAGTGGGTAGATTGATGTACCAATCATACACCGTGTCATCTAGGCTCAAAGGAAATAATATACAAGCCACATCCTCATGTTCAAAATTCAATCTAATTAAGGCATCCACATAGTGTTGAATGTGTTACTCTGCTAGTCTTGTACTATCATGATTATACTTTGGAAAAGATCTCTCTATGTTCTTAGGTAGATCATGAACATCTCCAGCAATGTTCAAAGGATTACTGTGTACCCCATACCACTTTATAGTATTTGCAGCCATTTGATTAAGCTGTGATGTTATTAACTATGAAAACACCAAATTCTTATTAACAATGCATCAACCAAACTATCATAATAAGAAATATTATCAAAAAATAGTTAGCATTCATGTATTATAAATTAAAGCAATTTCCAATCAATGAAGCCAACAAAACCTCATTAGTTTGAACCAATGCCTTCAAATAAGCTTTCAAGTAACAATGAAAAAATTAGCATCTAAATAGCAATAAAGCAAACCAATTTAGGCCCTCCTTCTAGCATCAAAATGTTGAGTGGAAATTTTACCCAATTGCAAAATCACCATCACATTTAGGATTTTGATTAGAAAACCCTTTCTTGCAAAGAAATAGAAATTTCTCCAAGGTTCCTTTTACTTAATGTGTGCTTGTAATATTGTAAAGATATATCAAATAAGTACTAGGAATACCTTAGTGATTGCAAATAATTGTTATCAAGGGGCCTGTGTTGGTATTATTTTATTGCTATGCTAGTGATTGTTCATGAAACTTTAAAAAAAAAAAATATGTGATTTGCCCTCATATGACCATGATGTAAATGAATTAGTTCATTTTATCTTAAATTATTTTAGGTAGATTTTATCTTCTTTTGGTTAAGCATATTTTAAACAAGTTTTATCTTGCATTATTAAATCCTACTTTGAGCATAAAAGAGAAGACTAAAATCTATCTTTTAAAATGCAAAGTTTGAATAATGATTGGATTCATTTAATGTTAATTTGAGCATGAAAATGAAATAATCTACATGAATAACTTGGTAAATGTAATAGCCTTTGACATATCATATAAATTACCCCTCTTTGATGAAATTATAATTTTCATAAAGAGAAGTTAATTTATTGCTTTAAATATAGTAGCCTTTGAAATGCCATATAAATTACCCCCTTTAATGAAATTGTAATTTTCATAAAGGGAAGCTAATTTATTGCTTGAAAATGAAATGCAAAGAATGCAAATTCTGATTTACCTTCAAATTGTGAAACTATGTAAAATCTAAAATTACAAACTTCCTTTAAAAATAACAACTCTGAATTTTTTTGTAATTTTGGATTTGCTTCAAAATGAACTCGAAAATACATAAAATGGAACTTTAAAGCTTATTCTAGGGCTCTGTGCAATTATTTTTGAAATTTTAATTTATTTTTATTTTTATTTTATTTGTCGAAGTTTTAAAAAAACTACAAAAGGGTAAGGTTAGAAAAAGAAAATAAGACTATTGGAAATGGAAGTAAAATGCAAAAAATACAAAAAACAACTACTATTAGTTTCCATGCTACCCTATCTTGCAAAACCAGAGATAATGAGAAGTTCTAAATATAAAATCAGTTTAGCCGAAGCTATATCCACATGGTCCAGACTAAACCAAGTGCGATATTCTAAGGAATAAAAACATGTATTAAATGACATTAAAATGGTGTCATTAGGGCCTTACATAATCCACCACTAATGCAATCTAACACATGCAGGGAAAGATAGACAATAAAACTAAGAACATGCATTGAAAACATCAACAAGTTCTACCATATCCATGCATAAAAAATTGTTAAATAAAATCGAAACATGTGAGAAAGATAAACAATGAAATATTATTCAAATATTCTCCTCTGTTTGTGCTTATAAGGTGCAAAAATCCTACAGTATTTGCATTAAAAATAGAAAATTAATGTCCCTGCTATAGCATATTTCCTGCATCTTCCTATAATTTCTAGCATGCTTTCAGTATTTTCATGGGTTATTTAAAAATTGTATGTCCTATTATTCATTTATTTTTCTTTTCATTTGATTTTCTCAACACTTGGCTTTTAACTTTCTTTGACATCATGGATAACAGTTCTATTTTTTATTTGTTAAAATGATTCTCAAAATGAACCTATGCTGCCCCTTCCAATACTTTGAATGCTCAAACCTTCTTTCCTTTACCAAGCTTCTTGTGCCTTAGATTCCATAGTAAGCATTACGATGAAATGTATTCCACCTAACCCTTTCATTCACTTTTGTCTCTATCCTTTTGCCTCTGGGATTTCCCACCAGACACCCTCCTTTGTAACTACATTTTCCAGTCCATTTCCTTCATGGGTTCATGAGGATAGAGTGTATGTAAGCATATTTATATTTTACCTTCCTTTCACATGAGGAGACGGTCTTTCATCCAATGGTCTCTAAATTTCCTTTGATGGTCCGCCACATAGTCCATCCCATGTGGCTTAATTATCGAACTATCCCTATACCATTTGTACATGAATGCTAATAGGACTAGCTACATACTCTAGTAGTAGGGCCCATGTATCTCTCATTGTAACCACTATTATATAATAATAAGACCCTGGATGAAGGATTACAGTACCTATTTTCGTATCTAGTGATGTCTTCTGCCATGAAACACACCTCATTATCTTCTGCACTTTGGTCATGACTTCGATTGCACTTCTTTCTACCATTTTGATATTCTTTATTAATGTTTGCACCAAATTGTGACTATCCAAGGCTGGTAATGGATGATATTTACCCTTTATGATTACAACATTCTTCTCTATTGTAGAACCAGTGTCGTCCATTGGCCACTTCTTGTCACCACACTAGATTTTGTATGTAGACGATTTACCTAGCCCACAAAATCTATCATTTGTAGGTTGACCATAAAAATACATGGAAATCCACGTAGATATTTTGATAATTCACCATTCCACCACTGGTTTCCTCTACAATGCTACTTCCTATTGTACATAGTGTGCCCAAATTCACTGCCTGAGCCGTCCTACCTCGATGATGAAGATGGTTATCTCCGATATCCTAGATCTCCATATTTTATTTGGAACCCTGGTCCATATCATCAAGCCCTTTTTCCTACCATGGCTACTCCAGTCTCCATGTTATTATTAAATTTCCAACTGAAGGGGTCATCACCACATCAAAATACATCCCTCATGGCCCTAAAAAATTTTCCATTTAGCATTTCATAAAATTATTCAATAACTCTTCCTCCAAGTGAGTATACGATGTCCTATTTGGGTTATCTCGTGTGTCAACTATATTACCCTCATTGTCAAGATGTCCAAAAAAATAACACACTTTTGCTATCATTCACCATATAAAATTGGCTTTTATTTGATACTTGGCTTCATAGTGTTTAGCAAGATACATATCAGTTTTGCTGCACCACGTTGTTCACTTGCAGTATCCATTCTACATACTGTTCATTGACCTGAAAAACCAAAATGCCATCACTGTAGTTTCTACCATGTAATATCCTCAACAATTGAGTGATGTTCGATGCCTTTTTCTACATAAGCCATCACTGGTTAGCTACATCTATATCCAAGTCACATCATCACACCAAGTCATCACCCTATTGATAACATAGGTCATAACCAAGTCACTTCCTATCTACCACACTTTTGTCTCAGGAATCATGACATCTACTCAGGTCTGTTACATGGTCTGATTCATCTATCTAGTGTCCTAGTAGTATAATATGTCTAATTCACCCACTTATCACAAAAATAACATCCCTATGCCATATTTGGATATCATGCCCAAGTCGGATGGGAATGAAAAATCAAGGGAGAGATAATCCACAAAATTATCACATCTTTGGCCCATATTTTTGAGCCATTCATGACCCCCATTTGAGTGGTTTGCCTACATGTCAGGGTCTTCACCATGTCATATAATATTTAGTGATATCTGGGTCTACGTGTCTATGTGTCATCCTAGGTCTGTGTGTCGAGCGTATCTAGCTATTCGGTTCATGCCGTGTGACCAATCCACTATCACTTTATTCATTCGTGGTTACCTGCAAAGTGCCCAAATCTTTGTTAATTTCCATTAAAAATTAAAACCCCAATACTAATTTCATAATATGACACTTTCAAAGCTACTCGCTATTTATAAGGCTTTGATTTTAATTTTATTCTTATTTATTTTATATTTTATATTTTCTTTTTATTAATTATTTTATTTTATTTTGCTCTTTTTATGTTTTCTTTTATTTAACATATATATATATATATTATTTTTTATTTTAAATTATTTTAAGCTTGATTTGATTAATTTTAATGCTTGCATTTAATTCAAAAATTAAATTTAATCAAAGCATTGCAATCGTAACTCTAACACACTATCATTAACAATGACATAAAGACCCAAAACCTAATAAACATATGGATACCTTAAGCAAATCGAAGGAGACACTAACCAACCATAAACCTTGCAAACTGCAAAGCAAACTCAAAGACAAGCAAAATATAAAAAATATAGAATTTTAAGGTGGGTCCCCCAAATTTGGGGCTATTTGTGCAATGGCCACAACACAACCTAAGATGAAACAAATTCTAGCCATATTAGCAGGAAATAATCAAGAGGTTACAATAAGCATACAAGCTTAACAAATTGGCTCTAACATAACAACAATTCACCTTTGAGGTAATGATACCTTGATAACTGAATGTATTGTAAAAAGCTATAAATACTAGAATGCGAGAAGTAAAAAATGTCATCTCTTAAGCTTTTACAACTTACATGTATGAAAGCACATTGCAAATAGAAATACAAGTTGATTTTTTGTTTGGCCTCTTGTTTATTTTCTTGTGAAACATGTATGTATGAATGGTTGCTTATTTCTAATATAGGCTAGTTGAATGAGCATAGTATTAATTCTTCTCTCTAGATTTTTGCATGTGTTCATTTTCTAGTTTTAGAATTCATAATCCATTGGACTACAAAACATATAAGATATTATTCTATAATTGATAAAATTGGCTGGTTTATTAGGTAATTTGGTTAAATTCTTGATTGCATAGCTTCTATATCTCATGTATTTTTATGTGGCTTAACCTGCACCATTTATAAGTTCTAGCTTGAAATTATTTTTTCTCTTTCAACACCCTTTTCCCCTTATATTTTATAAACAAATAGTTATGACTTCAAAGGAATCATCCTCCTCTAGATATTGACTACTGAAGCCTCACGAATTCTAGATAATTCAATGTTGGTCAAGGTATTTGGGTGTACAATATTACCATAAGCATATTTTTAGACCAATAGGTGAGGGAATGGAGAAATATTAGGTTTCCCCACTTAGGTGTAAAAATGTGTAAGTTTCTTTCTTTGGGATATGATGCATTATGACATGCCATGATGGATTATGACATGCCATGATGCATTAATTTTTTTTGGTAAGTTAATATTTTTATTAAAAGGGGGTATTTGGAAGGTGCTCCAATGCCTTGTACAACAATAGAACAGAAAGGAAAAACCTCGAAGGAAACAAAAGGAGGAGCACAAACTAAGCAGCATTCAACCAACAAATCCAAAAAGGATTAAAACCTCGAGAAGGAAGGAACAAAAAGTGACAGGAAATTAGTTAGCAAAACCAAAGAGGACAAAATCCTCTAAGAGAAAGGAACAAAAGAAGAGGAAGACTGCTAAGAGTGAGCCTTTCACAGGAGGACCAGTAAGCAAGCTCAAAAAGGTACGTCAGTCTACATTGGTGATGCAATAGTAACCTCCAGTGTGGCATCCTTCACATCATCCTTTGGTTCATCCTTTGGGGTTTTGATGTAGGATTCCTTCGCAATCTCCACAATGTCCTCATACTTAGCATAAACCTTGACATCATAAGGTACCTCCACAGTATAAATGGTTGGAATATCCTCAAAAGCATCACAAAAAATAGAAGGTTGAGTGCTTGACATAACAAGACATCACTGGTTAGCTACAACTATATCCAAGTAACATCCTTTTCAAAAGTGGAAGGAGGGGTTTCAGCAAATTCCTTTAATTTGTGTCTCTGTGAACAACGAACATGAGATTTTTCAATCTTAACCTTTTTCTTGATATTGGAACCAAAATGAGGTCTATCACTCTTGTCCTTTATCTTTGGTCTAGAGGCTTTAGGGTTGGGCATCGAAGAAGAGTTTTCTTCATCAGAGTCTGGGGTAGGGATATTTCCTTTGGGAAACTTCAGGATAAGGAACCTATAAAGAATTATAAAAATTCCTTGGTGACAGGGGAATCCCTCTTCCTTTTTGGTACAAGTGGAGATTATTGCATAATCCATGGACTAGTAAAGTGTTCATCATTTTACCTTCACAAAAATGGTTAATGAAGGCTAAATGGAAGCAAAAAAGCTGATATTCAGGATTATCAATGGTTAAATATTGCATAATGGGTTTGAGGAGTTCCTTCCAAGGTGTAGAGAGGTGGTGGCGATACAAACCTTTCTTATGCAACTTATGGATCACTAAATTCTTCTCAAAGTGAGTTAACTCCATGTCCCAATTGTGTTTGTTCCTCCTTATCACCTTGCCATCAATATTTTGTCCCATAAATTTGTCCAATAGCTCCATAGTGATCTGAAACTCCATGCCATGAATGGTAACTATGCCATTGTCCCAAGATGTAGCAAAAGCATTGGTCACCTCCCCATCGATGCCAGAGAACATCTTAAAAAATTTAATGAGCCCACCTTTATCTTTTAATATGTATTTAGCAATGGCTTCTAATTCAAACATCTCAGGATCGATAAACATAGGTTTTCCCTCCTTCATGATTAAAACAAAAAACAACAGAGAGGAGGAAAAATGGGAGGGCAAAAAATAAATAGGAAAAGCTGCTTGCATTATGACATGCCTCACAAATACCCCTTTTTATGGAGAGATTCCTCACCCACAAAATTGATATTTCTCATCAATGTGCTTGGATGGAGGGAATCCTCACCCAACTTTATTAAATGCACTTGGGATGTGGAGGAAAGAGGGGAATTAAATGCCAATCAGATTTAATGTGAACAAGAGTCAAAATAGTAGAGTGGTCTCATTATGACCATGGTTAGGCGTAGGAATGGGTTTAAGTGGGTCAAAGGGGATAGAATGGTCAACATTAATAATTTATAAGGTTGAAATATATTAATTAAAATAATTGTACATATTTTTAAGCATTAATACTAACCATTACAAATGTGATACTGTTTAGGTGTCTATAGATGCCTCTTTTGTACCACATTGTGTGAAAATACAATATGGTACAAAAATTGATGACATCGACTATTGGATTGATGATGGATAGAGGAAATGATTGGTGAATAATAAAATTGAATTTTTACTTGAGTAGGGAGACACAAGATTATCTCAAGTCAAGAACAATGTAAGATAAGATGCCCCAATTATGGAAGTGATAAATTCCCTTGAATATTTATCTTTGACAAATTGATGATATCAATTTGATTAGAATATTGAGTCTTGGAATTAGGGTTTTGATTAGAATTTTGAAAAAGAAAATAATATTTTTTCTATTTATCCTAGTAGATGGAGGGTTAATGATAGCCTTGGTCAAGGATTCTCAGACACATAACTCCAAAATTGGGTGTTTTGTGTTGAATTGATTTGAGATAAAATTTAGTGGGTATTTTTCAACCCCCTCAGGTGATGAGTGGATGACAAGAAATGGGTGTTGAACATGATATGATTGGAAAAATATGGATGAAAATGGTAGCATGGAAGAAGGTAAGGTGCACAAGATATTATTTAGGTGTTAATTGCAAAAATTATAAGATTTTATGAAAAAAATACGGTTTTCAAGCACCTAGGGAACCACCTAAGGTAGTTTTTGGGTGCCTTGGGGAATTCTTGAGGTGTTTATCTTACACTTTGTTGAATACCTAGGGTGGTTGGTGACATGTTTGGGTGATTACCTATGTAAGTCTCTAAATTTCACTTGTTTGGTTTATTTGTGCAACTATGAAGAGCAGTAGAGAATAAGGAAAAAGGAGAAGGAAGTGGTGGATGAGATTGCAGGAGCAAGCATGGTAAAGGGATTTGGAGGGTGTGCAGAGCTAGTAAGCACCATAGTTATTTTTGTTTTGCTATGTTTTGTTGAATTTTTACATTTGTTTTGTGATTTTTTTTTTTTAATTTAGAATCATTGAAATGATGGGTGAAATTTTTGAAATTGCAATAGCTTGGAATGGATAGAAAAATTGTTTTTGGTTCTCTTATTTTGGGTATATATTTTTTTGTTTTAATAAAAAAAAATGTGATTTTATGATATATGTATGAAATGGAAATGGTGAGCTGATGACTATGTTGTGGTCATTGTAGTTGAGGTTTTTAATACCACGCCATTGATTTAGCATTGTATTTCTAAATATTAGAGACCATTTGAGGGAGGTGTACTAGGAATGGTTGAGGGTGATAGGCTTGATGTATGTGGCATGGATTGATCCCATGCACATGGATCGATGGTACTTTTCCACCTTAGTAGAGTCATGATATTTGAACACGAAGACATTCCAACTCCTGATAGAGGAAATGATAGTGACCTTATAGGATGTGTACCACATCTTCTAGCTACTAGTAGAGGATATTCCTATCTATGTAGCCATGGATATGGAAGAGGTGTTAATTGAGATATATGATGAGGAGTGGAATATATTGGACACAAGAAGTGATAATGTACAATATTTGGTAGAGTATGATGAGAGGAATCTATCACCATAACAGTTGGTCATAATTTTTTTTATATCCAATGTGATACTACCATATTCTAGTGGTGCTCAATTTCCATAGAATCTATTAATATTTATGGTGAATATTATCAATACATCAATAGTATATGCATAGGCACCAACACTATTGACCAAATTTTACATAGATTTGTACAAGATGCATCGATTATGAAGAGTGATCTTGGGTTGCAGTTTAATGTTGTAGGTTTAGGGGTGGAATCACTTCATGATATGCTGACAAATAAGTTTATCATGTGAGCTAAATGGAGATGAAATGATAAAGCAACCCTATGTGTTGAGATGGTGATACGATAGGGAAGGACCACAAGGTTAACCATGGAATAAGGATGGGGAGTATTATCGATAGATATTGGTAAAACTAAGGCTAGAGGTAGTGGTATGGAGGCCATGGAGGGTAGAGCCGACATGGGTATATTATAGGATGCACTTGATTTGGATGTTATGGATGAGATGGTTGATTGGTCAACATGGGATATAGCATGAGTTATTCCTATTTTCTAGATTGTTGTGATAGTTCAATGTGAGATAGGGGGTTCCTAAGCCACATGTTATCTAATACGAGATGATACAGAAATGTCACCTTACCATTTGTAACAATCCAAAACTACCAACCCATTTTTTGTAGAGCACTTATAAGATAAATAATATCAAGGGAGACACCCTTATAATTATTTTAGCATACAAGGCTTCACCATATTTGAGTTCCAATCTATTGCAATGACACTCAATGGATAGGAGAGGCTGACTCTCCTAACTTATGGGGTTCACCTTCCTAAACCTATATGTTTATATGAATGCCATAAGTGGTCCCCCCACCTTTCCTATACCCTTATAAATATAGTACCATGTGACCATGGAATAGAAATTACACTTTAAGGCCCATAACACTTAAAGGGGTATTCCAATTACCTAACCTAATTCTAGCTTCTCCTGGATAGTTTTATTCAATGTAGAGCCTTGGTGCTTAGTTACCATACCTCTATGGCTAACTAAGGTTATTACCACTTAGAAAAAAACTAACATGATCTCTAAATCCTACACAATCTAGGATTCACCGCTATTATATTTTGAATAGGTTTTCCCACACACTCGATTCTACTCAATCAAGGTGCAATTACTCACAAGTACCCTGGCTATTGTATTCACACAACTCTTTCCATGTTCATGAGATTCTAGCTATTGCATTCTCATAAATCCTTCTAGGATTCTCAACTACCTGGCTATTACATTCATGCAACTCCTTCTAGGATTCTCAACTACCTGGCTATTACATTCATGCAACTCCTTATAGGATTGGGTTTCATGAAATTATACCCACTCCAAGGATAGATAAGAACATCATTTACCATAAATCTAAAACAAAGTATTAAGCATAAAAATGCATTACAATATTCATCTCAAATGAAATGCACAAAAGAATAATTCCTCTTAACCATAATCCAAACTATGCTCTAATCAAAACTTGAATCTCAAAAGCTTCCCATCAATATATTTGCATTAGCAAGATAACCTATATCTCTAACATAAGCATACATTTTAAATAGTTAAAGGTACACAATAATAACCATCTCAAGAAATTACTCAGGAGTGCAACTCCAAGTTATCAATAAACAACATAATCTTTCAATTGCACAAATCAACATTTAATGCTTAACTTAATCAATACAGAGCCTTAATTTTCCACATTTAAAGCAACACCATTCAAAAATTTTAAATCAACTATTTATTGCATAAAGAAGCATCATAGATAATCTTTGGAAATATGAGTTAAGATTACAATTCTTTCAAGAAATACAAACCTTTTCTTATTTACAAAAATATCTTTTTTGAATATCTTAAGAACATCTTTCAAGGCCTCAAAACAAATAAATCTTTGTCATCTTATTTTATGGGAAGAACCACCCACCATTTATGAAGTTTGCTTAGGGATAAAAACAACTCTAAATGTAATGCAACTTAAATCATGCCTTACTCTATTATGCAACAACCATGCACATAACAAGCAATCCATAAGAAGATAATCCTACATCTTTTAATAATGATCCCATTATTCTATAAAATGAACTATACTAGAACATTTTAAATCAATTCTATGAGAATCCCATACTTCTCTTTATGATGATCCCTTAATCCACATAGATCTCAAGAATCATTATAAATAATTTCACTTACAAAAACAATTAAAAAAAATTATATCAAAGCAAGAGAAGCCCATACTTCTCTTTATAATTATCCATTGATCCACATAGATGTCAGGAATCATTATAAATAATTTCACTAAAAAAAATCAATTTAAACAATTCATATCAAAGCAAGAGAAGCCCATACTTCTCTTTATAATGATCCTTAAATCCACATAGATCTCAACAATCATTATAAATAACTTTATTTACAAAATCAATTTAAGCAATTCATATCAAAGCAAAAGAAGCCCATACTTCTCTTTATAATTTTCCCTTAATACACATAGATCTCAAGAATCATTACAAATAATTTCACTTAAAAAATCAATACAATGTTCTCATAATCAAAATTCCATCTGAAGCAATAACCTAACTAGGGAGTTTCAAACCTCAACACATATTCCTAGGGGCTTTAAATCCACCTTCATAGCTTTAATTCCCAAAGGTCCAGCCCCAAAGACTATGGTAGATTTTAGGCCGGTTAGTTTATGCAACGTTTCCTACAAAATCCTTACCAAAGTTATAGCTAATTGAATGAAGGAAATTTTACCTATAATCATTGATATGAGCTAGGGAAGCTCAGTTCAAGGAAGATCAATATTATATGGGGTAATCACTGTCCATGAAGCTCTCCATACTATAGCACAGACTAAGAAAGTGGCCATGGTGCTAAAATTGGATATGAATAAAGCATATGATAGAATTAATTGGGAGTTCCTAGATGCAATATTATTAAGATTTGTCTTCCACCCTCAAAGGGTCAGACTTATTAGAGGGTATATTTTGAAACCTTGGTTTTCGGTATTGGTGAATGGGTCAACTACAGGATAATTTTATAGTAGAAGAATATTAAGGCAAGGATGTCCCATAAGCCCAATGCTTTTCATCATCATGGCATAGGCTTTAGGAAGAACCATTAAAGTTGCTTTTGTTGTAGGACTCATATCTAGGATAAAGGCGACCTCTTCAAAAAACCCTATAACCCACCAAAACTTTGTGGATGATATGTTGATGCTAACAATGGCTTCAGTGGTTGAGGCAAGAAGAATCAAATACATTCTCAAGATGTATGAGGAAGCGGTTGGATAGAAAGTGAATTTCAATAATAGCAAACTCTACTTCCTTAACACTCCCATTCCTAGGCAAACCAAGATTGCTAGGATTTTGGAATGCCCCATAGCGAACCTCCCCACATCTTACTTAGGCTTGCCCCTTTTTTCTAGGAACCCGATGGTAGCCATGTGGAATAATGTGCTGGAGAGGATCCAAAAAATGTTGGCTGGTTGGAAAGGACATTTACTAAAGCATCCCAGTATAGTTTTTATCTATGTTTCGAGCTCCAAGCATGGCATATATAAAAATTGAGCAATTTAAAAAAAAAATCCTTTGGTTAGGGATGAAAGATAAAAAAAGGATCCATTTGGTAGGATGGAGCAAAGTGTGCAAATCCAAGGTAAATGGGGGGTTAGGTCTGAGGAGAGTGTCTCATCTCAACACTGCGTTGTTAGCTAAACAAGCCTGGTGGCTGTTGACAAACATGGAGAACGAATGGACAACCATAGTCAAGAGGAAATACCTTCAAGGAATGAACTTCCTCAATGAGAATCTGTTGAATAGGGAATCATATTTTTGGAAAACAATCCTAACTAGAAAATATTTGGTCAAGAAAGGGCTTAGAAGGATTTTAGATAATGGGAAAAATATTAATTTTTGGAAAGATAGGTCGGCTAGATCTGAGGCTTTATCCCAGAACCCCCACCTTGCTAGGATCAAAGAGTAGATGGAAAAATCTTTAGGATAAATGGTGGCAGATTTCATAATGCATGACATGATTATTCCCATATGGAAATAAATTAGGGTGTAGAGTTTTTAAGCTAGTTTGAAGAACTTCAAAATATCTTAGGTCAGTAGATTATCCCCATGATGGAAGTAGAAGATCATATATCATGGTTAGAGATGGAGAGTGGAGTATTCATGATTAAATCTATACCTACAACCTACTCCTAAATATTGAGGATAATCAGATTCAACCACATTTGGTCTGGATCAAGAGTTTGATCCCTAAAATATCATTTTTCACCTGGCTTGTGATCCAATGAAATATTCTTACCATTGACAACATGCTTACAAAAGGAATGATTATTGCTAACCGGTGTTACATGTGCAGGGCAGAGTGGGAATCGGTCCAACACCTCTTTTTAGAATATCTGGTGTCAATATCTATCCTTGATGGAATTTTACAAGCCTTTAGGAACTCCTGGGTTAAACTGGATATAATTACCGAAGCTTTCCAACAATGGCCTCATCCTTTTGTGAGCCCAAAACTTAAGTTTTTTTGGAAGGTTTGTTGGCACCACTTCCTTTGGAAAATTTGGTTAGAAAGGAACCATAGAGATTTTAATAATTCCAAGCATAGTCCTAAGACCATCCTTAACATGATCCTTGCCTTTGTGAAAGAGAATATTAGTATCCTATTTGTAGAACATCATGTAGTTCCTCCCTTGGAAAAGGAAATTGCTCTTTCCTTAGGTATCCCTCCTGATGAGATAGCCTTTAATCAAAATCCCAATCCTAGAAGTGGCATCAGTTGGGAGCCACCCCCTAGAGATTGGTTTAAGTTGAAATTTGATGGTGTGGCTAAGGAGAATCCTGGATAGGCTGGGGTAGGAGGAGTGGTTAGAGATCATCAAGGAAACCTGGTGATGGCTATTACTGAACCTCTAGGAATCAGAACCAATAATGAGGCGAAAGCACAAGCGCTTTGGAGGGGATTGCAGGTGTCCTAGGATATCCAAGGCAAGTTTATGGTAGAATGGGACTCAATGATCATTATTAACCTCTTAACTAATGGCAAAAAATCTCCTTGGAGGATTGAGGCTATCATTCATGAGGTGAGGATCCTTTTCGAGGTAAGACAATATCAACTAGCTCGACATGTGTTCTGTGAGGTCAACAGATCTGTAGACAAACTAGCCAATATTGGAGTTGATGCTAGTAGTTTGACTATGTATGTGATATGTACCACATGAAATAGAATATATCCTTCACAATGATAGACAATCCATTGCTTAAGGTGGGTAGTGGAAGGGGGTACTACTCCCACATGGCCCATGATTGCTATGGGGGTTCTTTACCAATACAATTAAGCCTGAAGGTTTTAAATCTATGGGTAATGCTGATAGAGATCTTGGGAGGGGCTAGTGTGGAAAATGCAAGGTTGAGAATCCAAGACAAGACAAGGCATGTACAACCCCAAGGTAAAACACTCATGATTGAAGGTGGCATCGAGGTGGAAGGACGAAGATCATTGGCCATGTTTATGGTGTTCATGAGGTGATTCATGGTATGTGCATCCCCATCATGTGGAAAATGTTAAACATAGCCAAGCATTCAAAGAAAATGGATTCAAATCACGGTGACTTTGGGCAGGCGGGAATGCTAACAAGATGGATAGGTAAGACCAACTGGCATGAGATCCAAGTGGAGGATGATAAGTGGGCATTCCCTACATAGGAAGCACCTGTCAAGGAAGGCATAGTCAAGGATGTGACAAATGTGAAGATAGTGAATCTGACTCATGATGATAAGGAGCTTGTTGGAATGTTGACAAGGCTAAAATACAAGGCCAGGTGGTAGGTGATACAAGTGGAGAAAAATAGGTGGTCCTTTCCAATGCATGGCACTCCTATTATGGAAGGCATGGTTAAGTGTGCAACAAGAGTGGTGGTGAATCACAACAACATGAGGTGGGTTGAGGAAAATTGGCAAGAGATCCATACGAAGGAATATGGATGGTCCTTTCCTATGTTTGGCACTCTTAACAAGGAAGGTATCAACACACATTAGAAAAACTATAAGTTCTACCACCTTTCTAACATGGGCAAAGCTGAAGTATTATGGAGCACAAACCAGTGTGAGATTGATAAATCTACTCGGAAGAAGCCTGTTAATAACATAATGGTGTATGTAGAACCTAGCATGGTCATAATGGAGCCTATTACCCAGGCCATCCTCACTAAGCGTAGGTTCACTCAATTTTTTGACTTATTCTCAGGGGCAGAGGATGATATCACCCAGGTGGTGATGGATACTTGGGAATATGGGAAGGTGGAGATTCAGGGAAGAGATATTGTTATTGATGTCAACATGCTCATGGTTGTGACAGGGCAAATGGTGAGAGGATGTTCCATCCATCGTCAAAAGCATCACTGGGAGGTTGAGTTGAAGGAATTCAGAGATAACCCCAAAATATTTAAGGAGGCTAAAAATGGGCTGACTAGAATGGAGTTGCCCACCCCATGGAATGGGGTTATGAAAAACATAATGGAATTTTTCACAGCGGAGGATCCCAAAAAGACCTTGTTAATTTTCCATTACACGTTTGTGAATTATTTTTGGGATGTCAACCCGATAAGTATCCCCCAGTTTCTTATGAACTCTATGAATTATACTATCAATGCATGTCACAGCAAGAGAGTGGGGGAGCCTGATGAGCTCAGGGGTGAGAGATAGCCTAGGCACTATCAAGCCTACCTCTGTGTCTTTGACAAAGAAGAGAGTGGGGGAGCCTGTAAGTAGAGGAGGGATGACAAAGAAGAGACTGAGGATCGAGGAACCCACAATGAGATCATCCATGAGGCTAAAAAACAAATAAATTCAAGGGAGCTCCAAAGCTAGTGTGAGCGACATGGAGGAGGAGGGACCTACAATCATGGTCCTGAAATGTTTCGTTCTTATATCCTACGCCAACATCATTAACTAGATGCAGGAGGTCCATGACACCTTGACTCAGGTGTTCTTCAATGAGGGGTACATTCTGAAAGTGGATGTCAAGTATGATGAGGATGAGAAGGAAGAGGAGCTCAAGGAGGACATCGAATATGATACTTAAAGTTCCTCAGGCCTTAGCGGTCTTATTTTTGGCTTACATTTTGTTCATTGGAAGTGCTCCTCTCAAGGCAAAAGCCTATTTTTCAATGTCTTGTTTTCAGATACGATGGAGGTTTGCTTACTTTTGTCTCTTTTTTTAGTTGGTAGGACTAGTGTTTGCTTCTCCTTGATAACTAGGAATTTAGAAAGGCCAGAAGTAGTAAAGGACAAAGAATCCTTAGGATGGCAAGGATCCATAGTGTCAGCATATGGCTGATTTCTATCAAAGGTTTTGGGTCAACCTGCAAAACTTGGTAATTAATGAAGTATTTTACTTACCAAAAAAAAAAATTAGGGGTTTCTTTCTTTAATTACTTTAGCTAGAAAGGCATAAAATTTACCTTAAGTTAAAATATGAAGCAATCAAAGTGCGTTAATTAAATAAATAAAAACTAAAAGGCACGACACTGCTACTACCTTTATTAAATAAAAATCAAATCCAAGAAACCATAAAATAAAACACAAAAAATTGGGCACTTAGCAACACAAGGAAGAAAGAAACAAATCCCAATTCATAGCAACTAAATAACAAGGAAAGATAACACTAGCCACCTACAATAAACATTAAACTCGCTAGTGAACCAACTTAGATAATGATCTCCAATGTAGATTACCACTCAAAATCTCCCTCTACCAGGTCAAATAATGGATGGCAGCAATCCAAGAGAATAGATCAAGTTTAACATCTAAGAGCTTCCAACTTATAGGTTGGTAGAACATTACACAACTATAAAAGACCCCACTGGGTTGCAAGCCCCAAAGTAACTGGCACACAAGATGATATCCAAGAAGGAGGGTGCACACAAGAGAGAAACCAATAGAAAAATATAAAACCAACAGCTAACAGAACTTAACCACATAGCAAGGATAACCTAAAGGTACAACAAAGGAGAAGAACACAAAAGCAACAAGGTGAATCATTCAAACCAAGGTGCAATCGACATAAAATTCAAAAACCACATACTGATTAAAATAACCAATCACATGTAGTAACAAAAAACAAAAGTAAATATCATCTATTTGCCAACCTCAAGTAGCATCTAGACTCCTTAAGCTTATCTCCACTTCTCCAATGGGACATTGTGCTCCTTATTTAGCCTTCCCACCACTCGAGTTCACCTCCCTTTCATGCTAGCTCAAAAATTGGTTGTCATCATCTTTAATAAGCATAAGGAGGGAGGACCTTAGTCATGCATGGAGTTGAATACCTTGTAACATCCAAGAAGGCCTTATCATAAGAGACATTTACCACCCTGGTAACTATTATGGTGGCACGCCCCTTAATGAGCTAGACTTATGCTCATTAAATCCAAAATCTTTAAGATACCATTAAAATTATAGCTTAACCAACACATCAAATAATTTTTTTTTTTTTTAATTTCTCTTATTTAATACTTTACTTATCTAAAGCATTAAATCTATCCCACCATCAATATATTAATTCTAACTATAGGAAAACAAAAAAAATATTAATAGAGCTTAAATAAAACATAGACAAACATAAATATGCACTCATCAATGCTTCACACCATTGTTTTATCCTCAAATGGATGATCTCCTTTAAGATACGCTAATGTTGTCATCGACCAATTTTAAGGAGGCTCATTGCAAGCAACTTTCTAGGCCAACGATGTGAATCATGGAAATAAAAAAAATGCAGTGCATCTACATGAAGAGTAATTTTTCTTGTTACTCTAAGTTATTTATGAGTAAGCCATAATCATCATTTCCATATATATCCTTCATGGTAGGTGGTTTACCCATAATCCTACCAAGAAGAAGGTATATGATCCTCCACCCACAAATACATCAATAATACCATGTTCCATGTTTAAAGAAAGCAATAATTCCATTATTTAATCATCATGAAAGAAACTATACCATTACATAATCACATAAAGACATAGTTTATTTTCTACAAAAATTCTACCAAGGAGGGGTGTTACACCATTGCCATAGTTAGAGGTAGATGGGGATGAGGCAAATGAGGAAATTGAGGTGGCAGATACATATGATATTGGGATGATCCTATACTATGATAATTGGTGGGTAACACAATAATGGGATTCCAAAAGGGTGACCCAAAAATGTGAGCCTAGATGGTTGATAGAGAGGATGGAAAATATGGATGTTGTAGACAATAAGCAGGTATGGATGTGGTGGGTAAGGTAGAGGAACCACTAATATAATGATTATGAGTAGATAGTTTGGGAGGCTCACTTAGAGCAATGGAGGTAGATTAGGATGTAGTAGATATCTAGGTAGAGCAATATAGCCTATGAGAGGAGCTAGGTTAGATGGTAGTGAGGTTTGGGAAGGTGAAGCAACACTGGGATTTACTAGTGTCCAAGAGGGAGGAGTGGCTAGGAGGGAGAGAGGATGAGATGAGTGAGAGGCATAGGCTACTGTGGATACTAGCATAGTTGTAGGAGTATATATTAATGGTGATGATCGAGCAATATGAGTTACATAAATAGGTAGAGATGGGTTTGGTTTGAGAGAGAGGCTCTATGCCAAGAGCTATATGTAGCAAAGGTAAATAAATATTGAATAATAGTTGAGGTGGAGGAAATATAGAGGCTAGTGAGGCACTACAGATAAAGTTAGCTGGAGTCAAGAAGAGGCAACGATGAGCCAAATTTGATCAATGAAGGCCATGTCACAACGATGATTGGAGGTGGAGATATTAATGTATATGAAGGATATCTTGATTAAGGAGGGATTGGATGTCCCTTCATAACTGACATTGATAGGGTCATAGCAAATCTTTGCTAGTGGACCCTCAAGTAGTGTGGTGAGGCCATTGGTCAAAGAGCCAAAATACCTCATTAGCTTTAGGTGTTGGAGCCTCTCTAGGGGACAAGAAACAGGGATAATGGAGTGGTATTAGATTGAGACAAGAGGGGGGTTGATACTAGTAGTGGATGGCCTTTAGGTCTAATGTGGTAATTATGTGACTACAATTTTATAGGTCATTAGGCCATGATGATGTAGCCTATGCGCCTAACCTTATTATGATGTATGAGATGCTTGTGATATGATATATATACATATTTTGTGCAAAATTGCTAAGTGTTTTTTATGATGATATGATGTGAATTTATGATGATGTATGATGATGGATTTATTATGATGTATTATGATGTGTGGATGGATATAGTGATTGAAATGAGATGCATGTGATGAATACTTGTGATGGATGGTTTGAATGATGAAATTAAAAATGTGGCTAACATGAAATATAATGGTTATAAAATTATGAATGCAATAGTATGGAAATATAAATGCATGTTTGATTATCACCTAAAAATGCTTAACAATGCATCACTTACTCATGAAGTGACTGATTAATCAAGGGTATCAACACAATGGTACTAACATAACTTGCAAAATGAAATGGAGTTAATGTGATACTATGGATATAGGAAATGAATAAACTATAAGAACAAAGGTGGCATGAATTTTCATTTCATCTATCCTAGGAAGGAAGGATCGATAAGTGATTTTAGGAAGCTCAAACACCCTAGTGACATTGATAAAACTCATATACTGATCAAATAGGTGCTTGAAGATATTAAGACAAACCAAATGATTTAAATTTCTCAAAGACCAATGTGTGTGCAGTGATGTTTATTTTCTATTTTGAATGAGGTAGGATTGACCATTTGTAACTCAAACCATTATAAGCTAGTTCATCCATGAGCATACATAGGTCTATACAAAATAAGGTCACTAATGTGATAGACATGTCACCACACGAGGACATACTCCACTGCTAGTCAAGCATCTATAGCCCTGATGGAGATAGCCCCATAATCCTTCGATGTTTATACAATACCAATAATGAATCTATAGCCTCGATGGAGACATTTAAAATTTCCTAGGATCCATGATAATTGATACAACTAATCATGATGACTCTTTTTTTGCTTCTATTTTTTTTTGTGCAAGATGGATCCTTGGGATCAAATTATGGCATGATAATATGAGAAAGGGAAACCATTCAATTTATGGATACAATTCATCATTTAAAGTGTCATATGATATGGCATGGATGGTGGAAACTTGGAAAAAAAAATTGATGATGTGCAAGAATGCTCAGGATCAATGCATTCATCCTCACTATCCTCCTTGAGGCCAAGGGTAATGCATTGAAATAATATTTGAGAAGGTTGATTGGAAAATGCTGATCATATCTTAATCTTGATTTATCTAGAAGAGGTTAGGAATGAGGATCCAAATTATTTTGCATTCCTTGCTCCTAGTGTCTAAGACCACATCCTCGCCAATTGAAATGATGGAAATACCTCATGGTGAATGAGAGGTTATCTAAAAAGTTTTTGTAGCTAAAAATAAGTCTTTGGAATATTTATTAAGAGGTATATCTAAGAATTTATTCTCCCATACATGAAATTTTTATGGTTAGAGGAAGAGCCCATAGGTACAATAACATTGATGGTTAAGGGGATGTGACTAGGGCAACCAAAATCCCTAACTGATTATATTATTGGAGGTAAAAATGTGACATTATGTATAAGGTATTCTCCTATGCTAGGAGTGGCTATATGTATAATGATATAGGGTGTCTGAGATGAGAGCGTTGGATAGGGGGATGAGTATGACAAATCCTTATTTCCCAAGGAAGTGGATTGGGATGTGAATGATGGAAAAATGAGAGTGTGTATCCCTTGATTCATGTCAAGGATAGTCGGATGCACCTTAGATGAGTTTGGAGGTGGGGGTGGATTAGGTGTCATAGAGGAATATATGGTTTGGGATGTACATGTGGGCATAGGTATGGGGGAGATAGAAGGGGCAACGATGGTAGGAGTGAGGATGGTAGTAGATTTTTTGATGGTGGAGGTGATGGGTGTTGGTAAAAACATTGGTTAATCTATGGTTTAATTTCTTTCCTCCATTTAATTTATCAACCCAAGACAAATCATAAAGTTGTGAGTGTCATGCACAGTATATTCCTATAGTGTGGGGAACGATTTCCTCTATACCTATTTAGTTTGGTGGGGGGTGTTTGTACATTTTGATTTCAACCAAACCAAATAAAATAAAGTGCAAACAAATAAATAAGTAAACTAAAAATAAAGCCAAAATTAAAGTGCAATAAATAAAAGTAGAAAAAATAAACACACAATTAAATTAAAATAAATATGGAAATCTAACTATTGAAAATAAATAACAAAAATTAAAATGGGGAGGACTACTACAGGGAGTGGGTGCCCAGGCTCCCGTAGATAGTCCGCTCGACTAATTACGTAAATATTTCTTCAAGCAAATAAGAGTATTTGCAACTCTTAATAAATTATATAGAAAAATAAATAAAGTAATTCTCTGTGTATTTTATTATCTCCTATATTTTTTTGTCCCGTGTTCTTATATAGACATAGCTAGATCTTGTTACAATAATAAATTGATCTATTTCGATCATGTAGCATGATTTTATATAATCATTTACACACAAATATTATTCTCCTCTATTTAAAAGCATGTCCATTCACGTAAAAGGATAAATATAGTAATCCTTAGGTGTACATAACAATCTAATCCTGGAAATAATGTTTTAAAAGCTTTACATAGTCAACCGATCAATCAGTCAACTTTTAATACTTAGAATAAAATTACTTTATTCTATTATAATAATAAAAATCTAATATACATAAGCATACAAATATTTCTCCTTTTATCTTTTGTGCAACAACCTCCTTAGAAAGTGCATGGTCACTTGGTCAATCGGTCAACATTGGTCAACTAGTCAATGTTGGTCAACTAGTCAACGTCAACTTGGTCAATCAATCAACATTGACTTGGTCAACCGGTCAACTCATCAATGGGAGTCAGGAACTGAAAATACATCGGGAAGTAGGTGCCAAAAAATAGGTCAAAAAATAGATGCCACCAATAGTCGGGAAGCAGGCACCAAGAAATAGGTTGGGAAGTAGGCACCACCAACAGTCGAGAAGTAGCCACCACCAACAGTCGAGAGTTGGGCGCTCGCCTTCACAATTTATCACTATTATTTTTAATATATATCTGTGCATTGCCAATCCCAAATGGGATGTAGACTCAAAAATACCAGATTAATAGCAAAAACATGCCTTTACACACACTTTCCACTAAAAATACTAGTTAAGCATAATACTTTATTTTTTACCAATTATATGCAAAAGCTATATAAAAATACATTTTAAATTATAATTAAACCAATAATGATGCCCTTAAAATTATATGTAAAAATGAATATTTTTGGTGCTCATCATTCCCCCATGCTAAAATATTTGACATGTCCTCATGTCACAACCCCTCGGTATAGATTGTTTTGTAAAGAGTCAGGCACCTCTCGAGATTCAAGCGCCTCTTTTATTCCCCCATGCCGAAGAGTTGACATACCCTCATGTCACAACCTTTTGCCATGAAATTATGGGAGTCAGGCATCCCTTTCCCCCATGCTAAATATTTGACATACCCCCATGTCACATTCCCCTGGTACAGGTGTTTTTTTTTTAAATATTCTTGGGGCAATGAAATTCTTCTCCTGTCTGAGGCATGCCATGTGGTTGAATTATGATGGGAGAATTAATAATGAGAAATATAGGGACATCTATTGGTATTAACATAGAAATAATTTTTAAAATAAATTTGCATATAATTAATAAAAAACTTAGTACATACTTGGGTGAATTTTGTAGATCATGATATGTACAATGTTGAATGGTGTGAAATGTCTACATGCGGCCTAAAATTGTGATGTCTCAAAAAATGCAGTTGTTGTGACATTGATGTATCTTGGAGATAATATATATATATATATATATATATATATATATATATATATATATATATATATATATATATATATTTCTTAGTCCATCATCTGTTCCATGGGAGGAAGCATGACTAGAATAGATCTTCCATTGAAACCAGGATGCGAACAACCAACACGATAGGATATTCAAGTTGACTCGTGTAGTCCACATCTCTACCAAAGCTTCTTTAGGGGGTTGCATTTAACAGTCGGTCCAAAATATTTTGAACAAAACTATCACTCCATCCATGTTGTTTTCTCCATGCACTACACCAAACCAACAATTTGAATGATCATTCCTAGACACCATCACTGCAACCAAATAGTCAAATCATAGCCTCTATGGAAAACTATGAGGTATTTTCTCCTATGGGAATTAAATTCACAGACATCATCCAAACAAAAATTTACATGATGCCTGAAATTAATTTCATGTTTTCCCAAAAAATTTCCTCCAATGGCATTATCCATAATTTTTCTCAAATGACTTTTAAAGAATTTTCCAGATTTTTTTTTTTAATTTTCCATATTCTGGAATTTTCCATAATTTTTTCATAATTTTCTAGATTCTAGAATTTTCCTATAATTTTTTTATATTCTGGAATTTTCCAAAAAAAATTAGATTCTGGAATTTTTCCAATTTTTTTTTTAATTTTCCAGATTCTGGAATTTTCTAGAATTTTTCAAATTCTGGAATTTTTTTATTCAGAAATTTTCTTCTTCCAGGTCATCATTGGGAGTGAAAATTCCAACAAATGTCATTTCATGTCTGTAGTTTGGTGAAGCACGTACAGATGTGAAAACTTTACAGAGAACCAAGCCTTTTAATAAATGTGCTCAACTCCCACTTTGATGTAGATCTATAGTAAAATATCTCCACCTCTATTGGTGTTGATGTGCAATGACAATTCTCCACTTAAAGGCAAGTGTGATATCTCACCTGCTTTATTTTACTACCACTGGTTAGATATTTCTCATTTCCCTTTTGAACCAAGCTGGTTCTAGGGAAAGAGGATACTCTCTACCAACAAGTAGCAGAAAATAAAACACTTCTCAATAGAAGATTCTAGCTGGCTAAAAATGGGCTATTCTTTTTTTTAGGCATCACTTCTTCCTGGTGGAAGATTGACACAATTTATCGATGCCTTCCTCTAGGTTGGAAGAAGGTACTTATACACTCATTTGATTGTAGGTACTATCTCCCTAGTGGAAAATAAGTGTCTTTTTTCGCATTGTTGCACTCCTAGCAGGGCATGAGATGCTTGTATATGTTAGGCCTAGTTTAATTTGGCTACCTACAGATTGTATTCAATGCTATGTCTTGTAAAACTACACACACAAAAGTAGAAAAATAGGAATCATGGAACCTATGCCTGATAGGCCTAGGCTTCCTACGCTGCCTAAAAATTGCATTCAGGGCACGATTTTCTACAAAGCAAAAAGAAAAACTATGTTAAGCAGGACATATTCCATGCTATTTTTTTTTTAAGTTGGGAAATAATTCCCAACCAAAGGGAGGATTTACATAGTTTTTATTTTTTTCACGTATTTCCCCCTCATTTTTTCAATGAATGTGTGACCATTCATCAAAATTATTGGTATGGTATGGGATCTCCCCCATGCCGATGTTTGATCGAATCTTGCAAATGTGAGGCGGTTGTAAATGAAGCCCATTAAATGTTACTTGAACATCATCTTGGCACTCTACTCTGCTCTTGGTGTAGCATCTCTAAATTTTTTCTACCATATTCTCAGGTTGTAATAGTCGTGCACTTTGTAGCAAAAATTTTCCCAAGTTTCACAAACACCTTAGGCTGGAAGTCTTTCACTTGATCAAGGTTACTTAGCCTACCTTTGGGTGCTTGTGTTGTTAAGGTAAACTTTTCTTGCTTCACTTGTTTGGACTGGATGCTACACGATCAAAATACATAAAACAGTTCGTATAGTGCTATTATGAACTCCACGCATAAATCCCACTTTATGAAATCTTCATAGACATCTCTTTATTCATCTTCTCCATACTTCATGTTGTCCTGCAAAAATTAAAAAATCTAAATTAAAGTAAAATTCTAAACTAATAACATAAATAAAATTTTAAAATATATATATTTTTTGAACAATGTGTTATTGGTGGCAATAATGAAGGTGGGGTCTCCCCCATGCCTACAATTGAACTAGTCTCTAAAAATTGAGGACTATGATAAGTTTTTTTAGTCTGGTCAAAAAAATTAAAATGACTAAATTTTCATTTGTCTTATCCTCTACTTCATCAACTAGCATGATATTTTACAACATGAGAAAAAAAAATTCTTTATGGCCTCAAAACCAAATTCTTCCAACTCATTGGTAAATTTGTGCAGGTAGATAAATGACTATTTTTTTTTTCAATAAAAAAATAGCAGTATTCGAAAAAATACATGCTAGTTTCTGATTCACCAGGTCACCTTAAGTGCAAGTGAAGAGCATACTCCTAGCAATATGTTCTTTTTAAATTTTGCTCTTTTTTTTAATGTCTTTTTCCTGCTACTAATGTCAACATTTAAAATTTACCCATATGTTGAGAAATTTTAAGCCTATATATTTTTTATCATTAAAAATAAGCTTCTTGAGGCATAATTTCATAATGGTTTCCATGTAAATAAACACATTCCTAATAGTTTGACAATAAAAGTTTTCAATTGTTTCATAATATCAAATGAAGGTTGTGCCATTTCTCTAATTTCTTGAAACCATTAAGAATACAGTGGAAATCCTTCATTGTTTATTTTTTTATTTTTCAACAACATAATTTATTTTTACTTCTACACTTAATATGGTACATCAGGTTCATTCCTATATTTACCTGATAAGCTGGTAAATTTAAACTGTTGCCTATGGGATTCAGCTCTGGTTGTGCTGACAACTATTTTGGCCTTGTAAAAAGGCCCATGGTGGACTCATGCTTCTCAAGTAGAGGATCTACAGGTAAGGTAATCTGAATGTAATTTTCAAACTGACTGACCTATGGATCATACACTACAGTTTTGACACTCCCCAAAAATGGTTCCAAAATATTGGTTAATCTACGGTTTAATTTCTTACCTCCATTTAATTTGTCAACTCGGGACAGCTAGTAAACTTGTGAGTTCTATGCACAATATATGCCTAAATTTGGGGAATGAGTTCTTCTATACCTATTTAGTTTGGTGGGGGGTGTTTGTGCATTTTGATTTCAACCAAACCAAATAAAATAAAGTGCAGAAAAATAAATAAGTAAACTAAAACTAAAGCTGAAAATAAAGTGCAAGAAATAAAAGTACATAAAATAAACACAATTAAATTAAAATAAAGCTAGAAATCTAACTATTGAAAATAAATAACAAAATTTAAAATGGGGAGGACTATTGTAGGGATTGGGCACCCAAGCTCCCACAGATAGTCCGTTTGACTAATTACATTAATATTTCTTCAAGCAAATAAGAGTATTTGCAAATCTTAATAAATTATACAAAGAAATAAATAAAGTAATTCTTTGTGTATTTTATTATCCCATGTATTTTTTTGTCCTATATTCTTATATAGACAGCCAAATCTTGATACAATAATAAATTGGTCTATTTTGATCACGTAACATGATTTTTTATAATCAATTACACACAAATATGATTATACCCTATTTAAAAATCATATTTTTTCACCTAAAAGGATAAATATAGTAATCCTTATGTGCACATAACAATCTAATCCTAGAAATAATACTTTAAAAGCTTTACATAGTCAACCAATCAACCAGTCAACTTTTAATACTTAGAATAAAAGTACTTTATTCTATTATAATCATAAAAATCTAATATGCATAAGCATACAAATATTTCTCCTTTTATCTTTTGTGCAACAACCTCCTTAGAAAGTGCATGGTCACTTGGTCAACTGGTCAATGTTTGTCAACTGGTCAAAGTTGACTTGGTCAATCGATCAATGTTGACTTGGTCAACCGATCAACTCATCAATGGGAGTCAGGCACCAAAAATAGGTCAAGAAGTAGGCACCAGGAACTAATTCAGGAGGTAGGCACCACCAAAATTTGGGAATCAGACACTAGGAAATAGGTCAGGAAGCAAGTGACACCAACATTCAAGAAGTAGGCACCAAGAAACAAGTCGAGAAGCAGGTGCTACCAACAATCAGGAAGCAGGTGCCAGCAAAAATCGGGAAGCAGGCACCACCAATAGTCGAGAGTCGGGTGCTTGCCTTCACCATTTACCATTGTTATTTTCAAGATGTCTTCATGCATTTCCAATCCCAAATGGGATGTAGACTCAAAAACACCATATTAGTAGCAAAAACCTACATTTACACACACTTTCCACTAAAAACACTAGTCAAGCATAATACTTCATTTTCTACCAATTATATGCAAAAGCTATATAAAATACATTTCAAATGCTAATTAAACCAATAATGATACCCTTAAAAGTATATGCAAAAATGAGCATTTCTGGTGCTCATCAATGGGAGCATAGAGAGCCCTATGATGGTGGTTGGGATTAGTGAAAGGAGTAGAAGGGTGTGATTTGGATGGATATGGTGGGGGTGATTGATGAAAGGGTTTGGAGGAGGAGTATTATGTGGTATGGGTGTGATGTGTGGGTTCGGGTATGGAGGTCTAGCCACTGAGAATTAATGAGGGGTATAAGGAGACTATAGAGGATGAACAAATTGGGGACAAGGTTCAATTGCTTGCATGTTAGAGGAAGGGTGAATGGTTGAAAGTTGCAAGAAGGATAGGAAGAGGGTGAGTAGTTTTGAGGAGGAATATGTGAATAATATGAAGAAGATGGGTGGTTTTGATATGGTATTAGATGATGGGTTTGGTTGGTTCCCAAGGATGAAGAAGGAGCAATCATATTAGGGAAGATCAAGTGGTTGGGTTGTGGATTGGGTATATGTTGTACATGTGAGGGAGTGTGAGATGTTTTTTAATGGTAATATGGGATGAGGAAGAGATAGGTGAGGTAAAAATATGTTGAAGGTATGGGAGACTCATGTGGGTGTGTGACCATATGATAATAATTGAACAATATATTATCTACCAGAACATAGTAAATGCAACCCTCATGTGTGTATCTGATCCAATGGTACAAATTTGAGGGTACACACCATATATATCATATCCATGATATGCCAAGGAGTACATTGTATTGCATCTTTCCATCCAATACATGACATAGGGTGTGGATATTTTGGACCTCTACTTGAATTGGAAGTATGAAAGTTCCTAACATTGAGCATAGGGTATTATTAAATGCTCACATAGTGAAGGTAGAATCAACGATATGAGTGGGTTTAAGATTTGATATGCTTGAGGGAATTTTATATGATGATGTTAATGGAAGATCCCATGTCAATCAAGACACGTTTAAAAAAAATATTTTCAATATAGGCCATGATGTGCAAAGGTGGATCTGGTTCTTCCATCGGGATAGTCTTAATCTTGGTGTCATAAAACATAATGGTTGATGAGATGCAATTTTTAATGTTACCCATAAAATTAGAAAATGTATTAGAATCATGTGTTTTTAGCTCTATGGATTTGAGGATATCCATTAATGCCTCTTTATGGGGATGATTGTTGGATTAAATTATAGATCAAGAGCTTAGCTAATACCATTTTGAGGCTATGGGTAAGCCTACTTTTGAGATGAATTATTGGTTGAGGTTGAGGCATGGTGACTTGCACTAGCAAAGGTAGAAAATTTTATGAGGATGATGTATTTTAAGGGTCATTTGTTTGTGCAAGTGGATCTGGATATCGTTAATTTCTAGTGACCACATGAATCATGCTAACAAAACACTAATAATTGGGGATATTATTGACATGATTAACTTGATTTAGTTGAGAGGTAATTATGGTGTCTCCATTATCTAGTTGTACTATGCCATGTTGTGATAATGGATTTTGATAGATAATCAAATTTTTATTAAGGGGGACAAGAGGGTTGTCAACTTTGATAGATCTCTTATCAATCAAATCCTACACTTTGTGCTTAAGTTGGATGCACCTATCAATATCATGACCCTTCTATTGATGAAAAATGTAGTAAGGATCTTCTCTATACTCTCTTCCTCTAGTTTTTTTTTTTAATCCTTAGGTCTCACCTTGGGTAAGGATATCAATTGTGCATCCATAAGTTTTTGAAATATTGTGGACAAAGGCTCTGAGAGAGGTATGAAATTGCATTAGGGCTATTGAAGGTATGCATCCTGATAGGTGAATTAAACAGGATTTTGAACTTAGGAGGGAGGTGGCATGGTATTGAATGTTGGCTATGGTGGTAGATAAGAGGGTTATTTTTGTGGGACTTGAGGTTATTGTGGGGGAGGTGGAGTGGTCGGGCTACTCAACACTACTTGGTTGACTTGGGTAAGCTTGGAGTGATTGTTTTTGTTTTTGTCCTTAGAATTTTTGTCTAGTCATTATTTATTTTGAAGTTTGATCTCTCCTTATTGAATTTTGATATCCTAAATAATTTTGGATTGAGTTAGGGCTTTCTCAAGAGTTTGATATTGTTGGAGTTGAAGAAGGAAGGATATTGATTTGGAACAACTCTGAGTGAACATCCAAGTTAGATCAGTGATTAGGATAGATAAGGGTAACTCAGTTAGTACTTCTCTCTATTGATTGACATATGCTATAATATATTACATTATTTGATATATGAAAGTTTAAGGGTCAGTTAGTACTTCTCTTTATCAAAGGTTATTTGTAAATCTATATTATGAACTCATGGTTCCATACTTTATTGTACATGTTTTTATGTTATTAAGAACTATTATATTTTGCTTCATATGTATTTTCTCTTTCAACCAAGTAATTTGTAATCATATTTCATGTTTCTATAGAGTTCAATTGCTATCAGTGGTATTAGAGCTACAAGGGAATTTGAAATAATATTAAATAATGAATACTAGATATTGAAGGTTGCATATTAAAAAAGATGAAGAGACCTGAAAGATGTCAGATTGAAGAACTTCTAGATTTGAAAGATAGAAGTTGGAATATTGAAGATACCAAGGATAGGTCTCATTGAAGCTTTAAGGAGAAGAATTGTAGAAGTGGCCATTGGAGAAGTTGAGAAGAAATCTAGAGGAAGAAAAAAATCTAACAAGGAGAAGTTTTTGATAAGAAGCATTTGGGATAATTGTCACCATCCAACAACAAGCCTAAGAGGAAGAATTTTTTGGCAAGAAGTTTGCCAAATTTTGGAGAAGGTTTTTTAATATCTCAAGACATTTAGATTCTTGAGGAAGAATACAATGAAGGAGATCAAATTTGAAATCAAAAATTGACAAGAATATTGAAGGAGAAGGGAATATTGAGAGGCCAAAATTTTGAGAAGTTTAAGGACAACCACAATATTTTTGAAGGTTGATTTGAAAAGGATAAGAGCACTAATTTTTGAGGTAGGAATTTAAGGGTTATAGGAGAATATATTGAAGGATAGAGCTATGATTTTGGAGAATTTAGGAACATATTTGAAAGATTTTTTGAAGCAAAGCACAAGAAAGTAAAGGTGCAAAACTTACAAGATCGAGATAGCAAAAGGGTGAATCAATAACCAAAGAAATTAGCTACAAATGGAGATAAAAAAGGTATGCATTTTTGGTGCTACATAAGTTTATTATCAAAGTATTAGAACCAATATACATTAAGTATTTGAGAGCACCACATTAGCTTTAATTAAAATATGAAGAAGGAAGTTGAGAAAGGAGTCTTCAAGAAAAAAGGGGATTGATAATATTTGTATCCCAGAATCTGCAGAATAGAACAACAAAAGTCTAAGTTAAATATTACTTGAAAAGGAGATATAAGAAGGGAATAACATTACTATTAAATTTTATTTTTTAGATAAAAAAAAGTACAGATTTATTAGAGTAAAAGAAATAGAGCAAGAGTATTGTTTCTATGCAAATTGAAGACCAATAAAGGGTTGAAATTAAAGTAGATCTTTAATTTTATAAATACACTAAGAAGAAATAGTCCAAGGTGAAGTGAAATTTTTTTTTTGGATTAGTGAAGCACCACCATAGCTCAAGGAAGAGCCACCTTCATTCAAGGGAGAGCCATCATCATTCAAAAAAAGCCACCATAGTCTAAGGAAGAACCACTATTGCTCAAGGAAGACAAACCACAGTCTAAGGAATCTCCCCTATTGCTCAAGAAAGAGCCACCACCATATAAGGGATATTCACTACCATCTAAGGAATATCCACCATTAGAAACATAAAGCCAAGCTATAATTTCATCCAAGGAGTCCAAAAAAACATAACTAAGATGTTTATGCAAAATAAGGTGAAAGAGCATATGTACAGGTGATAGAATATTTGAAAAATTAGGGCAAATTCCAAATATTAAGGATTGGAGGAGATGTTACATGTAATGGACATGTGTTAAGCATTTCTAGTATCAAATTGCACTAGGGCTTAAAGGAGATGTTAAAATCTTCATTGGAAGTGAGACACTTGCAAATAGTAATGCTCACAAAGTCATAATATCTTCAAACAAAGCAAAGCTATATTATATAAGTACGAGGAGAGTAAGAGAAACATTTTTGAGCATTCGAAGTATTTGAGTGCCATGTGGCACATGTAAAATGGAAGGTTAATAGGTTAAAGCATTTCAAGCACCCATAGCAAGGAAGATAATGCATTTCAAGGAACCAAATATAGTAAAGTGAAAGAGTATTTTGTAGAGAAGAATTGAAAATAGGAGAACATGCAAGCAGGTTAATTAATTAAATATTGAGTGGAAGTAAGAAGGAGATACACCACTTGGTATTGCAAGAGATATATGCAAGTTATATACAACAATAAATTGAAAGGGTCAAGGATTATAAATATGTTGCAACAACAAGGATAAGGTGGAATTTAGAGCACCTTTGTAAAGGTTGAAGTTGATTATTCTTTCCAAGGAAGCCAAAGTATAGAAAATATTTCTTACGTGCAACATTGAAAGGAGAGAACCTATTAGAAGATGGTCAAGCACTATTGACCAAGATAATTAACACATTCAAGGCTGAAGGTAATTCACTTTATTAAAATTTATTTATAAGCTCAAGATAGGAGGTATAAGGTGTTATAATTATTATTTTTCTAAGGTTAAAAGTGAAACTATTAATTTTGGAGAGATAAAAATTAATATTTTAAACCTTAGAAATCTAATTATTGCTATTAGACTTTTTTTTTAAGGTTTGAAATTTACATTGAAGAAATTGAAGGAATAATTTAAAGTTTTGTAATTTGATTATTTGCATTTACAAAACAATTTGAAATATTGGTAGTTTTATTAGATTGGAGTAATAAGGTTTTTCTAAATCAAATTAAATTTATAAAATTTACAAATATATTTTTATTGAATTTCTAAATTCCTAAGTTTGGAGGTATAAGGCTTTCAACTTCAAAACTAGGGTTTGTGAAATTTGGAACCAATAAATTTTATATACTTAAAATTTTATGGGACATAAGGTAGCATTAAGCATTATGGATTATTGGTATATAGATTCAGGAGCAAGTAAACATATGACAGAAAATAAAATTTTATTTGAGTCTCTACAAGGAAACCATGAGAAACTTTTTTACAATAGCAAATGGTAAGACTTATGTATTAAAGGGAATAGGAGATGTTCTAGTCAATCTAATAAATGAAAAAGGAATAATTAAGAATGTTTTATATGTTCATGTATTAACTTATAATCTAATTTTGGTCTATCAACTCATGGATCAAGATATGGTAGTAGAAATTGAAGTCATCAATGGAAGAAAGTAATTTCATATTGTAAAACAAGGAAAAATGATAGCTTCAGGGTCTTACAAGGCAAGTTTATTTATTCTAGAGACTACTACAAATCTTGCTCTCTTAGTTAAAATATCAGGAGCATTATGGCATAAATGTATAGGTCATACTAGTGCATCATCTTAAAATTAATGGTCAAATATCAAATGGTAAAAGAAATACCAAATATTTTTTGGGAATCTATAGTTTATCCAAAATGGTTAACAGGAAAACAACATAGAGTACTTTTTGAAATTCATCAATATAGATCCCAACAACCACTAGAATTGATATATACAGATTTATGCGGTCCAATGAATACTACAAGTATTGGTGGACATAAATATTTCCAATTATTTGTTGATGATCACATTAGAAAAATGTGGGTATGTTTCATGAAACACAAGTCAAAATCTTTCAGCTATTTCAAACAATTTAAAATTCAAGTGGAAAAATAATTAGGAAAGACTATCAAAACTCTTTGATCAGATAGAGGAGGAGATTTTGTGTCACAAGAATTTAATCTATTTCTAAAATAAAATGGAATAAAGAGACAACTTACTACAACATATTCACCACAATAGAATGGCATTGTAGAAAGAAGAAATAGATCTATAATGAAAATGGTCAAGTGTATGATAAAAGAGGCTCATCTTGATAATCAATATTGGGTAGAAGTAGTTAACACATAAATATATTTATAAAATATATTACATACAATAACACTCAAGAATATTACTCTAGAAGAAGTATGGTCAGGACAAAAACCAAATATTGAAATACTAAGGATTTTTGGATGCAAAGCTTATATGCATATTCCAAAATAGAAACAAATAAAATTAAATAAAAATGTATAGCTAGTATATTTTTTGGCTATGACAATGAGTCTATAGGATATAGAATAATTAATCCAAGTATGAAGAAAGTATATATAACTAGAGATGTAAATTTTGATGAAAAATCAAAACTAAAACTGAAGAAGAAAATAGTGATTTAGAAGTTTTTCCTAATTACTCAGAAGAAACTAAATTAAAATCCCAAGATGAAATAGAATCAGAGTCAAAATATGCAAAAACATCCACAATCACAGAAAATAAGGAACCAATATGGCTTAGGAATACACTTAGAGAGTCAAATTTGGACCAAATGCTAGATATTAATACTACAAGACTTCAAACTCATAGTCAAAGTAGAATGAATAAAGGGTTACTAAGTGTTACAGAATAACCAACCACAACACTTCAATATTTAAATAACTCACAATGGAAAATAGTTATGGAATCAAATATTTATCATTACAAAAGAATAAAACATGGAGTCTAGTAGAGTTACCTCCAGGAAAGAATATAGTAGGTTGCAAATGGGTTTATAAGATTAAGTATAGATCATATGGAACTCTTGATAAGTACAAAGCTTGACTAGTGGCTAAAGGATATACACAAATAGAGAAAATTGACTATGAAGAAACATTTGCACCAACCAGAATGAATACTATCAGAATAGTTTATGCTTTAACAGCTCATCATGGTTGGAAACTTCATCAAATGGATGTCAAAAGTGCATTTCTTAATGGTGATTTAGAAGAGGAAGTATTCATGTCTCAACCAAAAGGATTTTTTGTCAAAGGTAAATAAAATAAAGTTTACAAATTAAAAAAATACCTATATGGAGTAAAGTAGGCACTAAGGGCATGGAGCATAAATATCAATAATCACTTGTTACAACATAGTTTCAAGAGAGGTACTTTGGATCCAAGTTTATATATAAGAAAAGTTGGGAATAATATATTAATTCTCATAGTATATGTTGATAATATAGTAATTACAAGAATATCTAAAAATATTATAAATGAGATAAAGAAGGATCTTGGGAAGGCATTTGAAATGATTGATTTAGGATTTATGAATTACTATCTTGGTCTAGAAATTCATCAGAATATATATAGTATCACAATCACAAAGACAAGGTGTGCAAGAGCTTTACTGGAGAAATATAAGATGGATAATTGTAAACCTAAAGATACACCTATGGAACAAGGGTTTAAATTATTTAAAAATGATGGCACACCTTTAGTATCAACTATAGAATATCGTTAGTTGATTGGAAGTCATATATATTTAACCAACACAACTTGATTTAGTTTTTACTATAAATTATCTTTCAATATTTATTCAAGATCCTAGAGAAAGTCATTGAAAAGCTATAAAAATAATATTACAATATATCAAGAAAACTATAGATTACGGACTAAATTATATGAGAGATGTTAAAGAATTTTGTCTACAAGGATACTCAGATTCAGATTATGCAAGATCTATTGATGATAGAAAATCTATTTTTCAATACATTTTTTTTTCTTGGGTTAGGACCAATTTCATGATACATTAAAAAACAAAATACATTAGCACAATCATCCACTGAAGTAGAATATCATGCAACCAAAGATACAACTTGTGAAGCCTTATGGTTACAATATATATTATCCGATATAGGAATAAAAATAACTTCAACTCTAATCCATTGTGACAATCAAGGAGTACTCAATCTGATCAAAAATCCTATTGTACATGAATTAACAAAGCATATTGAAGATCAATTTCATTTCATCAGAGATCATTTTCAAAATCATCATCTTACCTTAAAGCATATTTCTATAGATGAACATGTTGTAGATATATTCACAAAATCTCTAGGCCAAAACAAGTTCTAAATTTTCATATATTAGTTATGCAAATCAAGAGAGGATCATCTCAAATAATGTACTATATGGGGCTATTAGAATATATTACATTATTTGATATGTGAAAGGTCAAGGGTCCTTTGGGAAAGATCAAAGGTCATTTGCAAATCTATATTATGGATGCATGGTTTCATAATTCATAGTACATTTTTTTACATTATTAAGAAGTATTATATTTTGCTTCACATGTATTTTCTCTTTTATCCAAGTAATTTATAATTAAATTTTATGTTTTCATAGATTTCTATTGTTATCACCATAATCAAGGATAGACTCATCATCAAATTTATGAAGGCTAGTGAGATCCATAAAGGTGGTCTTCTTTTTTATATTTAGAACAAAGCACTCTAAGGAGAGATTGGCCAGTTATTTAATTTTATACAAGTTGTGTTTTCTCAAATGGTTGTACTAATCTAAGGCTCCTCCCACAAGGAATAGTGAAACGATGTGGAGCATGAGAGGATCTATCACATTGATAAGATAGTAGACATTGATGAATGTGTTCATGTGATCTTGAGGATCCACTTTGCCCTTGAAATTTTCAAATTTAGGCATTTTGAATAGGGGAGGATATGGTAGTGATGGGACTGAGGGATTTATGCGATAGTTTTGAAGTTGAATCAAGGTTGGCTTTTGATATCCCATAACTATAACTTATGATTCTAAAATATTGACATTGTTAGCCAACTATTGGAATGCATTTATAGTGGCTTGGTGAGTTTAGTAGTGCATACCATGATGATTCATATGGTGATTTATATGAATAAAGGTAATGGTAATGGTGGTGTTTAGGGTTATAATATGGTTCTTATGGTACTTGGGATCCCAAGGATGGACATTGATGGTGTTTATGGGAATTATTGTGGGTGTGTGGGAGGGTGTGATAGTAGTTCTTAAGTGTGGTGTTGATGATATGTAGGTGGTTGAAGTAGGGGAGATGATGATAGGTAGGAATGAGTGGATTGTGTAGAGGTTGGATGATGCAGGTGGTGGTTGATATGGGTGTGGGTTATAAAACTAGAACACAAGCCACTAAAGAGATTCATGAGGTTGGAAATATATTTTAGGCACCATGGGAAAATAGGAGGTCCATGATGGCAATTGGAAAAATAATGATCCTTGGGTCGATGGATGAAATAAAGGATGAGAAGTTTTGGGTGGTTGTTGAGGAATATGGGTGGTATGTGAAAAATAGATGTAACATGATGGATAATGGTTAGGAGTTGCTTGATGGAAAGACAACTTATGAGAAGACACAATAATATCATAGAATGGTGGATGATAAGCAAAACATGTGGTAGAAGAATATGCAACATGTGCACCAGTGATATGAATGGTTGTAGGTGAAGGGTAAGTTGTGGAAGGAGTGATATTTAGATCTGAACATTGAGGAGGAGGGTTAGAAAATTGGAAATAAGAAGAGGGACTAGATGAATGTAGTTGGAAAGTGGTACAAACTTGGGCCAAATGATGTGGGTGAGAAGTGTACATGATGTAGGAGGATTATGTAGAAATGTGTGGGCATTGTGATGAGTGGACATGATTGGAGGAGGATAGGTAGTTAAGGTCTATGGCCACTGATATTTAGCCTATAGTGTGTTACAAAGAGGAGGCACAAGTTCCCTTGGAGGGAAGGACTCTGGGGCTATTATAAAATTTTGCACACTCAAGACATGATGAAAGCTAGAAAAATATGTGAGAGGTAATGGAGGATGTTATGGCTTATAAGACTATAGTTAGGTGAGTGGGGAGTCAAGTGGCCAGTAATGTGCAATAGAAGTAAGAATGGAGGAATGATCTAGATGGTGGTTGATAAGATGAAAAAGGGTCCTAGTGATAAGGAGGTGATTAGATATGGTAGACTGGATTGGTGTAAAAAAGGTAGATGAATTTAAGATCAATGGGTGTGACATTTAGATTTTATGGAGAAAGGGAAGTCTTAAGATGAGGTGAATCAAAAGGGACAATATGGATGATATGGTGATTCACACCTAGATCATAGCTAGGATGATGTACCTTGGGTGGATGAGAAATGTAGTGGTGGGATTCACCTAATAGGCTATTATGGTGGATTTGGGATGCATCCCCCTTATAAGTCAGGGGAGTGGTGGACGAATGGGAGGATGGACCTAAATGGTCCATGGAGATTAAGGTTTAGGTTTAGGCCTTGGCTTGATTACAACTCATTACCATAGGCTATCTAGAATAGAATTGGTGTTGGAATGAAATCTAGAAAGGTGTATTTATGCCCATTCTCCTTATGAGAAATAAGACACAAAAAATTAAAAAGAGTTCCTAGGATGATGGGTTAGCTTCAAGTATCCTAAGGGGATAAAAAAAACCTCTTGAGAGAGGTCACATTATCTAAGTCCTACTACTTGCCCAATCGAGCTTTCACTTCACCCTCAATTAGGCTTGGATATAAATAATAGCTATGAGTCCAAAAATTATTAAGCCCTATGAACAAAAGGGTGTCTAACCTCAAAATTACCCCAAGTTAGCCCCAAGGGTAACCAACTTCCCAATGATGAAATCTAGGAAACTATGTGATCTAGTTATAGTCTCTAAAGGGCCCAACCGATGGTTGGTGGTGAAATCCAACATCACTAGGAGGAGGATATTTTTAGAATGTAATGTGCAAATCTATGTGATTTGATGTGCTTTTAATTTTAATTTTTTTTTGATATTTTTGTTTTATTGATTTTATGTTTTGCTTTTTTTTCATTTTTTTTATGTTTCTAATTTTTAAGCTTATTCACCAAGAAAATATAAAACTAACCCTAAGGATTCAATGAAAAAAATGATATAATATGATATGAAAATAAATCTTGATCTAAATGAGCTTATGGAAGCATGCACAACTAATCTACTAAGCTTGGAAAGGAAATAACAACTTAAGATACTAATTTTTGCAAAGCAAAAGACAATTAATCTAATGAGTCTTTGAGTATTTAAAATAAATAATAGCTAATCTAATGTGCCTTGATTCTTTTGAAAAATATAAATAAATAACTACACTACTATGTCTTTGAGTATTTGAAAAAACTATGAAAATAAACAACTAAGCTACTATTCCTTTGAGTCTTTGAAGGAAAATGAAAAAAATAATTAAAGTACCATGCCTTTGAGTCTTTGAATAACAATGAAAAGCAACAACTAATTTATTATGCCTTTGAGTTTTTGTGTGAAAATCATGAAATAATTATGCTAGTGCTTTTCAAAAAATTGAGGAAAAGGGGGAAAATAGATTCAAACAAACAAATTAAATGAACTATACTATGAATATCTGTGCAAAATTAGGGGATATGAGTAACTAACCTATGAGCCTATGTTAAAAGAAAATAAAATTGAGCATGTTGTACTTTTGATTCTGACCCTATGTAGTTGTGTTTGAGCCTGTGCAGTCTCCCTAGATGGTTGTTTTTGAGCCTAGGATCTACCCTCAATGGTTGTATCTGAGCTTGGGAGCCACCATAGGTGGTTGTAACTAAGCCTGAGAGCTACCTTGGGTGGTTGTGTTTGAGCCTGAGATCCCCCCTAGGTATTTGTGTTTGAGCTTGAGAGATGCTCTAGGAAGTTGTGTCTAAGCCTAAGAGTCACCCTAGGTAGTTGTGTCTAAGCCTAAGAGTCACCCTAGGTAGTTGTGTCTGAGCTTGGGAGGGTAGATATTGCAAGATCAATCCCTAATATAAGAGGTATGACTATGTATTTATTTCCATTGGGTACCTGTAATAGAGATAGAAGAAAAAAAATTAGTGAATCAAGTAAAACAAGCATGCAAGCATAAAGAACCCTAAGCAAAACACACAAGACATGTTATGCGCAATGCAAGTGCTGAAGCTCATGCAAAATAGCAAGCATCATATGTGTTAATGGGAAAGGATCCCACCATGATCACCATTTATTTGAAATATTAAATACACCATAACAATTGAATATAGATAAAAAGCAATAGATTTAATATTATTAAACTTTGTCTTTTACAAATTGACCTTTTTGGTTACAATTGACCTCCCAAAAACAAAGGATTTTCCTTTACAAGTAATATCTATGGTGTCATGAGTTATCTCCTGAATTGTACAATAGGTTGTGGGAGGTTTTATAAGGTGTATTTCTTGACCTCCTGAGCCTCTATGCATATACAATACCTACACACAAGCTCACGTTGACAACATCAATAGCATATGTAGGGCCTTTCGAGATGAGGCTCAAAACCGTGAGAGGGGATTACAAAAGCAAATAGAACATTACAAAACTTTACAGAGTCAAGATAAAAAGTTACAAAATATTATGAAATACATAAAAAACCTAATAAAATACCTTCTTTGCCTTTTTGTGTGGTATGTGGATGATCTAGAGTGGTTGCCTGCCTTGAGGCTCAACTGCCCAGGGTGGTTGGCTCTCTTGTGTAGCTGCTAGGGTAGTTATGATTTTATAGCTACCATGGGAGACTAATCTCTTGGATAAATTCCTTGGGTAGATTATCCCTTGTGTTTTCAAGTTGGGTAGTTAATATTTTCATCTAGGAGAGGTTTCAATTTAGGACTCGAGCCTTCCTAGATTTATTTAAGGGTTTTTGTTGCAAATATAGTACACTTTTAGATATCAATGGTGGGCATGGCTACAAAACCAATATTAGTAAATACTTACAATATCCTCCACGGTTTAATCCTTCAAGCTATATAAATGGTATACATGGAATCACAATATAAAATGCATACACAACAAAATTAAATAAAATTTGAGTAGAGTTTAATTATAATTTTGTGCACACCAAGTGAAATGAAATTTGAGCCTATTTGTAAAGTCTCCCATGGATGGAGGATAATGATGAGGATGAAGGAGAATGAGTGACAAGTGTCTTGGATGAGGGAATGGAGTAATCTTAGTTTTCCCCACTTGGGTGGATAAATGTGCAAGTTTCCTTGTTTGGGCTATGATGCCCTATGACACATTATAACATGCCATGATGCATTATGACATACCTCACAAATACCCATTTTTATGGAGAGATTCCTCACCCACAAAATTGAAATTTATCATAAATGTACTTGGGTGGAGGGATCCTCACCCAAATGCATTAAATTCACTTGGGATGTTGAGGAAAGAGGGGAATTAAATTCCAACTAGATTTCATATGAACCGAAGTTAAAATAGCAAAGTGGTCTCATGATGATTGTGGTTACGCGTAGGAAGGGGCTTAAGTGGGTCAAAGGGGATAAAATGGTCAACATAATAATTTATAAGGTTGCGATATATTAATTAAAATAATTGCATAATTATTAAATATAAATATTATTCATTGCAAATGTGACATTTTTTAGCTATCTACACATTCCTTATCAACTTCCAACCAAGTTTTCCTAGGAGGGATTTATTTAGTTTTCTCAATATTTTATAATCCAATCCCCCTGCATTTTTTTGGTAGACCTATTCCCAAGCTATCAATGGAATATGCCTTCTATCCTCTATACCATACCAAAGGAAATTCCATTGAATCTATTCTATTATATCATAGAATTTAGTCAACATATTAAAGTGGAACATAAAATAGATCAAGATGCTCTAGAGAGAGGATTTTACCAAAAGAGATTTCCTTGCTTGACTAAATAGAGCTCCTTTCCATATTATTAGTTTCCTTGTAAAATTTTCCACAATTGTGCTTTGCATATCATTTGAAGATCTATTTTAAACATGGGAATCCCAAGATAAGTCGAGGTAAGTTCCCCAATCCCATATCCAAAATACCTGTAATTTTAGTTGCCTCCTAATAGGGGTATTTAAGAAGAAGATTTTGCTTTTTACAAAATTTATTTCTATCCAACCGTTAATTTATATGTTTCCAATATAGTTTTAAAATCTCTTGCTTTTGGGATAGAGGATCTTAGAGTCACAATAGTTTCATCAAAAAACAATTGATGAGAGATAACCGTAAGGGTGGAAGCATGCTTAATACCATCCAATATTTTATTGGAATATATTACATTATTTGGTCCTTCACTAATGTACCATCATGGGTACATATTTATATTAGGATTAGATTAGGATTTAAGTACTTCATTAAAGCAATGTAATAAGTGCACAAGTGTAAGAATGTGAAATGATTGTAAGTGTGCAAGAAGTCCACATGTACATGAGTCTTAGAATAGAATAGTGAGGTGTCTTGAAGGCAAAGAGTTGCATCTCATTATAAATAGGCCTTCATAGAATAGAAGTGAGAGGATTTTTGGAGTGCATAGGTTAGAGTAGTAGTGGTCACAATGTAGCTCCATTTTTCTAATATGGAGAAGTTGTAAACTCCATTAGAGGAGCATTGTATTTTTGTGAGATTTCTTATATGAGTATTTCTAGAGCATTGTATCAAGTCTTCTATCATATTTTCATGCATATTAGTTAGCCATTATCATAGCTATAATATTGCATGCTTATTTCAATACTTGTGATTGCATTTCCTTTAAGTTTAAAGCTTCAAAATCTAATAGTGGTATCAGAGCCATGATAGATCAAAGGAAAACCACAAGTGATCACCATTGCTATTGTTGTGTATTTGCAAACTGGATCCGTCATTGTGCATCGTTGCATGCAAACACCACCATAATATATTGTTTGATAGAAGAAGCTCTAGGTAGATCAATAGGAAATAGAGAAAGCCACAAGAGTGATTGAGAGGTAATTATAAACCTCATTTTCATATTTCTAAAAATTATTGGCTAGATTTTTTCCACAGAGTTGCAAAAAACTTGTGAAGACTAGAACTCAACATTGCATCCACTAGATTGGCAATCCAACTAGTGAAGATTATTTTCTATAGAGTTATAGAAATCTCTATTATCATTGCCTAATACTTTATTGCAGAAGAGAGGAGATTCAAAAAAATTATTTGGTTATCATTATCTAAGTTTTTCTTGTTGCAAAAATTAACTCTTAGAAGTTGGGAAGCTTCCTACAATAGATAGAGAAGAACTTCATCTTCATTACCTAAAATTCAATGTACTTTCCTCATGCAAGGATTAATTATTTGTTGCAAAAAATTTAGATATTGAATATTTGGAGGCCTAAGGAGAAAGTTCCCATTGAGATATTTGCAAGTTGGAGATTGAGAAGAGATCTAGTGGCCAAGGAAGCCACATTGAAGACTGCAAATCAAGGAGGAGGTCCTAGAAAGAAGACCCCATTGAAGAAGAGACTCAAGGAGAAGAGTCCTAGTGAATATTGGATATTGGTGATCTCCATTGAATATTGAAAACTTCACATTGAAGAAGAGGTCCATAGAAGTCCCTATTGAAGAACTTCCATAGTGGAATATTGAGTATTGAGAAGGACTAACAAAAGTCCTATTGCAAGATTGTAGTAGCAGTGGTTTTAAGAGATCCAAGGAAGATATCTCATTACAAAAATTTCATAGTTGAAGATTGAAGAGATCAAGGAAGGTCTCATTGAAGTTCTAGAAGTTGCAATATTGAAGACCTTGGAGAGGTCTCAAGGAGAAACTAGGAGAAGGCTTGGTGAGCCTCATTGGAAGAAGTTCCTAGGAGAACTCATTGGAGAAATTGGGACAATTATCACCATCCGACAACAAGCCCAAGGTAGAAGAATTTTGCAAGAGAAAGGAGATAGAAGAATCACCAAATATGAGATATTTGGGGACTATCATTGAAGGGTTCTTGAGTGAATATCTCAGCTGCGATTTGGAGGAGTATCCAACCAAATTTTTGGGATTCAAGGACAACATTTTAGTGAAGGTATTGATTGCTTTACAATCTGAAAATTTTCAGATTTGAGGACAAAAAAAGGCAACAATTTGGGCAGCATTAGTAGCTTCTAAATATCATATTTTAGAGGTATATCCAGAAGAAGTATTGAAGCCACCAAGTTAGATTATTGGGCAGAAGATTAATAGAGTGTTAAAGCTGCAAAAAGGTGAGCAATAGAGTTGTTTTTGAACAGCCTAGAAGAGCTGCAATATCATCTACAAAAGGAAGCAATTTAAGTGACTAAAGTCACCATCACCATCATCATCTCCAGAGATAAAAAGGTATGCAACAAAAGGTGCAAAATTTCATTAGTTGAGATTTTATATTTGATTTATTTTCAAGGTTATTAAGCACCAGTTTCAAGAATTAGAGGTTGCATCAATAGTGTTTATTTAAGTCTTCAAGGTAAGTGCAAAATTTATAGTCTACAAGGTTCAAACCTACACATAGAAGAAAATAGAAGTTAGATATATTTCAAGAGAAATAAACATATCAACATTCTATCACTTATTCTAAGAAGAAGAAGACTTTACATATTTGCATATTCTATAGTGCAAACATTATTGGAGAGCTTGAGTTATTAAGCGTAAAAAAATAACCAAGCAAGGAAGGTATTGCCAAAGGATTAAAGGGTAATATTGGGTTCAATCTATAACAACCAACAAAGGAAGTTGAAGCTTGAATTCCAAGAAGTCAAGAGGCTTGATTCAAGAGCACAGGGGGGCAAATGTCTACACTAGTCTATTCCATGTTTGCACAACAGAATATTGGAGCCATTCAAGAGAGCTCTAAATAGTAGGAGTGTCTCAAGGACACATTACGGTGACCATAATAAAGCATATAAGCAACCACCATTGGTAGAGAAGAAGCACAACCAAGGTATTTGAAAGAGGAGCCATTCTATAGGGCTCAATATTTGTATCTCCAAGGTGAAATAGGAGATATCATAGTAGCATCAACTTGCATTCATCACCCAAGCAATAACATGCATTGTGTACAAGGAAGACAACAATAAATATGAATACAAAAGGAGAAGAAATATGTATATTACGAACATCAAGGAAAGTGTGTTCAACATATTTGAAGTAACCTTTGGTGAAGGTATTATTGGGATCACACCGAAGTGAGCATCCCATTCAGTTTAGGTATATAACATGGAAGCAAGTATAGGTTGTAAGGTAAACTCAACAAGATTACAAGGAGGAAACACATCTAATTATAGCATAGATTATCCCATTCAATTCAGTTTCAAGGATAATATTTCTCACTACCAAAGAAGTGTTGAAGAGAATAACACTCATTCCTCTTCAATAGAAGCATTAGGAGAAAGAGTTTAGTTGAAGCATTGGACTACTATCGAACCTGTAGTGAATGAGTGTTAAGTTAGGTAGACGAGAGCATTGTATAGCCCAAGAAAGTTAGGGAAAAGTATTAGAGGAATAACCTACCATATGGAGAAGGCATTTCATGCAAGCAAGAGGAAAGATACCACATGTTGGAGCTAACTCGAGCGCACAATGTAGAGGAATATTTTGAGCAAAAACATCATTTGAATAATTCTCTCATTGAAGCATTGGTTACAACACCTCTTACTAATATGTTGGAAGAATCAATTAAGGTTCTTAATGCCACTTGTCATAGGCATTGGAAGAAGGTGCAACAAAGTCATTTCTAAAATACCAGATAACGTAAGTGCCACTTGGCACTTCCCATCCTACATTGCATCAGACTTGAAAGAAGATGCTCACAAAGGAGTACATATATAGCACTCATTGAAGTGAAGACAACATTAAAAATAAGGAGGAAAATCATGAATCCAAAAGAGCTCATAAAAATCCTAAGCTATCACAAATATCGAGGAGCAATAGTATAGTGATTTTGCCAGCTAAAGTGAAGTGCATAGACTAGCACATTAATATTGAAGAGGATCACACTCATCAGTTAAACAAAGGTGCACATAAGAGTCTATATAAGACAATGAAGATAGAAGAGCATGTTTGAGAAGTAAAGAGAAGAAGCCAACATTGAGAGTGAAACATAGCACACACAGTAGAACAAGAAGTTTGTAGACCAAGGAGTTCATAGACCAAATTCATTTGATGTTGTAGCAGCCAACATCCATCAGTGAAATAGAAGGTTAGAGGCTTACCAAAACAACACTAAGAGAAGATCTCTATTGCCATCTAAGTGAAATATGAAGGAAAGCACATTCATCGAGGTTAATAGAAACCAATGAGTCTAAATTAGATGTTGGAGGAGTGCACAAGTTAAAAAATATTGACATTGAAAGGAGCACACATATCAATAAAGCAAAAAGTGAAGATGTCATGACCCTCCCAGATGGACCTTTGAATATGGAAAAACAATGTATTAATTGATGATGATTTAATACTCAATGTTGTGCAATTAAGAAGCTATGCAATATTATTAGATATTGAAGAGTATGATACTGCTAACAAATTACCAATGTGTAGGATCAGGTGCACTCGTAAGTGGAATAAGTTGAGTCATCCACCAAAGATGAGGGTACTTGAGGTTGGGGAAGTGATGACAAGACAACTCAAAGGTAACACGGATAGATACCTTCATATAGGTATGCATTTAGTTAGGGATAATCATCAATAGCTAGCCACCTTGAGCCCCAGACTAATTTCCTAGTAGCTATTGTAAGTTCTAGAGACTAAGATAGGTGACTAGATTGATGGAAAGACTCCCTCTTTGTTAGTTGTACATGCATGATTATATTTTACTTGAACACTATTTACCTTGATAATCTATGAGCTATGAATAAATAGGTTGTCTTTATAATTCCTTGTATGCTTTCGTAAATAGTATATAAAAAAGGATATCATTTTAAATAAATAGTTGATTTATTTAATTAGTAAAAGATATCATTTTAAATAAATAGTTGATTTATTTTTTTTGATAAGTTTAAAATTTTATTGAAAATGGATTTTCACATGATCCCAAAACCTGAATACAATAGACTTGATTACAATAGTAGCAATAAAATAGAGCACACCAACTCAATGAACAACAAAAGAGGGGGATGCAGCCCTGCAACAGAAAGACCAAAAAACCCTTGAAAAATAGGAAGGAAGGGCAAAATAGAGGAAGCCATAAAATAGATAAAAAAACAATGAGGCCATTAGGCATGATCTTTATATTCAATATATGCATCTTTAGGTTCATCCTTTAGCTCATCCACATCATCATCCTCATCATTGCCCAAAGCAGTATGGTCCCCAACATCGACCTTAGCATCACCCATGGTAGTATCCTTACCACCATCCTCAAAAAACTTCTTTTTGAATAATAACAGGTTTAACGTGTTGCAAAGGTCTATGAATTAAGAGATACAATTGGTAATGGAATTGATGATGTACTACTTGAGACATAGGTTAGGATCATCCTTTTCTTCCTCCTTAGAGTTAAAGACCAGAGTTTTCTTGTGATGCATAAGGTTTTTCAATCGAAATGAGGATCTAACTCCCTCTAGTTTTTTTAGCAATTCTAGCTTAATTTTCTTGGAGTCCTTGCTTATCAGTATTTGAACAGCATCTACTATAGCTCTTTTCTTAGCCAACATTGCCAGGGAGTAAGAAGCAGAGGGGCTGGTCTAGGGCTAACTTGGCTTGAAAGGGAGATAACTAGGCTTACCTTTGCTTGGATGAGTAGCAGGAATGGGGATGCCTTGGGTACAATGGATAAGCCAATGCTTATAAAGGACCTTAAAAATACCTTGGTGGGAGGGTAAATCATTGGATTTCTACGAATGTTGTCAATGGAATAGGAAATAGAGTTAATGATGAATTGAGGAATATTGACCAGGTTGATGTACCTAAAATGGTTATAAAAAGCAAAATAGAAATTGCACAATACCTTTTCAGGGTCATCAATAGTGACAAACTCCAAAATTGGTTTCATCACACTGTTCCACAAAATGGGAAGCTTAGACCTCTTCATCCCCATAATCACACACTTGCAGATCTCTTTATCCTTAATTTCCTTCAAAACAACCTCCTAGTTGTGTTTCTCACGCCTGATGGACCTTCCTCTCTTTGGCTGGCCAGTTAACTCTACGAGCAATTTGGAGTCAACCTCGAAGGATATCATTTTTTTTAATTAACTAAAGATATCATTTTAATTAGTAAAATATATCATTTTAAATAAATAGTTGATTTATTTAAATAGTAAAATATATCATTTTTAAATAAATAGTTGATTTATTTAAATAGTAAAAAGATATCATTTTAAATAAATAATTGATTTATTGAAATAATAAAGAAATATCATTCTTAAATAAATAGTCAATCTAAATGGAATGGTAAAGGATTATTATTTTAAATAAATAGTTAATTTATTTAAAGTAATAAAGAGATCTCATTTTAAATAAATGAGTGATTTATATTAAGGTTATAAAAGCTTTCATCTTGAGAATTGCATCATTAGGAATGAGTGAGCTGAGGTTTAGCGGGTGCGGTGGGAGTGAGGGTTTGAATTTTTTGGGTAGGAATCTCAGCCAAGGCAGCAAAGGTAGAGCAGGTATAGAAGGTGCATGTGGGAACCTCGAGCATGGATCAAGCAAGGATCCAGAGGAATGCAGTCAGGCTATAGCAGATTTGGAGGTAGGCATCACACAAGGACCGACCCTCCTCAGAAATACCCTGACAAAAAAGATACGAAGGACAATGTGGGGCCCAAGAAGTGGTTGTCTTTTGTCGAGACTCTTAGAGGAAAAAGAAAGGAGGTTCTCTCTCTTCCACCCCTAGTTCCAGTAAATAATAAAATTTTGGCCCCGGCAAGTTCCATGAGCCCTTTTCTTTCAATGAAAGAATTCTCCTTGGTAGGCAATTTTGGATTTGACTTGAGATTGAGATTTGAGGATAGAACATATTGAGTCTCTAAAAATTCTCTTTATGCTTCTATAATATTGATTTGAGTTGAGATTGAGATTTGAGGATATAACATATTGAGTCTCTAAAAATTATCTTTATGCTTCTATAAGATTGATTTGAGTTGAGATTGGGATTTGAGTATAGAACATATTGAGTCTCTAAACATTCTCTTTATGCTTCTATGAGATTGAATTATTGAGAAAGTTCTTGGTGAGCTTGCTAGAGCATATTTGGGCAAGTTCTTGGTGAGCTTGCTAGTGCATATTTGGGCAAGTTATTGGTGAGCTTGCTTGAGTAGATTTGGACAAGTTCTATGTGAGCTTATTGAGCATATTTGGACAAGTTCTGTGTGAGCTTGTTGAGCAGATTTGGACAAGTTCTGTGTGATATTATTGAGTAAATTTGGACAAGTTTTGTGTGAGCTTGTTGAGCAGGTTTTGAGTGAGCCTATTGAGTAGGTTTTGAGTGAGCCTATTATTAGAGCTTTGAAGGTGATAGAGTATAGAGGACAAAGTCTTCGTGGATAGAGATCCATCAACCAGGATATTTGAAGATAGATCTGAGTGAGGAGTCTTCAAGTGGAGAGATATCCACCAATCAGTGCAGTAGAGAGACAGAGTCTTCTAGAATATCACTATCCAGAGTAGAAGGGGAAAGAGTTCTCCTATGGAAGAGATCCACGAACTTGATATTAGGTGATCAAAATCTCCTTTGGACAGATATCCATAAACATTGTAATTAGGAAGGAATCCCAAAGAAATTGATTGAGAAAGTTTTAGTAAAATATTTTCTCCGTGGAGTAGCCCACATTGGGTGAACCACGTAAATTGTTGTCTCTATTATGTATGGTGTTTTATGCATTGCTTGATTACTGCTATTGATACTGCTATCTATACACTGCATAATATTGAATTGAAAAGAAAAGTAAAAAGTGGTCTTATACTGTTCACTCCCCCTCTCAGTATACGCTTGTGTTCTTCATGAAATACAACCATACATTTGTTTTGCAAGAAAATATTCAGATGCTTGAAAATTCTTAGAGAAAATATTTGAAGGAAAAAATAAATCTACTATCTTAAACCTTCAAACTCAGTTTCATTCCTTGAAAATGAACAATGGTGAAAGTATAAAGCTATTTCTAAGAAAGGTAGCAAATATCAAAGAAAATTTATTAACATTAGGAGAAGAAGTTAAGGATAAATTTCTTGTTCAAGTGACTATGAGAGGACTTCTAGATAGTCACAAGCATCTAGTTACTTCTTTATAAATATTAAGTAAAGATATTTATTTTTATGAGTTAGTCAATGTTCTTCAATAATATGAGGTAGAAAATGTAATTAAAGATGATATGACTAACAATGCTTTGGTGGAAAAAGATAATCCATAGGGAAATATGGCATCATCCTCAAAAGGACAAAGACCTTGGAATAACATATATTTTTAGATATGTAGAAAGAAAGGTCACAACATAAACTACTGTAGATTTAATCCCAAGAATTAGAATCAAGGAAATCAAATATCCTATGGAAATCAACAAAATAGGATATCTCAGCCAAAGAAATATCAACATCAAAAGCAACAGTTCTAGAGAACATATATTAGAATCAATACCCTCAACTAGAATATCATGGAGAAATTTAGAAAGGAAATCTTGCTCAAAAATTTCAAGAAATAAAATAACTAGAAGAGTCTACATATGAACATGAAGTGCAAGCTCTTTCAACAAAGATACTTATTGAAGATTAAAATCTTCAATAACTAAATAATGTAATACACGAAGTTTTGGAATATATTATATTATTTGGTCCTTCACTAATGTACCATCATGGGTACATATTTATATTAGGATTAGATTAGGAGTTAAGTACTTTATTAAAGCAATGTAATAAGTGCACAAGTGTAAGAATGTGCAATGATTGTAAGTGTGCATGAAGTCCACATGTACATGAGTCTTAGAATAGAATACTGAGGTGTCTTGGAGGCAAATAGTTGCATCTCATTATAAATAGTTCTTCATAGAATATAAGTGAGAGGATTTTTGGAGTGCATAGGTTAGAGTAGTAGTGGTCAAAATATAGCTTCATTTTGCTAATATGGAGAAGTTGTAAACCCCATTAAAGGAGTATTGTATTTTAGTGAGCTTTCTTATATGATAATTTCTAGAGCATTTTATCAAGTCTTCTATCATATTTTCATGCATATTAGTTAGCTATTATCATAGCTATAACATTACATGCTTATTTAAATACTTGTGATTGCATTTCCTTTAATTTTAAAGCTTCAAAAGCTAACACTTTCTTTCTTCAACAACATTTGAGATATATCTCCCAAGGAACTTGGCAATGATGATAAAAATATAGGGGGATAATGGATCCCCTTTCCAAATACATTGATTGCTATTAAATTAACCAACAATTGCACCATTGACTAAAACAAAGAACATAACAGAGATAAAACAACCTAAAAACAAGTCAATCTAGTCCTACTAAAACCTAAATTTTCTCAACATTTTAATGATAAATTACTAGGAAACCCTATCATAGGCCTTAATCATATCCAACTTGATAATCATACCCTCCTCTCCAATTTTATCTATAGAATGGTGATTTTATGAATTGTGATAATACCATCTAAAATATGTTGCCATTTCACAAATCCACCCTAATTTTTGTCTACTACTAATGGAAGCACAACTTTAATTCTATTAGCCATTTTTTTGGAGAAGAATTTATACAACATGTTACAAAGGCTAATAGGCCAAAAAACAATTAAAATTTTTGCTCCCATAATATTAGGTATAAGTGACAGGAAGGTATCATTCACATCACAAGGAATATGATGATTCCTCATAATCTTCTTCACTGCATCAATAACAATCAGGTCCCACACTACTCCAAAAATAATGGAAGAAGCCTGTTGGAAAATCATCTAGCCCTAGGGATATATTCCCCTTCATATAAAATAATTACTTGTATATGTCCTTATCCTTGAAGGTACTCCAAATATAATCATTCATTTGATCTGTGATTAGAGTAGGGATATTTTGGATCATAGAATTCATTGCTTCTTCATTACGAGGACTATCACACCAATCAGGTCTAAGAAAAAAAGAACCACCTCCTCTGTAATCTTCAGCAAATATTCCATTAACTAATCATCATATTTTATAACATCCATGACATTATTTTTGCTTCAATGTCTTAAGGCAAAAATATGAAAAAAATTGTATTGTGATCCCCTTCTTTAAGCCAAGTTTTTCTTGAGTTTTACCTCCAAAATATCTCTTCACAAGAAAGGGTATTATCGTACTAAAAAAGAATAAGTATTTCTCTATATCACAGCTAACTAGACAGTCCCTCCTTATCCATCAGGTCTTCAATATCCTATAATTGGTTTTTTAACTTTTTATTTTAAGATACCCAAAAACCTATTTATTCCATTGCTTCAAATTCCTTTTAATGAGCCTTAAATGTTATTTGGGTTGATGATTATGATTTTATGGATAAAAAAATAGTGAAATTTAGTCATTGGATCCAAAAGGAAAAAATATTATTTTCTTCACTATGAATACCCATTTCATTTCTCCATTTAAAAATCATTCCCTCAATTATTAATCATTCCTTGTTCATTAATTTTATCTTCATTATTGCTCTTAAGCTTTCTATCTCTATTGCTTCTTTGAAACAAAGTCCCTTCTCACTCTCTTTATCTCTTATTTTATCTTAAATATACAACCAAATCCATCAACTATGGGGTCACTACCTTCCATAGAGGAGGATGGGATGCTCTACTAGGATTTGTAGCCAAATGTCAAGATTTTCCACTTGAGAACTAAATTCCTAGGCATGTAATACCCTATTCAAATAGTCTATGTGTGATTTCTCATTTCTTACTATGGTGACATTACAATAAAGGTAGAGTAGCAGTGTGTATTTTTTTATGATTATATTATGAATGTAATGATCCTTGATGCCTTGGGTATAAAGTATTTTATTTTACTACATTAGGTTAGCCCTATTTTTATTTTTTGAGGATAATATTAGTGTAGTGTACTCTTAAATACATTACTTTATTTATGCTTGGATGAGGATGATTTTAGCTCTGCTAGTTAAATTATTTCTTTATTGTATTGACTTAGGTATTTTGATATATCTTGTATTAATTTATGTAATTGTATGAACTATCCCCTTTTTCTTGCAAACATTGGCTGATAGTTAGTGTTCAGGTTCTTATTTTCTCCTTATTTTATGTTTTTATTTTTTTACTTCTACTACAATTTGATAACAAGCTTACATGCCTCTGTATTGAATTCAAAGAGGTTCATTCCCTTTTAAATATACCATTGTATCCCACTATGGTACTTGAGGACTTAATGCTTTGTGGTATCTAAAATACCTATTTTTGATCCATGGAAAGGTGTGGAAGCATTTATGGAATTGGGTAAGTGATATGTCATATGGAGAACATTATAGAACTTGCAACATGGAGCTATTGGAAAAATTGAGTAAATTTATCCATCATCTCAATCCTCTATTTCATGAATTTTTTGTTTAACATCTACTTTAAATGATTCACTATTTTAATGCCATTTATTCTAGTTTTCATCTAAGATCATTTGGAATGAAAAGATATATAGTAACAAGGATATTATATCTAAACCCAAACTTTCAATATCCTAATATTGTATTTATCAACATACACTTAAAATATAGACTGATCTCATATTACTAGTCCAAATATTAGATCTTTGAGTTAAGGAAGATCAAGAAAGAGTGTAATTTAGAAGTAATAGCGTATAACAAATCAAAATACAAAAAGCTTAAGAAAAACAATAGAATTATTTTATTTATTGAAAAATAGAGTACAATGCAAACAAATATTTGATAATATATGTAAGTGTTGGTAATTTGAGTTATTTTATGTTGTCATTGATGTCACATGAATCATTGATGTCATATGGATCACAGTGAGTTTTGGTGGGCAGATGATATTTTGGAAAGCATGGATAAATTCAGGGGTTTTGTGAAAACCAAGGTAGGCAAAATAAATGGTTTTATTTAAAACCATGGATGGCATATTTGAAATGGTTTTTTTTTAAAACCCAGGTTGGCATTTCGTTTTGTCTAAAAAGGTGCCCCGGTGATGGAGATATTTAATTTTAAATATTTAGTTTAAATTTTAATTATTTAAAATTTTAATTTTAATTTTAAAATTAAAATTAAAGTTAGCGTCGATGTCTAAAGAAAGAGGGAAAATCAATAATGCGCTGATGTCATAAAAAATTAGGAGAAGACTATATAAAGGGGGATCCTAAGGTTCATTTGAAATTCATCCTTGCTCGTGTTAATCATTGGCTAAGCATATGAAGAGAGCTCATGCGAAAATCATTTTGAAAAGGGAGACAATGAATAAATTCAAAGTTGGTCAAAAGCCCAAGATATTGTGGGCAGAATGGCACATTGACAATTGGATTTTTTTAAGGTGTGTGGCAACACTTTACGTCAAGGTTCGAATCTATTTGACTACATTAGAAGGCATTGGAAGGAAAGCGCTCGGAGCAATTTTGGTTTGTGTGGAAGGGAGGAAGGACTTAAGGCACGTCATGCCTTTTCCTTTCTAACGAGCAACTAGCTCATGTGGTAACCTTAGCCACAGCTAAGGCACTCACGGTGTGTGCAATTTGGGGGTTCGAATCCCCTTGAGGAGGTAATTACGTTTTGCTCTAATTAATTTCGTTGATGCCCTAGGATAGGAGTTATAAGGTGGTTAAGGAATAATTAAAGTTTTTAATTAAACTTTATTTTTATAAGGGCTGTGATTATTATTTCAGAGGTGGATGAGTTGATTTATTTTGATATTCATGAAATTGAAAATTAAGATTTAGGAGAAATAAGGAGTTGTTATAAAATATTTTTGAGAGCCTTTTTTATTATTATTTTTGATAAGGGTTTTATTAAAAAGGACTTTGGTGGATGTGTTTATTAAGTTGGAGTAAAAAGGTGTAAATTGAGTTATGCTTATCTTGTGATTATTATTTGAAGTCCACTAACCCTTATTGAGATTGGAAAGGAAAGTTGTATTTAGTGTGGCAGATTTTGTGGACAACTTCTTGGCATAAAAAAGGTATGGGCACATTCTCCTATTGATTGTTTATGGTGGTTGATTTCTGAAATTTCATTGAAGTGAAAAGGATTGATTGTGGTTTCCTTTTTGAAATTTGTTGGTTAAATGCTTCAAGGTTTTTTGGTTTGAGAGTTGTGTTTAAACCTTTTTTTATAAGCATATTTGTTGAAGCCCATTGGTTGTGAAAGAACTTGAAAATAACATGAGTATCATTGTTATATGAGATTTATGATTGAGCATTGTTGGAAACATTTGAGTTCGTTGATACATGCTTGGACTAGGGTTTTTTTCAGAAATAGTAGTCCCTTGTGGTGATTGGTTGAGTTGAGTTGATTGAGCCTAGTCAAGTGATTGTGTGAGGTGATTTGTCAATTTCCATAAAACAAACTATTCCATAATTTTAATTTGAGTTGAGAGTGATATTAGAACATATTGAGTCTCTAACAATTCTCTTTATGCTTCTATGAGTTGACTTGAGTTGAGTTGAGATTGATTTGAGTTGAGTTGAGTTGAAGATTGAGCTTAGAACATATTGAGTCTCTAACAATTTTCTTTATGCTTCTATGAGTTTATTTGAGTTGAGTTGAGTTGATATCATTATGGATCATTGTTGTCATCCATTGAAGAGTACATTTCCATTCATTGTTGATTTCATCTTTGAGATTTTCCTTGATAGATTTGTGGATGATATTTGAGTACTAATTGAGCATGATTGATTGAGCCTTTAAGAAGGATTTGTGGACAGTTTTGGGACAGCTTAGTGGACAGTTTTGTGATAGCTTTGTGGATAGTTTTGGATAGCTTTGTGGACAGCTTTGTGAATAGTTTTGGGACAACTTTGTGGACAATTTTGGGACAGCTTTGTGGATAGTTTTGGGACATATTTGTGGACATATTTGAGCAAGTTCTTGGTGAGCTTGCTAGAGAAGATTTGGACAAGTTCTTGGTGAGCTTTTTGGAGCAGATTTGGGCAAGTTCTTGGTGAGCTTGCTAGAGCAGATTTGGATAAGTTCTTGGTGAGCTTGTTGGAGCAGATTTGGACAAGTTCTTGGTGAGCTTATTGGAGCAGATTAGTCCTTTTGTATTTTGTATTCTAATAATATGTCAACATGTTTAAAGAAGCGTTTTGCCTATGAAAATATTAAAAATAGAAAATTATTATTTTCATCAAATATTATGTTTTGTGTTTGTTAGGACCTATAGAGTATTTTTTTAGTATAGTTGTTGGTAACCCTATTGATGATAGAGTTTCCCACTACAAGTATTGTCTTGATCTAATATTTTCCATTATTTTTAAACATAGTAAAATGGAGTGCCAACCACATATTTATGCCCTTGACATTATGGTAGGATCAAAATATAGGTTTTTGAGCAATTTTAGGCATAGATCCATGTACCAAAATGGTCATATGCCTAGATCATTCATATCCATTGAAAATATATGGTTCCCATTGCATAAATTTTAAAATTAGGTGTATAAATTATTTTTTTACTAAACATTTTATGATATATTCCCCTTGATGACCAAGTTGTTCTACCTTGAACACTCTATGCATCATAAATAAAATGGATTATAGGGAGAGCTACATTAGTGGATGCTAAGGGTTGGAACACAAAATAGACATTAAATGGATTGTGTTAAGTAGAGTTATGTAAATCTCAATCATAATAATGTTGAATTTTAGGGAATCTCTCATCCCATGTGCAAGAATGGTTGGAATTGTACCTTTGATAATTAATTAATTCAAAGCTTTTATTTAACCATTAATTTGAGGATGGAAGGCTATGGACATGGTTAGATTGGTGTTCATCATGCTTCATAGGGTGGACACAAAATTTCTTAGAAATATGCTATCCCTATCAAAGATAATAGACTTTGGTAATCCAATGTTGAGTCACACATGACAAAAATAGAGCTTAGAAATATCCTCAACTAAATTGAATATTTTACAAGGAATCATACAGCCATTTTTGAAAAATTATCAAATTATATAAAAACACAATCGTTATCATGCTTAGATGTGGCTAAAATTGAGAACAAATCCATGGATGTATATTTCCAAGGCTTGTATGGCACTATCACTGGTGTATATAGTCCTTTCATCTTATTGGTAGGTTTGGAAATATGACAATAAGTAAATGACTTGATTTATTTCTCTATGTCATTCCTTATTTTGGTCCAATAGGAGCACTTTCGAAGAACTACCAATATTTTCTCCACCCCAAAGTATTTTTCTAATTTGCAAAAACATGCTTTCCAATCATATTTGAGAAATCATTCTATGGTACATAAGTGTCTCCTACGTTAGAGAGGTTGTTATCTTGCAAATAAAAATTAGAAAAAATTGTATCCACACAAAGAGATTGATATGTATATACAATATTAAAATGTACTTCATACAAGGTTGATCAATTTAAATCCTAATGCCCATATAAATCAAGAATTATGGAAAATGCTATAGCAGGTTGGATCAAATAATCTATTATTGAATTTCCATTCCCTTTCTTGTGCTTAGTGATCAAATAAAACTATTGCATATATGTTTTTTATTGATTAATTGAAATAAGGGGTTTTTAAAGGGTCCTCGAAACTTTCACAACTATAATAGATCCTAAAAAAAGTACTGTAAGAGAACCTCAAAGAAACTACAGATAAAAGAACAATCAGGATCCAACTACAAGAGGTGGATCTTAAAAGCATAAAAAAAAGGAATACATCATAAGAGAGAAAGAGAGATCCTACTAGGATTAGTACCAATCGACATCAACTATAGGGGTATCCATCAAGCCTCTATTTTCCAGACTACCAACCTTGAGTAGAGAGCTAAAGTCTCCCACCTTTGTTTAAATATTTTCTCAAAGAAGTTAATAGACTGAGAATAGCTTGGCCATTGAGGCCCCTTAAAATCCAAGAAGGAAACTTCATTTTCACATGGCTTTATGTTTCATCCCTCTGCCCAAGGTTGGGGAATATGGGATTTGATGATAGATGCAAAAACAAAATTAGATAGAAGGTTTTTTTCCTAAGGAAAAGAAAGACTGTGAGCCATTGGTTATTTGAACTTCAAATTGTCTTTTCTTGATTTATTGATTTGAGGTTTTTCCCACTTTCCTATACTTCCCTATACTTCCAACATATGTACCTCCTCTCTTTTGTTTTTTGGTAATAGGGCCTAGGGTAACGACACTTTTCACTTATGTTGAGACCTTGGTCAAAGAATTATTGCATATATGTTGCTCACTTCTAATATTTTTATTTCTTGTCTCACCTTACATATAAATGAATTATAGAGGTCTATCATCTATATGGATGATGATTTCATTACCCATGATGTAGTGCTTCCATTGCTTATATGTTTGGATAGTGGTAAATATTATTTTATCATATTTTGGGTATTGTTAATCTAGTTCACTAAAATATTTATTGTAATAGCCAACTAGATAACCATGTTGTATGAGGATATATTCCAATGCATTCTCTAATGCATTAGTTATTACCTCAAAAGGCTGGTGTAGATCATGTAGGAAAATAATTAGAGCAAAAAAAAAATTTCCCTTTAACTTATAAAATATTCTCTACTATGTATATTTCGAATGTAACATGGATTTTTCACGTCCTATGGTCACTTGGTGTTTTGTCCAAACAATGTGTAAAAACCACAATATAAATATTTGATAGAAATTGCTAAGACCTAAAAACAAATACAAAACTCTATCAAAATATTTAGAGTAGGCCAATCACTAATTACCTAAATCTTCGTAGGATCATCATGGAATCCATCCTTTTCAACAATGTATCCAAGGTGTTGGATCTTCATAATTTCAAATGAGAATTTATCTAAATTAGCATATAGCTTGTCTTAAAAGAATATAAAGTACCTATAAAACATGTTGTAGATGTTCCTCCCATGTCTTACTATGTATTATAATGCAATCTAAGTAGACAACCATAAATAAGGCAGTATAAAGATGCAAAATTTTATTCATCATCCTCATAAATGTAGTAGGTGCATTGGTCAAGCCAAAAGATACAACAAGCTACTCAAATATACCATCCTTGAGTTTGAGTGTAGTATTCTAAATATCAATGGTCTTGGTGAGTATTTGATGATAGCCATGTTTGAGATTAATTTTGGTGAAGAAATTTGCACCATGAATTTGGTCCAACAAGTTATCTATTTGAGGTAGTAGACAATATTTCTTCATAGTACTTATATTCAAAGCTCTATAGTCAATACAAAGTCTCTATATTGTATGTTTCTTTGGATACATGTTAATTAGATTACCACATTCTTGGTTTGAGGTTATTACAATACCACATAAATATTTAGCATCTGTAACAACACTTCAACATTGAACTATTATTAACAACATGCAAACAATAATAATTTAGATTCAAATGCCATGAACAATATGCAATCAATTTCCATGAGCAATATGCAAATATCAAATCCAAAAATAAATCAATGCAATAGCAAATCCATAGCCACTTAGAGAGGGTAAATTATCACAACCACTTTGAGAGGGTGAATACTCATATGTGCACCAAGGCAACTTAAATCTAAATTATCCAATGATCCAAAATAATAAAATATTTTCCTTATTTATAAATTAAATCAATAATAACCTAACCCTAATGCTAAAGGTTGACTAACTAAATTCATAGCTTGAGATAATAATAAAAAAACTAGTTGACATGGATTTATTGGGACTATTACATGAATTGTCGTTCAAAAATCTATCGTTAAAGCTGGAAAATATTAAAAAATACTCTAAATCTCCCATGTAGCATCTTATTATAGAAGGTCCCACCACTTGATGAGTGGTGAGTAGAAAATGGTATTTATAAAAACATTTATTTTGCTTCCATTTAATTTATCAATATTGGAGTTTGTAAACTTGTTGAGCACCTATGCAAAATATATGTTTGAAGTATTTTGGAGATGATTCCTATGTGTCACTTGGTTTAGGGAGGAGATGTGTTGTTCATGTAGTTCAATTCATCCAAACTAGAAATAATTAAGTGCAGGAAAATAAATACTAACTAAAATTGTAGGAAAATTAAATTAAATTATCATTTTCAAACACATGACTGTAAGGAAATTTACAGAAAGCAAACACACAAATGTAATTGAAATTACAAAAAAATAAACACACTTGTAAAAGTGAATAATTGCAAAAAATAAATACACTTGCAAAAATAAATTAAGCAATAATTTAAACACACAACATAAATTAATTAAGGGGGTTTGTTGGCTATAGCCATTCAAAGTAGACATTCCAACCAGATTATGCTCTGCATTACTATTTATGCTCTGACTTCTTTGGAGGAAAAAAGAAGACAGTGGAAGGATATTACTCATATTATCTCTCATTTTCCTAAAGCTTGGATCTTTATTGGAGGAGATTCCAATACCATCCTCTCTCTGGATGAGAAAATGGGGTGAAATAGGAATTTAGACAAAAGCACTGCCCTCATGAGTGAATATATTGCAAACCTCCATCTTGTGGATATCCAACCAGATATTGGCCTTATGACTTGGTCTAACAGAAGGCAAGGCTTAGCTTGTATAATGGAGAGATTGGATAGGTTTTTGCTCTCTAAAAATTTCTTAATCCATGGTCACATTCCTAAAGTGAAGACTCTTAATAATGTTGGTTTGGATCAGTGGCCAGTCATGGTGGAAATGTGGAAAACCAATGTGAGTTTCTCTCCTTTTCATTTTCAATTAATGTGGCTTAGAGACATTTTCTTCAGACCTCATGTGCAACAATGGTGGAAGGGAGGTAAACCTAGGCATGGGACTTAGATGTTCTATTTTGCCAAAAGACTGCAATACATTAAATCCAAAATCAAGACTTGGAACTGGAAAGAGTTTGGAGATTTTCATAAAAAACAACATTAAGTTATTGCTCATCTTGAAAATGTGAATAAGAATATCCATTTAGATGGCCTCACAGAGAAGAGAAGTGTAGATGAAATTAAACTCACAACTCAGTTAGAGGAATGGGAAAAAAGAGAAGAAATATTATGGAAGAAAAAATCTAGAATTCAATGGCTCAAATAAGGAGATCGAAACACAAATATCTTCCATAAATCTCTTCTAGCTCGAAGATCTCACAACTTTATTTCTTCCTTAAAATCAAATTCTGGAGATGTTTTTTATACGTGGGATGGCATGAACTCTATTGTTGTTGATTACTTTTCCAATATTTTTGCTGCTACTCCTCTTGACTCAGCTTCTCAACATAATTTTCTTCAAGCAATCCCTTATCTTATCACTTCTGAGGATAACTCTATTTTGACTGCTCCTATTACTATCAATGATCTTCAACAAGTAGTTTTTAAAATGCAAAAGGGAAAACCCCAAGTCCTGATGGTTTTCCTATTGAGTTCTACCAAGAGTTCTGGGATATCCTTCATGTTGATTTATTAGAGGTGGTGGAAGAAGCTAGGAAAGCCAAAGAAATTTTTAAGGTTATCAATAAAAATTATATTACTCGTGTTCCCAAAGCTCAAGAGGTTGATCATATCTTAGTTTTTAGACCTATTGCTTTATGTAATGTTCTTCTCAAAATCATTACTAAAATCATGGCAAAAAGGTTGAAGCATAATAAGATTATTTCCCCATAGCAAGGGGGTTATGTGGAATGCTGTCAAATAGTAGATGAGATAGTTCTTGCTCAGGAAGCCATCCATTCCATGGATATGTAAAATTCTCCTTCCATGTTCATTTGGTTAGACTTATCCAAAGCTTATGACAGAGTGGATTGGCACTTCCTTATCAAAGTTTTGAGGCAATTTGGTTTCTCTAAGGATTGGATGGATTGGATTATGGGATGTATCTCTTCAGTTTCCTACTTAGTTCTTATCAATGGCAGGCCTTCTCAGTATTTCCTAGCTTCTAGAGGTATTAGGCAAGATGACCCGCTATCCCCTTATTTATTCATCATTCTTGCTGAATGCTTGGGTAGGACTATAACCAAAAAGAGGGAAAACAAAACCCTTGAGGGAGTTACCATTGATCATGGAGCTAGACCTATCTCTCATCTTCAATTTGTTGATGACTCTACTATTTTAGGTAAAGCTATAGTTAAGGAAACTTCTAATATTAAGCAAATCATTAGCTATTTTTCTAAGGCTACTAGGCAGTTGATCAATGAAGACAAATCTAAAGTTATTTTCTTTCACTGCTCTGCTAGATAGAAATACATGGTCTTGGATAAATTAAGATATAAGAATACCTCTCTTCCAATCACTTATTTAGGTATTCCCATAAATATTCAAAGGCAAAAAAATAAATATTGGAATTGGTTGTTGGACAAAGTCAAGAAGAAAATTGGAAAGTGGACCAACAAGTGGCTTTCTTCTGGCGGTAGAATCACCTTGGTAAAATCAGTCCTTCAAGCTATTCCTATTTATGTTTCTTCCATTTTGAATATCCCAAAGGCTATTCTTCGAGAATTGGATCAAATCAGTCATCATTTCCTTTGGAGTGGTACTAAGGAGAAAATAAAATGGGCCTTGGTGAAATGAGATACTTTATGTCTTCCTAAGAGTGAAGGGGGGTTAGGATTCCAGTCTTCAATTAATAACAACAAAGCTTTAGCTGCTAAATTATATTGGAGGATGTTGCATAACCCCAATGCTCTTTGGGCCAATAATCTCCATGCTAAATATGCTGAGAACAAAAGTCCTAAAGACCTTGTTTGCTATCAACTTCCTACCAAAGGTTCTCCCATTTTAGTAGTTCTTAATACTAGTGAGGATTTGATAAAGAAAAAATTATTTTGGATCATTCATAATGGTCAACATGCAAATTTTTGGACATATTCTTGGGATGGTCACAAGCCTTTGATAACTCAGTTTCCTGATTGAAGGCCTTGGATGGAGGAGCTTCATCGAGCTAATTGGATAAAGGTGGCTAATTACTGTCGGTACCATACTGGTAATTCAAAGGTTGGTAGATATTGGATCCCTATTGAGGACTGGCCTATTCAGATCCTAGAAAGGCAAAGAAAAGATATCCAAGGCATCCTTCATATGAGATCCCTCCCTTGGTCCCATGAAAAAGATTTTTTTGGATGGAACAACACTACTAAGGGTGAGTATTCAGTTGCTCAAGGTTATTTGACCTTATGCCATAATAATCCCAACAATTCTTTTGACATATTTTATCGATTGTGGGCTCAAAATCTCTGGCCTAACGTGAGGTTCTTTAATTGGATTTTACTGCATCGTAGGGTGATTACTGGTGAGCAACTTATGAAGTGTGGTTTTCATGGCCCTTTTAGATGTGAAATGTGTGAAGAGAATGTAGAAAATATCAACCATATTTTTACTGAGTGTACTTTAGCCTTTGAGCTATGGAGGAGAATGGCCACATTACTTGGCTTACAATGGTCCAATTTTTTTACTTTTGAACAACTTTGGAGGTATTGGCCTAATCAAGAGGGTGTTGATCATTTTATTAGGCTGTTAGTTTGGGTGGGTTCTACCATTCTTCTTTGGAATACTTGGAATGAAAGGAAATCAAGATAGGAAGGATATTCACTATATTTGGCAAAATACCATAGCCAACTTAGTTGAATCAGTCCATCAACTTCTTAATCACCCCAAAAATCCCACCAAAGATGGGATCAAGTGATGCAAAGATTGAAGATTAAACCTTCTAAGGGCAACCAACTTCAAGGGAATGTGAGTATTAATAATATGGATAGGACTAGAAATTGGCAACCTCCTCCTAAGAATTTTTGAAAATTCAATACTGATGGAGCCTCTAGAGGGAACCCTGGAAAAGCCAGTGTGGGAGGAATTGGTAGACTTTCATATGGCTCCCTGGTTTTCACTTTTGCTGAGAATTTGGGTATTCTTTCCAATAACCTTGATGAGGGGTATGGTATCCTTAGAGGTCTTCAGGAGGCTACTAAGGTTGGATGGGAAAGGTTGTTAGTTGAGTCTGACTCTCAACTTATGATTAATCTCTTGAAGACTCCTTCTAAGAATCATAAGGTGGATTGGAGAATAAAAAGAATTATTGAGAAGATTCAATTAATCCGGATGGGATTTTTGAAAGTTGATTACAATCATGTGGTTAGAGATCAAAACAAGAGTGCTGATGCTTTAGCTAATTGGGCTTTGGACAAAGGTGATCTTACTTATTATGGCCACCCTCCTATATGGTGGGCTTCTCAAATTAGGGAAGCTCTTCTTTCTATCATTTCTTTGGATGGCTCCAGTTCTAAAGGTACCTAGTTTCTTCTTGTTTTTTTTTTTTGCTTCTCTTTGGTTCATTTAGTTTTTTTTAAGTTCCCTAGCTCATTCTATTCTTTATTTTGTTTCCTCTATTGATTCTTGCCTTAATAGTCTTCTGGTCTAGATAGGTCATTGTTTTGTTCTTTTCTTTTTTTTTTTTTTTTTTTTAGTTTTTTAAGGTGGGTGGGTTCTTTTGTTTTGTTTTGTTTTTGTGTTCTTTGTGTTGTTTTTTGTTGTTCTTGTATTTTTGTTGTTTTGTTTTGTTTTGTTTTTATGTTTTTTGTTTTTGTTTGTGTTTTTTTCTTTCTTGTTCTTGGGTTTCTCTTTGTTTGTGTTATTTCGTGTTTTATGTGTGAGTGTTTTCTATGTATTTTGTTTTTGTTTATTGTCTGTTGTTGGTTGTTTTTTATTTTTATTTTTATTTTATTTTTTAATTCTTTAGGTTTTGGTTGTGTTTATTTTTCATGTTTTTTGGGTTGTCTTTGTAGTGTTCTATTGTTTTTGTCTTGTTTGTGTTTTGTTATGTGGTTCTTGTGTTTTTCTATGTGGTTTGTGTTGTGGTTTCTTTTATCTTATTGTACATGTTTTGTTGTGCTTTTGTTTTTGACACACTCAAGGAGCATGTTTTTTATTTTATTTTATTATTTTTGTTGTTATTTACTTATTTTTAAATTGGTTTTGTGTGTTTGTTTGCTCCTTGAGTATGTCAAATGTGGTAGGCCAGGTCCGAGTCTTGGGCATTTTTGGTGAAATGGATACCCCTAACTCCTTGGGTCTTACCCGAAAGTGGCATCCCTTTTGGGATTTTTTCCACACACAAAAAAAAAAAACATAAATTAATTAAAGTAAAAAAATAGGGGAGGATTACTGCTTAGAGTGAGCCCAAGCTCCTATAGATGTTTTCCTAGTTAGTTCACACAATCACTCTTCTGAACATACAAATAAAAAACTTGAGCTTTTATTAATAATTTAGTACATAATAAAATTTAGGTTTAGGATCCTTCGCTTCAAGTGTGGCCTACATTTTATACAAAATGCGGTCACCCCTTATTACAAAATTAGACTATTCTAATTCAATCATTTCAAGTAATTCACTACAACTAGTTCATGCATAATTTTAATTGGTGTCTAATAAAAGAAAAACCATGATAAAATTAATTTTAAGTTAACAATAGTGCTCTCTAAGTTTGTACAACAATATATTTCTAAACTTACACACAATATTGAAGTCAAACAATCAATGCGAACTTTATTCTGCTAGATATAAGTGCTTATTGACCACTAGAATAGTGGCATATTTCTTACCTATCACCAGGATAAAGGTACCACATATAGGCCATTTCCATTTATTTGGGAGTTATTATTTTTAGTCACAAACATATAGGCACACGCTCTATCGTTGGAAGATAGGCACCTTTCGACCTATTGCCAAAAGATAGGCACTTGTTCTATCACTGGAAGATAGGCACATTTTGGCCTATGGTCAAGAAATAGGCATCGTACCTTAGTGAAATTAGATATCTTTTTCCAACACCGCTATCTCTAACCAAGCCACACACCATTCCTTTAATGCATTACAAGTGTCATTGTTGGGAACCTAGTTCCTAGCAATGGTAACAAATGGAGAAATTTATGGAATTAATGCAAAATTGAAGAAAAATATATAAAATCACTTTTAAATATTGTTGTTTCAAATGGAGGTTTCCCTCCTAATTTCTCTCAAAGAGATGTAATAATTTATATTCATGGATGCCTAATGACACCCTCTATGAATGCATATATATACCTATCTAATGGTTATGATGTGAAAAGACACAATGGTCCATAATCAAATGAGAGGAATTAATTATATAATATAAGTTAGGATTAGGATCCTAACAAGCCACCCCCCTTAAAAGAGCTTTGTCCTCAAAGAAGAAATTGGGAAAATTGTTGATGGATGTGATGAAGTATTTTCCATGTAGCATCTTCAAAAGGTAGACCTTTCCATTGAATCAAAAGCTCGGTGATGGTGCAATTGGAAATTTGTTGAGTACGATGATCTAGGATAGCTTTAGGTTCAACCGTGAGTGTTCCATATTATGTGAAATCTGGAAGTTGAGTTTGTGTAGTAATGTGGTTGCCAAGTACTACTTTAAGATAGGAAATATGGAAGACATGATGAATTTTGGAAGATTCTGGTAACTCAAGTTTATAAGAAACGGACCCAATATGTTGAAGGACTTTATAAGGGCCATAAAATTTAGGTGCTATATTTTGAGATCCTTTGATTTTGAGAGAATTTTGACAATAGGGTTGAAGATGAAGGAATACCATATCACCCTCTTCAAAAACTCTCTCGGTTCAATTTTGGTCTGCTTGTTTCTTCATATGATGTTGAGTGGTGAGTAAATTATCCTTGAGAAGGAAAAGAATATCATCTCTAGTAGAAAGGTGAGAATCCACTACTGGCACATTCAAACTTCCTGGAATATAAGATGTAATGGAAGGTGATGTTTTGCCATATAATATTTCATATGGTGTCATCTTAATGGTGGAGTGGTATGAGGTATTATACCACCATTCGGCTAAAGGGAGCCATTTAACCCAATGAAGGGGTTGAGTAGAAATAAAAAAATGTAGGTAAGTCTCCAAGCATTTGTTAACAACTTTTGTTTGACCGTTAGTTTGTGGATGATAAGCAAAACTCATATGAAGTTGAGTGCCTTGGAGTTTGAACAATTCTCTCCAAAATTTACTAGTGAATTTAGGATTACGATCACTGACTATAGTAGAAGGTATGCCATGTGTTTGAAAATATTATCAAGAAATATTTGGGCTATAGTACTAGTCGTGTAAGGGTGAAAATGAGTGTATTTAGTTAAGCAATATACTACAACCAGAATAGTGGTTTTTCCTACATATTTTGGAAGACCTTCAATAAAATCCATGGAAATATCAATGTAGGTTTTAGTTGGGATAGGAAGAGGTTGTAGAAGGCCAAGATTATTTATTGTTTTTTCTTTTTTCTTTGACAGGTCTCACATTCATCCACAAATTTCTTAATATCGTATTTCATGCCTACCCAATAAAAATATCTAGTAACTCTTCTATAAGTCTTGAGTAATCTCAAGTGTCCTATAGTGGGTGTGGCACATAACTCATGGAGAAGTTTGGCATGATATGAGGATGTGGGGGATAGGACAATACGCCCTTTTTACCTAAGTATGTTATCTCTCCAAGAGTAGTGGGGATTACTAGTGGAGTCTTGTTGAAGTTGTTGAATTAATGTGTGCATGGTAGGATCATTAAACCATTCCTCATTGACTTGGTCTATTCATTTGGGAATAGGAGAGGAAATGGCATGTAATTGGGGCATTTCTTCAAAATTTCATGAAATGGCATAAACAACCATGTTATATTTCCCTTTTTTATATATGATCTCATAATCATATCCTAGAAGTTTTTTAACACACTTTTGTTGCTCTGGAGTGGTTATGCACTTCTCAAGAAGGTATTTTAAGCTATGGTGGTCAGTGCAAATAATGAAACGTTGGTCAATAAGGTAAGGTTACCAATTTTGAATAGCATGAATAATAGCTAACAACTATTTTTCATATGTGGAGTGAGCCAAATTATTTTTAGAAAATACCTTGCTAGTAAAATACAAGGGTCTTTCATTTTGCAAAAGCACTGCTCCTATTCCCACTCTTGAAGCATCGCTCTCAATAATAAATGGTTTTGAAAAATCTAGCATGGCAAAGATAGGGGTACTACGCATTGCATTTTTTAAAGTGATAAAGGCATCGTCATCTTTTGAAGACCAAAGAAAAGCATTCTTATTGAGTAGTGTTGTTAAGGGGGCTGCAATTTTGCCATAATTTTTGACAAATTTGCGATAGTACCTTGTTAGTCCTAAAAAACCATGCAAGCATTTCAAGGTTTTTGGGATAGGTCAAACTTTCACATATTCAATATTGTGAGGGTCCACTTTAACTCCTTCTTTAGAGACAATATGTCCAAGATATTCAATTTCTTGTTTTTGAAGGAAATTTTTGATATTTTGGCATATAATTGGTTGTACTTCAAGGTTTTCAATGCTTGGTCTATATGGCGTAAGAAGTGATCTTTCCATGTTTTAATATAAATCAAAATATCATCAAAGAAAACTAAAATAAACTTTTGAAGGAAAGGGTGGAATACCCTTTTCATTAGACTTTGAAATGTATAAGGAGCGTTGGTAAGACTAAATGACATAACTATGAATTCATAATTCCCTTCATGAGTGTGAAAGGCAATTTTTGGAATATCACTTTCCTTAACTCGGATTTGGTGGTAGCCTAATCATAAATCTAATTTGGATAAGTATGTAGCCCCATGAAGTTCATCTAATAATTCATCGATGACGATAATAGGGAATTTATCTTTGATGGTCAGTTTGTTAAGGGTGTGAAAGTCAACACATAGGCACTATGATTCTTCCTTCTTTCAATATAATATAAAGAAAAAAGAGTAAGGACTCACACTAGATATAATAATCCCTACTTTAAGTAGTTCTTGTACTAGTTTTTCTATTTTTGTATTTTGTAGATATGGATATCGGTAAGGCCGAATATTAGGAGGTTGGTGCCGTGGAAGAAGTTGAATGGTATGATCATGGCTTCATTGAGAAGGTAATCCTTTTGGTTCATTAAATAATTTTTCATGGTGTGCTAGGAGTTTTTGTAGTCTAGGTGCTATTGTTTGTTCTTCATTTGTTGGTTGGATGGAGAACAATTGTGCCATCATACCCTTGCCTCCTTTCCAAATAAGCTTCTTCATTCTATGAGAACTTACTAATTGAGAAGGGCCTGATTTTAACCCCTTAATAGTATATGTTTTACCTTTTTGTGTGAATTTTATCCATAGGTCTTCAAAATCCCATTGGATGGTGCCTAGTGTTCTCAACCATTGTACCCTTACGACGATATCACATCCTCCTTGTGGCATTGCATACATATCGTCTTTCATATTATAATCACCCATAGTGAGTTTAATATTTTGATATTTTTCTTTGTATGTAATTCATCCACTGTTTTCAATCATATCTTCAAAATTATTGCAAGGATGTATAAAGCAATCAACTTATTTTTCCACCCTTGGGTCGATAAAATTATGTGTGTTGCCATATTCTAGAAGCACAATGAGGTTTTATTTCTTAAAGTATCCCTTGAACTTCATAGTTTGTGGGGAGGAGAAACCGGCAAGGGCATTAAAGGATATTTCATATGTGTCTTATGTGTTACTCTTTGGAGCTTTTATCACTACTTCCACCTCAATAGTATCTTCTTCTTTTGAATTTCCTTGGTCAAGCATATCTAAAATATAGATTTTGGGGGTAATGCATTTATGGTTGGGGACGAATTTCTCATAATAGTGGAAACAAAGGTCATTTTGTCATCTTTCCTTCATTTCTTCAAGCCTAATTCTTTTAATTGGTAAAACTCTATTTAGTTTTGCAGTGGTGTAGGAATTTTGATATTTTCCCATTGGTGGTCTCCCAAGTCAATGTTGGTTATTGATTTTTTCTTCTGCCATTTGAGCTAATGTAATAGTGTGCATCATGTTCGGTAGGATTGAGCATTTGCACTTCTAATAGAATATCTTCCTTTAGGCCACTGATAAAGCAACTTTGAAAGAATGATGCATCTAGTCCTGATTATAAAATTTGCTAATTTCTCGAATTCAGCTTGGTACTATCACACTGTAGTGTTTGGCAGAGTTTGGTGAGATATCCTATGAAATATTCAAATTTGCTTGGGCCAAATCGTACCATGATATTTTTTGTGAATTATGTTCATGTAGGGGTGTCGTTTGTCTTTTCGTACCATTGGTACCATTGAATAGCGATGCTCTCCATGCGAAAGAATACAATGTGAACCTTTTGGAATTCAGGGATTTGATAGAGTGAGAAGTATTGGTCCACTAGATAGATCCAATTCATGGAGTCACCTCCTTCAAATTTTGGGAAATCCAAATTAGTGGTTCGAGGTAGGATTTATGTTTGTGGTCCTCAGAGTAATGCTTTGTGTGTTGGTGCTCCGATAGGTTGGACCACCTGGATTAACCCCATATCCTATTGTACCATATACATGCAGTGGTTAGTGGTGGCCACTCTTAAGTCTAGCTTTGTTATCTTGTTTTCAAATTCCTCTTTTGTTAATATTTTCTTTTCAAGATCGTCCTTCCATCGATTAAATTCTTGAATGACATATTTGAGAGGGTCTTGTGATATCCTACCTTCTGTCATTTATGATTTGTGATTTGCAAGCCTTTGTAATAATAATTTATTTTGTAAAATAGAAAAAAATTAATCAAATTTGTCAATTATTTGACAAAAATAGAAGAATTGTAATAGTTTGGTCAACAATTGATAAAAATTATTATTAATTTATTTTTCACAAATTTTTTGAAAAAAAAATATTTATGCAAAAATTTGTTTTTTTTTAACAACTAGCAGAGTTTTTCTACTTCTTTGTTTTAAATTTGACAGAACGGTTAGATTTTTGAAATTTCAATTTTTTCCTAGGAAGGCAATGATTATAATTTAATTGTTGGGTGATTTAGGCAAAGTAGATCGGGGGTGGTCTATGATGGGGTAGAGTAGGAGAGGGGGTAGATTAGGGCTAGGTAGCGGCGTAAGGTAGGCAGAGAATGGAAAAAATGATCAACAAGGGACAAGTGTCAAACAAATAATGGGATAAATAGTTGCCAACAAATGGGACACCATAGGATAGCGGTTCGGTTGCATGCGAGATGGCTAGGAAGCATGACCGAAGTCACAATAAGCTCCTTGCATGATATTTTTTTGAACACCCTTTTCCTAAATTCATGATGAATGTGAGATAAAAAACTTTTTAAAATTATTTGTTTCCTCACTCTTTTCGATGTCAAAAAAGGTTAGTCATCATTGATTATGTTTTTCAGCATCAAAAAATTAGATTTAATATTATGAACTTTATATTATAATTTTAATTTATGCAATGTCGCCATTATTTCTTAAGACTTCATCAAAAAAAAATGTAGGTTGATTTTTGTAGATAGATTTCAAATTTCCCACGAGATTTGGTACTCGATCTGAAGTTAAAAATATTTTTGATGTTCCTTGAAGGATTTGAATTGAAATTTAAGCATGTTTTCACCTATTCTTTGCCTCTATTATATGTTGTCTTGTTGTCCACTAGTGATAGTTTATGTGTTACCCCATGAATGATAATTTTGTTGATTCAGAATGCCAAGGGGGTTGTTTTACGAATGATGTTGATTCAGAATGCCAATGGATATAGTCAACAATTTAGAGGGATTAATTTTATTTTACTCACTGATTTTCTTTGCTTGTAATTAATTACAGTGAAGATGTTCAGGTACCACAGGTTGTCTTTCATCGATCTCTTTTATTTTTAGATGTGCCTCGAGTGAAAAATGAGATTGTATCTGATACCAGTTGTTAGGAACCTAGTTCCTAGCAATGGTAACAAATGGAGAAATTTATGGAATGGATGCAATATTGAAGAAAAATGTATAAAATCACTTTAAATATTATTTTTTCAAATGGAGGTTGCCCTGTCAATTGCTCTCAAAGAGATATAATAATTTATATTCTTGGATGCCTAATGACACCCTCTATGAATGCATATATATACCTATCTAATGGTTATGATGTGAAAGGACACGATGGTCCATAATCAAATGATAGAAATTAATTATATAATACAAGTTAGGATTAGGATCCTAACATTCATCCAATACTAGGTCCATGTGGGACCTCGACTAAAAGGTGTGAAAAAACAACAAAGTACTACATCTACATGCATTTTCCACTAAAACACCAATTAAGTATAATACATCAATTTATATTAAATGCATGCAATAATTTCACAAAAATACATCTCTAATGTTAATAATGCCACACAAAATCCCATTAAAACATGTAAAAAAAATGAGCAATTATGGTGCTCATCATCCCCCCATGCCTAAGTATTGTCATGTCCTCATGGCACATGTTACTGATAATCCTTTATTTTAGAAACAACCTTCTAATAATCCCTATTCCAGTGTTTCTTTTCTTGAATTGTGGGTTTCTCTTTCTCTGTGTCTCATTTACACTTGCATAATACCTAGTCATCCTCTTATGGGCTTTTCATTCTTTCTTTACCTTTTTCAAGCTTTCCTTGAGCTCTACGATTTGTTGTTGATGGCTTGCAAAGGATTTCATTGATGTAGCCCATTCATCATTATATTTGGGGTCCTTCTGCACCTTCTTTCATCTTTATGATGGCCTCTTGGTCTTAGCCTTTTGGTATCCTCTCGGGTGACCTCTTTGCCTTAGCCTTTGGTCAAAGTTTATTTGTAGTAGCATATTGGATATGAGCATCATAAGTAGTGTATGCCTCATCCCTAATACCTTTTCCTTGTATTATAATCCTACCAGCATACCACCCTTCAAGCAGTCCAGCTCTACCATCTCTAGATCATAACTAAAGTACCGCTCAAGCACTGTCTGTATCTGGTCTCGTGGTGTCATGCGGATCGACAACACTTCTATCAGAATATAAAGAATCTGATAGACGTCGTCTAGCATCACCATAATCTCCCTAGTTGGTAGGTGGAAGGTATTGGTGCACATATCCCATAGATAAATTAGGGCAGTCAGATATGCATGGTCTTCTATGATAGCCTCTAATCGGGTCACCTGCTTGAGGTCGATGGCATACAACCACTCCCAATCCTCTATGTTCAAGGAATACCTCATGGAATAAAAGATATTAGGTACTCGATACTGATTCCTCACAACCTAATAGGGATAAAAAACTCAATAATACACCACCAAAATCGCCTCGCATGGCCCCAAAAACATTCAAAAGAAAAGATTTAAAATGGCCCCTCTTTGATGCTGGTTTGTGGCCATTCCTCCCAGGAATGGCCTCCAACCCTATGGCTAAACCATAAAGGTATGGCCTATGATCAACCCACACTATCTATCCCAACTAGGGATTACTCCAAAAAAATTGGGCTCAAAAAGGTCTTTCAAGCCATCAAAAATAGCAAAAACAATGCAAAATTGATCTACAAAATGCAATCTAATTGCACAAAAACATGGGTAAAACACAAAAGTTGGTACATATCTCATAAATTAGGTTTAATTACCTACAATATAGTGTGATATATTTCCAAGCCAAAAACATACCATAAAAGCAAGAAAATCAACTCCTAACACTAGGAAAATGCAATAAGAGAGACTTGGCATACCTATCTCGCATCGGCTCCTCCACTGGCTGAGTCTTCTTTCTGACTCATGGTGACTGTGGTATGAATTTTATAGTGCTTCACTACTCATAATCACTCTCCTACTCCTCACCTCTCAAATTGCCAAAGAAATCATGCAAAAATGAGCCTAACCTTCATATTTTGGGTTTTTATAAAGATGCAGGGGTCACCACCATCCCAGGGTGGTACGAGTGCACATTTTGTCAACCATGCCACCTTGGTATGGTGGTAGAACATGACCTCATCCCACAATAGGACTTTGGTAGCAAAAATAGGCCAAAAAAGCCCAAAATGACCCAAGATAGGTCCAAAATTGCACCAAAATAGCTCAAATTGGGTCTAAAACAGCTCAAAATTACACCAAAATAGCTCAAAATGCAATATTGAGGAATTTAGGAGGGATGTAAAAGTTGTTAATTCATGCCCTAAGAAGGCAATTATGGCCAGACCACTCCCCGGACATGTAGTTGTCAACTCCTTTCATCCAAGAAAACCTAGCAAAGTCACCAAAATCCTCTCTAAATTGTCTTATTTTTCAAGGGACAAAACTGAAGGTAAGCATAACACAAGTCAATTGGGTCAAGTGACTCATCACTTTTCTTACTGTTCATTCAATCATCAACTCATCACTTGAGGGGGTAGTCATAATCAGTCCAAATCAGCAAGCACACACTCAATTATGTGAATGGCATTCATTCAATGAATCTTCGACAAAGACAATCACGCTCCTGCTTGGGGTAACACACAAGCATGTAATATCACATTATAATGCTTGACATTACTGAAATCATGAATTCATAGGACCTAAACCTTCATGACAGACAATATTCAAGCATAGGCATGCTCATTCAATGAGTTAGAAACAAGGATTCAAGAACACACACCCTTTTCTTGATTGGGGCATCTAAAGTTGGTTAGGTTATCGAGTAACCTTAATCATTCTACATTTTGGTCATCTATTTTTGCTCAGTGTTGTGTTGCACATAATGCATCTCAAAAAGAAGTATCTATAAACACTAAAATGTGGTAAATCTGATTAAGCACCCACAAACATGATCAAATTGACATAATATGGCCCCTTGGGCAGCCCTTAGGAGGCTCACAGTGGTTCTAGCCACTCCGAAAAAGGTTTCGGAGGCTATCGACCCAATTTTGGGAGGTTTTGGCCCAAAATTCACCACCGTCCCAACCTGGGATGATGGGAGATTCCTATCATCCCACCTTGGGATGGCAGTGAGCCCTCGTCCCAGGGTGGAACAGTGGTGAATTTTGACCCAAAAAAAGTCAAAATTTGGCCAAATGGCACCCAAAAACTACCATTTGACCACCCAAACAGAGCATGCAAGGTAGAGGATAGGGAATACTTATGACATCCATCTTTATGAGGGCCAAATTAGGATATTATCTTACACACCCTATGCATGTGTCCCATTTGACAAGTTGCACCCCCTGCCATGCATGCCCTTTTGCACATGAGCCCCTTTGGGCTATAAAATGGATACATGGTCCACATAAAATAATGGAGAGGAGTTCTAGGATATGCAATGGAGTGCTACCAAGATTTAACCTCACCTTATTGCACCTTTTTGCCCTCAAAATCTCCCTTTTACCAAGGAGGTTACCGGGTGACTTCAAGAAGGTAATCCGAGCATAACTTTTCAATCCGGGTGAATTTCTTCACCAAATTCTATGACAACACACCTTAGGTTGTTTAGGAACATCTGCTAGTGGTTTGGTAAGAAAAATTTGCTATATTTGGTTGGTACCCCCTCCTAGGGTACCCCCCAAATAGTTGCAGTCACCATCGCCCCCCCGAGATGAGGGTAAATTCTTAAGCAATTTCTTTACTATTTTTTTTATACATGGTGGAATGGGTAGCCACCATGAATCTAGGATAACCGGATGGTGTCTTACATCACCATAGCACCACCCGAGATGTATCACGAGAATATCTTGGTAGACAGTGAGTCTTCACCCAAAAATCAGTCGAGGGATGAGGCTGAGCCGATTTATGAGGTAGTATCGTATTTACGATGCTTGTACCTAATTTTACCAAACAACAATGATAGTGACCAGGAGATAGCCTATATGGGGCCACATTTTCTAGAACGTCCCATTCTAGTGGGGGCAAATGAGGGATTGTATTATGATAGCGATGAAGAAGATGAAATAGAGAGAGCCTACCTAGGACCTCCCTACTTATGCTATCGTAATGCACCGTATACGATTGAGGACATGCGCAGAGAGATCAATCTCAATCCTCACCTTAGGGGAAGACCACCAAAATTTGATGTGATCTATCACATGGTGTTTCTTGATCTACCTATGTACATAGAGCTCATTGAGCTGAATGATCCAATCTTGCAATTAGTGCATAGAGAGGACCCAGTCATCCATAGCTAGCATAGAGAGGACCCATTTGTGCCCATGCCAATAGAGCCAGATCTCGGGTATGGGAGCTGCATCGATGATGTAGATGTTTGTCCATGTGGTCTTGGAGATCAATTCCATTCCATCAATATGGTCTCCATTGATTTGACCACCCCACTCCGTAATCTAGCTGATCCATCCAAACTATTGCATTTAAATGTAGATGCTATCGATTGGGATCGTGCTGACTCACTTGTTGAGCCTGAAGATTTCTTCCCTAACAAAGAAATGTTGCAACCATTTCATTTTGCGCTAGGCTGTGCTTATGATGTCTATCATGCTGAGGATGCTTCCAATGTGGAACCTATAAACCCATCCGATGACATCCATTTGATCCCTACGCCTCATCAGCTTGAGGAGGGATCACACATGTCAATAGAGGAAACCTTCGATGTGGATATCAATAATGATCCCACCAATCCAAGGAAGGTTAAATTTGGAGAGAGTCTCACTCCAGATGAGCGTGCCACCCTCATTCCTCTACTGAAAGAGAGACCTAATATTTTTGCTTGGACTTACAAAGATATGCTAGGTCTAGACCCAAAATTGGTTACCCATAACCTTTCGCTAGATCTATCAAAGAAGCCAATCAAGCAGAAGCTTAGAAAGATGCATCCAACAGTAGCCTTAATGGTGAAGGACGAATTGCAAAAGCTATTGGACGTAGAGTTTGTAATCTCCATCGACTATCCAGAATGGGTATCCAATATGGTGCCCGTAGGAAAACCTGATGGAAGGATCCATATTTGTATGGATTTTAGAGACCTGAATAAGGCAACACCAAAGGATTCATTTCTATTGTCGAATATCGATGCTCTTGTAGATGCAACTGCAGGTCATGAGATGCTCTCCCTGATGGATGATTTTTCTGGTTACAATCAAATTTGGATTAAGCCCGAAGACCAGCATAAAACCACATTTATAATGCCATGGGGGACATTTTGCTATAAAGTTATGCCATTTGGCCTTAAAAATGTTGGTGCCACATACCAGCAGGCCATGACATATATCTTTCATGACTACATGCATAAGATCCTAGAGGATTATATTGATGACTTGTTGGCAAAGTCATTACTACGTTGTGAGCATGTAGAGGTCCTGAGGAAGGTCTTCGATCGCCTGATAGAGCACAATGTCAGGTTGAATCCTAAGAAGTGCGTATTTGGCATAACTTCAAGAAAACTCTTAGGGTTCATCATTTCAAAATGAGGCATCGAAGTCGACCCAACAAAGGTCAAGGCTATTCTAGAGATGCGTCCTCCCTCAAACATTAAAGAGTTAAGAAGCCTACAGGGCAAAGTAGCATCGATAAAGTGATTTATCACTCAATTATCGGATAAATATTGACCCATGAATCGACTTCTACACAAGGGGGTCCCATTCAATTGGGACGAGGACTGTCGAGCAGCCTTTGCTGAAATTAAGCAATACCTGGTGATGCCACCAGTGCTAGCTCCACCAAGGCTAGATGTGCCATTTTTGCTATATATATCGGCGATCGACTTTGCATTAGGGACCATGTTAGCCCAAAAGAACGTGCAAGGCAAAGAGCAAGCCATATATTATATTAGTTGAACCTTGGTGAGTTATGAGCTAGGATATGCATATGTGGAGAAGCTATGTTTAGTAGTAGTGTTCGCTACAAAGAAATTGCGGTACTATATGCTAAGTCATACGACATATGTAATATCAAAACAAAATCCTTTGCAGTACATGATGAGCAAGACATATCATAACACACGTACTACAAAGTGGATCATGCTACTGATAGAATTTGATCTGGAATTCATAAGCCAAAATTCCATTAAGGGACAAGTCATAGCTGATCAACTGGCTGAGGCACCACTATCAAACAGTAGGCCTCTGACCATTGAGCTTTTGGATGATGTGGTCTTCATCATATCCAAAGCTCCCAAACCTGAAGAACCAGAGAATAATGCTGATATGACCTTGTTCTTCGATGGTTCAAAGTGCGAGCAAGGAGGTGGTGTAGGAATAGTGTTTATCACACCGCAAGGAGCTCCAATGCCCTTGTCATTCAAATTAGACTTTTCTTGCACCAACAACAATGTTGAATACGAGGCCCTACTATTGGGCCTCCATATAGCCATCACCATGAACATTAAAATATTAAACATCTTTGGTGACTCCTTGCTCATAGTCAACCAAGTTAAGGGGCTCTTTCAATGTCGATGTCCCATGTTAAAAGCTTATAAAGATCTTGTTGTTACATATTTGGCTAAATTGGAATGGTATGACATCGAGGCAATCCCTCGTTCATCAAATAGGTTCATAGACACCATGGCATCTTTGGGATCCTTAATCCCTCAGAATCCATCTACTGATTTTACTACCATTCATGTTAAAATGCTCTCGCATCCTACAGCGGAGCGCAAAGCCTTTGATAATAAAATGTCAATCAACATGATTAGCGTGGAACCAAAAGCTGAATGGTTCTGTAGAGCTGAAGACTTTCTAAAGAAGGCACCCTGGGGGTCATTAACCTCTCAGAGTCCGATGGGGAGTGGTACCACCATTCTCCACAAGGTTGTTTCCTAGTCTGCATTTGCACATGTAGATACACAGGGGGAGCAAGTCATCTTGGCAGTTGAAGCTGAGGCTTACCAGAGCTGGATGTCGCAAATCCAAGACTTCTTAAAACTTGGTCTGATCCCAGAGGGATTATCGCATGTTGCAAAATGCACATTCAAGAAGAAAGTGACTAAATATGTCTTGCTAGGAGATATTTTGTACCAACGAGGCTACGATGGAGTTCTCCTTCATTTTCTAGAGCCCCAAGAGGCATCTTGGGTGATTTCACAAGCTCATGATGGTACATGCGATGGCCATTTCAGTGGCATGGCCATCATCAAGTGCATCCTTTGAATGGGTTACTATTGGCCCACTATGGAGAAGGAGTGCAATGTGTATGTCAAGAAATGCATCAAATGTCAGCATCATGCTAATCTTATGCACTTGCCATCACAAGCCTTACAGCCCATTCAAGTGGCTTGGCCATTTTCTCAATGGGGATTAGATATTATCGATAAGATCTCTCCTCCATCATCAGGTCGACATACTTTTATTATTACGACTACTGAGTACTTTACCAAATGGGTGGAAGCAATACCCTTAACAATGATGACTGGAGCTCGCATAGCAGAGTTTATACTCGAGCATATCATATGTCATTTTGGGATTCCATCCAAGATAATTTTGGATAATGGAACATCATTTAAGAACAAAACTATGAGAGCTTTGACATCTAAGTATAGAATCAAACATAATTTTGCAACTCCTTATTATCCGTAGGCAAACGGGCAAGCTGAGGCCTCAAACAAGATAGTGGTGGCTATCTTGAAAAATATGGTCCAAGAAAACCACAAAGATTGGCATATCCAGCTACCCCTTGCATTATGGGCTTACAGGACTAGCATTCGGATGCCCACTAGGGCAACATCATTTTCACTAGTATATGGCATTGAGGCCATTATGCCCTTAGAGTTGGAAATTCCAATGCTGCACATCGCATTGAAAGAGTTCATCGATGACGACACCGTGCGACAAGCTTGACTAGATCAATTGATGTTGCTTGATGAACATCATGTGAATGCCCTTGAGCATCTCCGCGTTTATCAGGAGCGATTAAAATGAGCTTATAATAACAAAGTCCATCAGAGAGACTTTGAAGTTGGGGATCTTGTCTTGAAAGAGAACCAACATAACTCTAATTTGTCGCCTGATATGCGAGACAAATTCATGGCTAATTGGCTAGGACCCTATATCATATCTAAAAATATTGGTTTGGGTACTTATCACCTAACATCGCTAGGGGGTGTTGAAGAGCCTGAACCTCTCAACATCATCCATATTAAGGCGTTCTATGCTTGAGAGCATAGCAAAAGGCACCAAGGGTTCCAAAAACCGCTTGGTCATGTCAATTAAAGGCCTTGAGGGTTTGCTTAAAACCACTCGGTCAATCCCAAAAGGCTCCAAGGATTCCTAAGAACCACTTGGTCATCCCTAAAAGCTCCAAAGGTGCTCATAATCCCTTTGGTCAACCTAAAAGCCCCAAGGATTTTTTGAAAAATTACTTGGTCAATTTAAAGGCTCCAAAGGTGTCTGTTAGCTCTTTGGTCAATCCAAAAAGGCTCCAAGGGTTCTTAAAACCACTTGGTCAAATCCAAAAGGCTCCAAAGGCATGTACTCATCGTTTGGTCAAATATAAAGGCTCAAAATCAATAAAAATTAAAAAATCAATAAAATCCAAAAAAAATGGTAAAGCATAAAATCCAAAAACATTTGCATTTGCATTATGCATTTTCATTTACACATGCATTCATTTCATCATTGCATTGCATATAGGCATTCCTCATCCATTGCATTCCATAGTAGAATGGATTGTGTTTGTCAGTCTTACAAATGATGCCACGTTTGTGTTTTAATCATGCACCTCTACATTTATCATAATCCATCATTCATGTGAGTAAATGTGTTTGTCAACACAACACCTGTTGCTATAAAATATGTATGTATATATACCAAAGTTTTTCGGTCACTCAGCCATACCTAGTGGGTTTCTCAGATGTCGTAGAAAGCTTCTTTTGCTTTTGTAGATGAGGTCACTAGTTGTGATAGTACTTGGCATATCAGGATCCCATCACTAATTGACACATTTAAAATCCTGCTAAGATAAGGGAGGATGAAAGTTGCGAAAGTGGTCCTGGGTATTTAGAGAGATGGGTTTTATTACCTACTTATCTTGCAAATAGGTCGGTCTAGAGTGGTGAACCTTGGAAAAAGGACAAGATTTTCCCTACCCATACATTCCCTTGCTTACAAATAAAGGAGCAATATCCTAGAGTAACATCCTAGATCAACATCAGAGGTTGATACCCCACATCGATATCCTAAAATCGATATCCCAAATTGACATCTCAAAAGTCAAAATCCCCAGTATTCAAATCAAAGATCAAATGAAGATCAAAATCAAGTTCAAATTCAAATCTAAAGTGACATAGTGAATCAAAAGCACTATATAAATCCCTTTCTCAAAGTAAAACGAGAATAAACAATGATTTTTATCACTCAAAGTAAAACGTGAAAAATAGTGATTTTTATCACTACACATGAGCAAGTATCCCTATGAATAGAAAGAAAAGAAGGGTGAGAACTTGAATCCCTGAATTGTTCACCATTCAAATCCATAGAGTGAACCCCGATTGCAGTAATGGGTTGAAAGAGTCCCGCCTGCTTCTAGAGTAGTAGTTCTATTGGGTGATCCCCAATCATAGCAATGGGTTGAAAGAGTCTCGACTATTCTTGGAGGGGTAGTCCTGATCAATTTGCAAGATGAGCTAGCTCTGGGTGCCTGGGGTTGTCTAGAATTATAGTCCAATCAAGTCTGAAACAAGGATGATACGAACATAGGAGGAACCCGATCTCACATATGGGTTGGAAGAGTCCCGACTAACATCTAGGGTATGCCTATGGTCTATCTAAAAATACTCACATGCACACATAGGGGTAATGAATAGTTGGGTCATTCATGAAGAAAGATTTGTCCAAAAAAAGCCTTGTACAGTTAGTATGTGACATTTGAGAAGTATACTAGGGTGTTTGAGTCTCATGGAAAACCTCAAAAATTTCTCTAATAGCAACAAAATATCAAATATCACAAACCATATAAAATAAAGTCATTTCAAATCATCAAATTGCAAAGTATCGAATCCATGATACATCATTACATTGAGCACAATCAAGATATAGGATAGATACCGGATGGATATCAGAAATGATATTTAGATGGCCACTGACTATATTGTGCATATTATTTCAAATTGCAAAATCATAGAGTGACATAGAGACATCATTCACTATCATTCGCATTGCATTTCATATATGGGTGATTAATTGATTAAATTCTTGTAATGAGGATTTTCAATTACATTCATGATTTTTACACATTCTATGGTGTCGTCCATTAGATTGTTAAACACATATCACATTCATTCCTTATGTTTTAAGTGATTAAAGCATACAGGTTCATTTACATTAGATTACCATCATGTAAATAATGCATTACATACATTACACCAACATATTGTGACATCATCATAAATTAAATGCATACAATAAAGCAAAATTAAATATGTGTTTAAAAGTAAATATCGCATCCATATGCATCCATCATAAGTAGCACATCTAAGCATCTAGATCACTGCATATCATCATCATCATAAATTAAAATAGCTATCTAGTGCATGTCATCCATACATCACATCATATAAACATAGCATCAATATGAACATCTGCATCCATGTGCATAAACATAAACATAAAACATATAAATGACAAGTACACATAATGAGCCAAAATGATCATATATATAAATATGTGTATCAATGAGTACATAGAGGTACATCAAAATGCCTGTAGGCTACAACTATGTAGGTCCTCGACCTTACACTCAAAAATGGTACAATGAATATCTTTGAAGATCTGTACTAGGGGCCTGCACCCCCAGCCTGAGAGTCACCGCCATCACCCCCACCATCCCTGTGGCTCCTATGAGAGCTGGCTCCATGTGTGCTAGAGGACCTATGTGTCCTCTCGGTCCTGTGGGTCCGATGGCTCGAACTAGCAGAGGACTGCCCTGTCATCCTGGTCCTGGTCCATTGTGACCCAAAAGCATGTGGATCCTCTGGGACCTACTCGCCAATCAACCTGATGTGGCCCTCTAGCTGGTCTATGCGGGCTACCCTACTTGTGTGCCTCTCGTTGCCCTCCTCCATGAGGGCCTATAAGCACTAGATCTCTACCATGGGGTCACGGCCGCCTGGTAGCAATGAATATGGTGTGGCTGGAGGTCCCATGATAGCCTGGGAGGATGAAGGATCCCCCCTCTATACCCTGAGTAGATCTCTCTCTGTAATAGCCACACTAAATCATGCCTGTGCCAGATCATGCACACTAGTGAGATCCTAGACCTATGTCTCCATCGCCATAGCCCATGCTATGAGAGTTGTGATCTCCTCCTGGGCCTACTATAGCTGCCTCACGCTATGAGCCAGCTTCACCTCCAGTACGATGATAGAAGTGTCCCGCTACAACTGCTGGGTCTACAGCCTCCCAACCTGACTCTGAAGATCAGCAACCTAAGCTAGTAGCTGCCCCACCTCACTATCAAGAGGTGCCTCACCCTCCTCTAATGCCTCCTCCTTAGCCTCAACCTATGGAGCATCCTCTATGGCTCCCTCTATGCCCCATCTACCCTCGGTCCACTGGTGCACATTGCACCCCTCTGGATCAACCTTGATGTTATCATCTGTCTAGTCGAGGGGCCCCAAACCCTACCACTATAGTAGGGACCACCAAGTATCATACGTTGGGGTGGTCCCAGCCCTAGCCATGCCTGTCTCCTAGAAATCATCTACCTCATCTCCAAGCGATGTCAGTTGAATGTAGGGCAAATCCCTCTCCAGTACTAGGCACCTATAGATGGTAGGCAACTCCGAAATATCTTGTACGAGCCCAAACTAGTGGAGGACACATGAGTAGAACTGATGCTCATGGATCTTGACCTTGCGACTGAGTAACCACCTATCCCTCCTCACCTGGCACAACCACTCATCAGCCTCGGGCCACATAGGACAATCCATGTACGGATGCCACTCTATGTCGTCCGCCCAGAGCTATGCAAATCTAGAAATATAATGGTCCACATCCCTGATATGGGACCTACTCTAGAACCCCTCCTCCTCATGAGGCCAACATACCGTATAGCACTGGTGTGTGACAGGAATAGTAGTGATGATGAGTGGTAGGTCAGTCGATCACTCGATCTTGATATGCTACCAGCCCTAGATCTGAAGTAATAGGCTATAGTTGATGCCAACCTAGCTCCTATGCATAGCTTGGTATAACTCCTAGTATAGCTAACATAGTAGAGTGCTCCCCAAGCTAAGAGTAGGGCCACCGGAGAACCCGGAACCCCCAATGGCCAGGAGGTTCCAGGGGATCCTCATGCTCGAGGAGTCTGGAAGCACAATCTGCATGACTAGATGCATGAAGATCGCCTCTCAAACTGAGAAGATGCCCTTCTCCTACCAATATCCGATGTGGATGCCTCCGTGGTCAATCCTACCCTAGGCATCCTCACTACGGTCCCCAAATATGTCATCAAAGACATCCTCCTTGCTCCAGAAGGGAGAGGAGGTGATGGGCTCACCATCGATCGGGATCCTGAAGATCCGGTAGATGTCCTCCAATGTAACAGTCATTTCACCTATGGGTAGGTGAAATGTGTTGGTCCGTGCATCCCAATATCGGGCCAACGTAGTCATGTATGTCGGATCTACCCTGATCATAGGTAGATCAAGCACATAGCCAAAGCCAACCACACCAAACCACGCTCACTCCTGGTCAGTGAGCTATCCGTGGAGGGTGCGGAGGATATCTGGCTCCCTGGCTCTAGAGGTCAATTTTTATAGAGCAAAAATGTATAAGGAAATGATGACTAAAATCAACTAAAAATAGATAAAAAATGACCTAAAAAAGACAAACAAATCTAAAAAATTGCTAAAAATATAAAAACATGCAAAAAGTGATCAAAAATTTCACAAAAATTCAAAAATGCATCTCAGAAGTGCAATAAATGGCATTAATTGGCAATAAAAATTAAAAAATTAAAAATATTGAAAAAAATTCTAAAGTTGCGAACCGCGGGTCAAATCTACGATCCGCATGTGGTCAAAATTTGACCGTTGGGATTTGAATCCCACCGCGACTGACACCTGTGGTCCCTAATCTAACAATTGGGAACTGCATCTGCCAGTTGTGGTCTAGGAATGTGACCCTTTTAGGGTCACTTCCTAGCCTGGCAAACCAAAAATTAAAACCTAATCTAGCCTAGACTAATGTGAGGTTCTTTGCCAACAATTTAGTGAGGTTAATTGGACCCATTACTTAATGTGGTTCATTTTAAGTTGGTAAGGAGTGCGAGGACTCGGTTTTGAGTTACCTTTCCCGCACCGATGCCTCGGCTGGATGAAGGTTGTCCAGGGTCTACCATCGGGATGTGTGGGAGGTCGTAGGTAGCATTTTTGGTAGTGTCTCGCATCAGTAATGCTTCCTCACCTCTCAGAGCTCTCCAGTTGCAGTCACTTTCAAGGAATAATAATGAAATTTTCAAATGGGAAAAAATTATATACTTTTCCTAATTTCGTCGGACCATAGCTGACAATCGTGGTCCTAGAATTAGGGTTTTGTGATCGTAGGTCTGAGCTGCGGTTCCCAAATTTGAAATTTCTAGCTATAGCCCATAAGCGTGGTTTGCAACTGGCATTAAATGCACTAAAATCCCACCGTGGGAAGGTTTTAAATGATAAATTAATGATTCCTAATGGATCAGAATCTCAATAAGAGCAATCAATTTATCAAATTTGGTGATTTTCAAGCACCAAGATCAATTAAAAATTCAAAAAGTCAAAAATAAAAATATTAAAAAAAAGCCAAATGCACCTCGTATTCAGTTATTTACCCTAGACACTTGGTGGTTGCAGTGACTGATGCTCCATGCAATCCGACGAGATGAGTAAATAACCATAAGGACATTTGGGGTAAAATTGTCATCGTTGATTTGATATGCTTCTTTTCAATCCCGAAGAAGGCCTTCAAGGCTGGACCGCTCCACGAGAACGAGGCATTTCATGTCATTTCTCCTATGACATCTTTTCAGTAGATCATCGACAAATTGATTCAACATAAATCTAATTGGACTTGTATCATTTTGATTCCCTAAGAAGGCTATTGTAGCCTGACCGCTCCATGGGATAGAAATGTGCAAATACTATTAATAGTTGCAATCATAAGCTGAACTAGGCCTAGCCAAGTAATTAAATGCTAAATTCTAAGTTTGTTCAGATCATTCATTATGGTCAAGTGACCTCGTCGCTTTATTCATTGTCATTACCCTCATCGACTCGTCGCTTGAGGGGGTAGTCATAATATCATAATCATAATCAAAGTCAGTAGAAGATCCCTTGATCTTGTCAAAATTGCATTCATCCTTGTGAATCATTGTCAACAACTATCATAAGCTTACCCCTTTGCTTGGGGAAAATAGCAAATATGATAGTTAGTTTGTAACTCTCATCCTTTCGGTTATATAGGCCTAACTCCTATTGTAGCATCAAAAGCTACCCGAATGTCTGATGACGAGTGCAAACTCTTTCAAATTTAAGCCTTTCACCTAGTTGGAAGCAATGATTCTAGGATGCGCATCCTTTTGCAGGACCTGGGGCATCTAATGTTGATCAGATCAATGATCATCATGGAACCTTCGACATCATTTTAGGAGGTCTATTTTTTCTCAACGTTGTTCGATCTCACAATGCATCTCAAAATGGGCATCTATAGACACCTAAAATGCGTCATGTCGAGGGTGACTACTCATATGGGACATGCTACAAGACCATATGGAAGATCTTGGATAGACTCCAAGATAGAGCAGTGGTTTTAACCACTCAATTTGGGCTCCTTGGCCTAATTAGTCTGAACTACAGTTGAGACCTACGGTCTACAGTCTGAACCATAGCTAAGACCTATGGTCTATAGTCTAGGCCGTAGCTATCACCTGTGGTCTAAACTGAAGTTCAGTTGGCCTTCATCCAAGCCAAATCGGTTTGAACGACCATTTTTTCTAGAAGAAGGTGGTTGAAGGACGAAAGATTATAGAGGCTTCCAATCCAACTGTCCTAACCACCTCTTCTTGATCTTGGCTTCTCCATGAAGCCACCCCTAGCCCTTGGGTAATCCTATAAGTACCCCTCAAAATTAGGGCAAAAATAGAGGAGAGAGTGCATTGGAGATTAGAGCAATGAAGCCCTATCAAATTGTAGACTCACTTGAGTACACTGAGAGAGCCTAGTTGCCATTCACTTGCCAATTCACCAAGCATCATGTCAATTTGTGCCATGGATGCCCTAAGGAGCTAGAACGCCAAGAAATGCTAATTCGGGCAAATGGAGGCCCAATTGTGGAATTCAACCACCAATCCAATCAGAGGACACCAAGGTGACCCTTGATCATCAATTGGACAAGGAAGATCAAGCCCACAACCCTTGATTTGGAGGGTAAAGTTACTTCATTGCTCGTTGTAGTTGATAGCTACGGTGTGTAGTGCAGACCGCTCATCTGAGCTACGGTTTGCAACAGGTGATAGATCTCCTTACTGTTTCTTTTGCATTATGCTTAATTAGGCTAGATTAGGCATTTTAGTGGTTTATTTCATGTTTTAGAGACACTGACCAGTTTAATTAGGGTTTTATGTGAGTTCTTTCCATTTAAGCAACTTTGCACTAATCTCTTGTTTCCATGCATCATTTCATGCAATTAGTCTATTAGATAGATAGCAATACTCTTCATTTCTATGTTTCAAGCAATATTTATGAATTTGATATAAGTATAGCATGTTTTGTTCATTTTCTTGATTTCATAGTTGTTATGGCATTTTCATGTTTATTTCCTTTAAAGGGCCTCATCACGAGAGGTTGCCTATGCTATTAATACTTTTGTGTTGTTTCTTGACCATAGGAAAGCAGATTCGAAGGAGATTCAATCATCTAATTCCTTCCTCAATGTGAAGAAGAGGGTCAACTCCACCCTAGAGCAGTTTGTGACTATTTAGAGAGCCTTAGTATTGTGCCTACCCCATTGGGGGCTTTGGAATTATATCAATTGTATCAACATTTGGGTGACCCTAAGAGGGGCATGATTGTAACCGAGATTCGTTTTCAATATTAATAAAAGAAACATCCATTTTATTGTTATATGCAATCTTGTTTATCATTTTATGCTTTTATGTTGATTTCGATTGATGTATTAGATAGGCGCATTGCTTTTTGGATATTCATAGGATGATTTCATGAACATCCTTGGCTTAGGTGTGCTTGTCACACTAAAATTTTGAGGCTATTAAATAAAGTTGCACACTATGAGCGCCAATGCAAAGGGTATCATAAATTTTGTCAGCGGCCATTAGGGTAACTGAACCCTGTCAAAAGTTACCCCCTGGTTAGGCACCAAAAAGCATCAAGTAAGGTTCCCAAGGAGTTTTCATGGAAATACAACATTCCTCCTTCATCTATGTATTGTCTTCATAGTCTTCATTCCTTCCATTTGTTGTTGTTGTGACTCCATAGCCCAATGGAAGCATCCATTAATTATCAGCCTCTTATTCCATCCTCAGGAGCTGCATCAAAAATCCTTAGAACTCATAACCACAAGCACAAGGTAAGGCAAGCACGCTATAAATGGCACCCTACAGGTAGATGTAGATGAGACCAGGAAGTGTAGTTTGAAACATATTGGCCTACTGCTGTATAGCAATCATTAAAAGAGGATATTTATTAGATTGTATAAAAAAGGTCTGTGAAAAAAGAAGTAAAAAAAATGGCAATCTATCTGCTCTTGGAATATCTTAGATCCTTAGTGTGCTATGTTTAAATGGATTCAATATGATAGAGTGTCGCATGGAAAAGGGTCTATATCCTATCATTTTCACTTGATAAGCTTCAAATTTATTTCCCTTTATGTCTCCTTGTTTCCTTGCTTCGCCCTTTCTTATGCATTCCTCTTCATTTTGTTGTCTGCATCTCTTTGAATCGGTAACAAAGGCTTTGTCTCAAGTATTTACTATTGTCTCTTCTTCCCCTTTGTGTCTCTTGGTAAGATTTTTGAGCGTTTGTTTACTATTTCCACTGTTTGTCTTCCTGCTACTCTTATCCATCACAATCCTCTTTATGCTGACCATTTCCACTTTGTTCTTTTAGATTTCTTTTCCTTGTCCCTCCCTTCTACTCTAGTTGGATGTGCTCATGTTTCTCTTCCTCTGCTTTGATTTTTATCATGTTAAGTGTTCCACTTTGTCAAGCATTTATTCATGCCTCATCTCCCCTTTGTGTTGCTTTCATCTTCATGTTTTCCTTTCTTTTTTATATTTCCCTCCTTTTCTTTGTCTCTCTATTTTGGATGTTGTAATTTTACACCCTTCACCCATGCTTTCCTTAAAAGAATGATACTTGCTCTAAGAGTTCACCAATTTTTGGGATGTTAGTGTATGGGTGAAAGATAATAATCGATGGCAGCAGTTATGGGCAACTACAAACAATAGGTGGGTGAAATGTGGACAAAAAGGAGCAGGGTAGACAATGGAACAAGTAGATGGTTTACCCTTTGCTTTGGACAGAGCTATCCAAAAGATCTACCCACTTTTTTGGCAGATATTTCAACTTGCTAGTAAGGACAGACACATCGTACAATCTCGTCCTCCTTCTTAATGACTCCATGGGCAGAAGGAAGGATAAATAATGCACCCACCTGGTATGCAAATATCCCACCATTGCCTGAATTTCAAATAGGAGTACTCATTACTGCAGTAGTCCAATACCAGGTGGTCATACATAGAAGTGAATTATTTAAGGTGCATTGCTCCCAAGGTGGTTAATGCTAGTCATTCATCACCTAACCAAAGGATTTTTGATGGATGAAAATTAATGAATTGGGTATAAATATTAGTAGTTCTAAGGGCCTAGATCAAACCGGATGCATATACCTCCTAGAATATCACTACCATCCCAAGGAGTAATGTACTAGTTGAATGCCTATCAACCTCAAGTGTTGTCTTCCTGCTTACCACCATTAATGTTTGAATTTTAAATTTATTGTAAAATACCTATAAATAGTAGAATGCTAGTCATTCCTAAGCACAAATTTTTAGACATTACAATTCACATGTAAGTCTTCCATTGCTGTGTAAATATAAACTTATCACTGTTTGGTCTATGATTCTACCTTAATTTATTTTAGCATTGAATGTATAAATATTTATTTTTTCTTTGGTCAGTTAGGTAGTTTCATATAATTTTGCAATTTGGATTTCATGAAATTCATTGGGTGGCTCTAGAATTTGCATTCATAACATGGGTGAGGGTTTATTTATATTAAATCTAGTCATATGGAAGTGCTCTAATTTTGCTTTTCTAGATTTCATGCACCTTGCCCTTCTCTCTAAAGTGTTCAGTGAGGGTACAATTGACTGATTTATTAGGTGTTAGGTTTGTGTTTTTTCCTACAGTGCAATGTCTGCATGTGTCTTGATGCAACTATACCCATCCTTGTGAGTTCTAGCTACGGCAATTTTCCCATTTCTTTCCTCCTTTTTCCCTTTTCCCACTTTACGACATAGATAGTTGGAACCACCATAGAGGAACCGACCTCCTTTGAAAATTGATCACCCCATCCCAACTTGGTAGTCATTTGATTTTGGTGTTGGTCCACCCCTACCCTCTGTGCGGTGTTGGATTCTTGACAAACAAAACCCAAGGACCTTTTTATAGATGCACGAAATGGAATTAAAATATAGATGTAGGATTGTATGTATATGAAAGTGAAATTGCAATAATATTTATGCATGTGTTCAGTGTTTGTTGTGTATTTCTACCTTTTTTACTATCGTGTGTGAAAAATGCATGTTTTAGAGAAGCATGTGTGTACGTATATTTTTACATTTTTTTGTTTGTGAGCTATTTTATGGAAAAAAATTATGAAGCATGTGAAAATTGGCCAAATGGGTATTCATAAATACCATTTGTTTTTGTTTCCATGTTGTGGCACATTTTTTGATGTGTGAATGAGAGTGTTGTTGAACTGTTTTGCATGAAATTTTGTTATGTATGGACAAATAAGCCAAATGGGTATCCAAAAATGCCATTTGTTTATTGATGTGTGATGTGGCATTTTTTATGATGCACTTGCATGAATGTGTGTTTGAGACATGTGAGGATGTATTTTGTGTAAAATTTTGTGATGGATAGGCAAATGAACCAAATAGGTATCCACAAATGCCATTTGTTTTCCTTTGTGTGATGTGGCACATTTTACGGTGTGGATGTGTGAGAGTGTGTTTGACATATGTGGGGATTGATTTTTTTGGAAAATTTTGTCGTGGGGGTGTAAAATAGGCAAATGGGTATCCATAAATACCCTTAAATATCTAGTCATTGGGTACCCCATGATCCAATTTGATCGTTGGATGCCTCGTGACTAAGAGGTTGTGCTAAAATTTTGCGTTTTTGAGATGCCACTGAGATGAGGGCATAGAGTGCATGATTGTATGCATGAATTGAATATTTACTTGTTCTAGTTTTTGTGATTATCCACTAACAGAAAGATGTGTGTGTGAAACATGCACTAGTGGAGATTGATCTTATGCATCAATTTTATCCAATGTTGGAGGGCCTGAGGGAGCAGATAGGGGATGTAGACCTATAGTGGGTGTGGAATGTGGGGTTACATGGAGTGTATTAGATGAAGGTGATACACTGCAATCATACCTATGTGGAGGTATTGTGTGAGCATTGGGATCCTAATCATAACACCTTCCATATCCCAATAGGGGAGATGACGATTACATTGGAGGATGTGTATATGATATACATGTTACCTATGGAGGGTTTGACTATATTTTTTGCAAGGTGTAGGCAACAGGAGATGATGTTGTGATGATTATTGGATGATAGGTGGAATGAGGTGTGAGTATCCAACAAAGGAGTGTACTATGAGTAGTTTTTATTGGAGAGGAGGATTACTCAGAGGCACTTGGTGGTGACGACCTTGATATCCAACCATGTGATGCTATATGTGTTGGGATGTTGATTATTGTGGATGTTGATGGGTGTATTGTGTGATATGGTAGACCATTGGCATCGATATGCATGGGCATTAGCTTTGTTGGCACATACCTACAAGGAGCTACATGGAGTGAGGTACACCATTCAATAAACTATGGGAGTGGGTGTGCTCCTCCAGATGTGGGGATGAGAGCATATAGCGATAGAGTGACCTAAGATGTTACCATACAATGACCATGAGTTGATGGGAACTAGTGTTCCATATACACTATGATGGCAGATGAATATGGATGATCATTTGTATAGGCCACATGAGGGGTAGGGCCTACATTATAGGGATGCATTCAACTAGTTAAGGCTTAAGAATATATGTTGGTGACCTTGGAGGGGTTTTATTTATTAGGATGAGGTAGGATGGGAGCTTATATGAGTGTGATAGGGCTACTGTATGATTGTATGGGAGGCAACTCAGACGTAGTGGTTCCCGTTGAGTCATGTGTTATGATAATTTAGTTTGCATTAGGAGGTATCATAGGCACTCATCATGATTAGTCAGGTTAAGGGATAGCTCAGGTGGACACCAGTAGTAATTCCCCTCAATCTAACTATGGATGTGGATATACATATACCTGATATAGTTGATGTAAGGACCACACCAGAGTATGAGGTATGGTGGGTGAATCAAATTTGGGAACCAAGAGTAGGTATGATAGATATGCAAAGGCTATAGCAGTTGGGTCAGGTGGTGGTTTAGGATAGATCAAAGGGGATACTAAGAGTGGGGGAGGTATCCCTAGAGTATATCCTATAGAAATATTGAGTAGTCCTTAGTAGATAGTTATGGGATCAACTGATGTTGGGGGTGTGGCACCGAGTAGTCCTCAGTAGGCTACGATGGAGCTTGATGATAGAGAGGATGGGGAGAGTGAGGAGGAGTTAGATGGGGAGTTGCTAATATGGGTGAAGTAGCATGTGGATAGGGGTGATTTCCCTATAGGGATATGGAAGGATCTGATCATTGTCATAGGGGGGTGCAGTGCACTTTCTCCAGGTAGGATAGACTTGTCTATCTGTATATGTAATATAATGCATGCCTATGAGTATAATGATATGTTGTGAGATAGGGTGCAAAAAATGGATATTGAGCTAACCCATTAAGAGATAGGTTGGTCATAGGACCAAACCACCTTGATAGGAGAGAGGGATGGCATAGTGATGGGATTCCTAGAGGCTGAGAGAAAGGTATCCTAGGTGAGAGGGTAGATGGAGACTATGGAGACTAGTGTGGGGCTATTACATGAGGAGATCACATAGGAGTGAGCTTATAAGGAGTCCATGGTGATCGATGTAGCTCAAATTTGAGAGGAGGCAACATAGAGAAGGGCTCTAGAAGTAGAGCTAGAGTGTTTACGAGAGGAGGCTACTCGAGAGAAGGCACATCAGGAGGTCTTGATGGTCAATATGGATGTGATGTGCCATGCTAAGGAGTACATGGAGGGTGTGTTCCTCTGAGAGGAGAGGATAGTGAACCTATTGGAGGTTCATTTGGTTGCCAATTGGATTAGTGTTCTAGTGATTTTGAAGTCACGATCATGATCCTACTAGAGTAGGAGTGATATTCAAGAGACATTCATAGGTGAGTGGGTTCGATCCCAGGCACGACAATTGAGGTGGATCAAAGAGAATAGAGGAGTATACTACCCCATGATAGAGGAGTGGGGAGACACATGATGAGGCATAAATATGAGGTAGCCTATGATATTATATCATTTTGTGTTTTGTTGATGTGGTGAGAGTGTCATTGATTTTGTAGATGATAGCCCAATGTGGCGATGTACGATTGATGTAACCTACAAGCGATGAGATTATGTACCATGTACACATCTTTTTGATATATAATGATAATTTTGTTATGATTATATATTGTGTGTAATGTGTATGATGTGATGAATACAAATGATGTATGTGATGTATGCATTTGATTTGATTGATATGAATGATGCAAATGATGTATGTATGTGATATGAAATAGGATAAATGTTATATAATATTAACCCCATGATTTCATGAAGATGCACATATGAATGTGTGCTAATATAAGATAGTGAAATGTGTGCATATGTGAAATATGAGAATGTATTAGGTGATTAGTTGTCCTTTTTGCATTTTAATTATCTCACTTTGTGTTGTAAGGCTAAAAATAAATGAATGGGATTTTGACCTAATAAATGAATGTGTGCTAATAGAATATAGTGAAATGTGTGCATATGTGAAATATGAGAATGTATCAGGTGATTAGTTGTCCTTGTTGCATTTTGATTATCTCACTTTGTGTTGTAAGGCTAAAAATAAATGAATGGGGTCATGAACTAATAAATGAATGGGGTTGTGAACTAATAACCTAGAAATACACAACTTCCCAATGTGATCCTATCACACATCAACAATTTTTTGATGATACTCTGCTATCCACAATTACATCTGTTAATAAAGCAAAGATAATCAAGAGGATACTCTTCCTATATGAGCTTGCTACAGGTCAAAGGATTAATTTTTGAAATAGTAAACTTTACTTCCTCAATAATATGCCAAGAATACAAGACATCATTGCTGACATCCTTAATTTTTCCATAGTTTCTTTGCCTTCTACCTATTTGGGTTTACCTCTCTTCACTGGGAATGTCAAAGATAGCTTATGGGACAATATCATTGAGAGGTTACAAAAAAACTCACTACTTGGACTAGAAATATTTTATCTAAAGCAAGGAAAATTACTTTCACCATGGCTTGCCTCCAGAGCATTCCTGTTTACTTCCTTTCTTTGTTCAAATCTCCAGTAAGTGTTTATGAAAAAATGGAAAAAATTCAAAAACACTTCCTCTGGACAGGATCTGAAAATAAGCACAAACTTCATTTGGTATCTTGGGATAAAGTGTGCAAGCCTAAAGAATGTGGAGGATTAGGTCTTAGAATAATTTATCCTCTCAATATCTCCCTTCTTCCTAAGCAAGCCCAACGGTTGATTTCTAATGAGAATGTTCTTTGGGTCAAGATCATAAAAAGGAAATATCTTTAGGGATCACATTTACCTCATGGGGAGGTACCTTCATTCGGATCTGCTTTCTGGAAGAATATTTGTGAAGCTCATTTCCTTTTGATCAAAGGTCTAAGGTGGCAATTTGGTAATGACACTTCTATTTCTTTCTGGGATGACAAATGGATAGGGGATCAACCTCTCAATAAAAATCCTATGTTTCAAAGGCTGAGGAATACTACTATTCAATTGGCTGGACCTCTAGCGGCATATTTCACTTCTTCTATTAATGGTCATAAAATATGGAGAAGGATTAATATCCCTGATCATGAAAATGAAATGGCTTGTTTATACAATCTACTTTCTACTAAAATAATTCCTTTAAATGACTAGACTGATTGTCCTATTTGGGAACCTACTAATTCTGGAGATTTCATGGTCAAATAATCTTACTTGCTTTCTCTCAATAGTATTGATAATCCTATCCCATTCAAGCTTGTCTGGACCAAATATTTGATTCCTAAAATTGCCTCCTTTTCCTAGTTATGTATTCAATATCGCATCCTTACCATAGAGAATCTCATTAAAAGAGGTATTCATTTGCCTAACAGATGTCATATCAGCCTTTCTGATTGGGAATGTACTTATCATCTCTTCTTATTTTGTTCCTACTCAAGAATGGTGCTTAACAAACTTTTCCATACCTTCAAGATTGCCTGGGCCTGTCCTCCTTCAATTGTTGATTTATTCCAATAGTGGCCAATTCCTTTCAAAAATCCCATACTCAGAGGACTTTGGAAGTTATGTTTACATCATTTTATTTGGTAGATATGGTTAGAATGCAATAAAAGAATATTGGACTTGAAAGCTTTGGATGCCAACATTATTACCAGTAAAATCATCCTTTATGTTAAGGAAAATGCCCTTGTTGCTCCTTTTGATCATTTCCCTTGTTCCTCTTTTGAGAAGGGCATCCTGAAGTCTTGTGATATTTGCATTGATGACCCAAGAAATGTTACTCAGTCTCCATATAGGACCAACATCAAATGGCAACATCCTCCCTTTGGGTGGGTTAAGCTTAATTTTGACGGTGCTATAAAAGGTAATCCTGGCGTTGTTGGGGCTGGAGGAATCTTCTGGGATCATAGTGGCAATTCCATATTTATATTTTCTAAAAATTTAGAAATCCAATCAAATAATTATGCTGAAGCTAAAGCAGCGTGGAGAGGCCTTCAATTTCTAAAGGACATTCTAGGAAAAATCATTGTTGAAGAAGATTATCTTAATATCATAAATTTTTTAAAAACATCCAAACTCAGTAGCTGGAGGGTCAGGAATCTTATCAAAGAAAGTAAGCAAATTATTCATCAAAAAGTCAATATTGTGGTTCAACACATTTTCAGGGAGGGCAATTCTGTAGCTAACAAATTAGCCAACATTGGCATCAATGCTCAAGGTTTGATGACTTGGATGGATGTCCTCCCCAATGAAGTTGTTGAGTTGGAAAATTATGATCAAAATACCATCTACCATGATGAATCTTGAAATCATCGATTGTTAAATTGACTAGGACCTTATTTTTTTCATGATTCATTGGGCCTATGTCCAAATATACAAAAAATCTCAAAATGTTGATTTTGTTCATCATTCTCATTATCTTCCTTTGAAAAGGGGTTCTATGTTGATAATTTCAAGTTCTTCGCTGCCTCTTACTTATGCCCCTTATTTTTTTATAATCATTTCCATGAGGAATCCCAATGCCATGTCCACCCTAATTTTAAATAATTTTGTTCTCATGTGGAATGGTGCTTGTAAATTTACCTTTTTGAGAACCTTGTCTAAATGCTTTACCTTTCGCATTCTCCCGAGGCTTTCTAGAATGTGCATCCCAATCCCTTCTAGGTTTGGTGCCTACTTTTGTCATTGGCCTTATTACGTGAGTATCACCAGAAGATCCATCTTCCTTGGGACGATGATCTACCCTATTATTCCTACCTATTTTCATCACCCCTTTTTGCATCATGCCCAATTTTCTAACCATCATTATCCTTTTTGCCAAGGTTTTCCTTTTTGGTCAAGCATCACTTTCTATTTATTCCTCCTATGGTATTTTTAGTAAACATATCATTTCATGTATGTTCCTTTCGATCTGTATCTTTTTCTATCCATTTGCCTTCCTTCCTTAATTCCTTTTGTCACCATGAAGGAAGGGAAAGCTATTTTCATTGAGCCTAAAATTGTTGAACTAGATTCTGTTTCTACTTATATGTTTAAGGATAAGCATGGGATCATCAAATTTTTCAATATGTTCTACAGGGCAGATTACGAGGTGACTAAGGCTTTCATGACAACTTGAGATAATGGTTTGGTTTCCATCCACAGTGTCCAGTTCCAAATGTACTTTGAGCTGTTGGTGAACCTAATAGGGTAAGACTTGGACGAAACAAGCACAAATGGGAGGCGAAGTTGAAACTCTGAGAAAAATTCACCCATCCACAAGAAGGTAAAAAAATATTTGTTTCACCATGAATTTTCAACACCCTAGAAAGAAATCCTTAAGCCAATAATGCAATATTTTACTTGTGATAACCCTGAGTCTCAATTATGTTATTTTCATATTGTATTTGTAAATCATTTATGGGACTCAAAAATGATGAACATTCCTATTGCCCTATTTTGGTCCATGGACTATACCATCACCACCAACCGTTCCAAAAAAGGATGAGGCCAAACCTTGCCCCCAGGGTCTTTTTAAGGTCCTTTACAAGTGCCTCCTTCTACAATTCCCTTCAGGTAATCTCCCTACCCTTGATTTTGATGAGGAGGATTCATACTCAACCCCAAGCCCTAAAACCTCCAAATCCAAAGGAAAATATAAAGGGTACAAATCTATTTTTGACATCTCCACCAGAAATAAGGCCAAAGTTTAAAATACCCCTATCCATAGTTCCTAGAGGCTGAAACATAAAGAAGTCACAAAAACCCCTCCGTCCACCTCTGTAAAAACTGAAAAGGATAAGTCTAATTCTTCTAACCTTGTTGAAATGTATCTTCACAAGTTGGATGTGCATGCTACTTCTGCCACCATTGACCATCTTGAAACTGCTCACTTGGCCATTGGAAAGGCGATTTTAACCCTCAAATAATAATGCCATGCACTTAGCCTCTTATTCTTCTGTGAAAATTTCTAAAATGTTTCTTCCCTTTTTGGTGCTGAGGTGTCCTTCGACACCAAAAATAATGTCAAAGATGCTATCAATGATGAATATGTAATAGATTTTTCTAAGGAAGCATGCACCACTATTCCCAAGGATAGCACTAAGGAGATTTCTAAAACAAATGTGAAAGCTACTAGTTTGGAAGGTGTTGCTTCATCCCTCATGCAGTTGGATATTCCCCTTGATGGTTGACGGTTCTTCCTCTATTTTTTTGGGTCCTTTGAGGTGGTGGATCGTGTCTTTTTGAGTTCATTTTTAGCCGAGGACCACTTATTTTTGAGCTCTGGTGTTTCTCTCAGTGCCTGTTTGTCTAAGGTTGTTGGCTCATTTTAGTCTAAGAATGTATTTTTGAGGTTGTAATTCTATTTTAGCTTGCTGTTCAAAATTTCTTTCTTCTGTTCCTTTTTTATCCTCTGTTGTACAAGGTGTTAGGGTACCTTTCAAATGCCCTGGTTTTAATAAATTTATTAATCTACCAAAAAAATAAAAACCTAGAAATGCAATGGGTAGGTATGGAGTGAACGAACTAACGTGCATGTATAATAAATGAGTGAATACAATGTATCTGAGGATGATGTGTAATCATAATAAAGAGACACTTGCTATAAGTAGAGGCAGCAGTGATGTTGTTCACCCCTAATTTTGAAGCATGATGGATTTTTAAAAGAGTTTCTAGACACTCAAACAACATAGTGTGAACAATCAACTGGTCTAATAATCATGTAATATCTTGGAGATATTTGGACTAGCCTAAATGAATATAGGTATATCATGGATGTGTGTGTGCACATGATGTTCATTTATCCATTTTTAGGGAGGTTGTACTAACCCATTGTAAAATTATCCAAAGTAGCTAGCTCACCCACAAGCACATAGTGATTAGTACAAGAGGTCACTAATGTGACATATGTGTCACCACTTGTAAGACTATTCCACTGCCAAGTAGGATCTTGGAGTCTATTTTTGGTAATGAAAATCATCCCCATGATGTTATTTTGGACCTAAGGACCAAATGGATTCAAGAATTTTTGTAGTACTCTTGGAGGATTTTCCTTATTTTTTCTACCACTTTCTTTTGATTCTCTTTTTGTGGTTCTCTTTTTTTTGTGTGGGTATTGGTTTTTATTTTCTTCCTATTTTCTGTGTTGCTTATGCTTATCCCTTTATTTATCCCTATGTTTATTTTGATCATGCAAATGATAGGATGAGTAGGGGAAACCATTCACTAAATGGTGAGGCTTACGCAAGGTGTTACCCTCCCTAGACTCAAAATTTACTTAAGCTATGAATGTGTGAGTGGTCCATGAATAATCACAATTCAACTAGGGTAGTCTTGAAATCCTGTAAAACTAGATGATATTTGATACGGAGTGATTATATTGACTACGAATGGTTGAGCAACAAAAAATCTTCCCATTGTCACACAACTAAGAACAATACCAGACACCATGCCAATCATGCTAACAAATACAATTTTAACTCCTCATTGTAGTACTATATACAAGCAATGGATGGTCAATGCACAAAAGGGATGTGGACATGACGAAAAACAATATTGATGTTGTGATAAATACTAGAAGACCTAACATAACAAAATTTCTAAAATGCATGGTGGTAGGCAACTAACATATGTGTGCGAGATATGATGCAAGTGACATAGGAAAATGCAAGGCAGTGTGTCTTGGTATGATGTTTGATGTGTGATCATGTAGGCATATGTATAAATACAATGAAGAGAGTGTCAATGTGTGGTAGTAGAAATCGTGAGTGATATGTATGATTATGTATGAAAATGTGATGTGAGGTAACCAAGGGTAGTACATGCCTTTGGAATAGAGATAATGGCAAAGTGACACTAAAGGGATTTGGTACCTTTGGAATAAGTAGGGAAATAAAGCAAGTACGCAAGATGAATACAAAGTGGTATATCCCCATATGATGTCCAATGTACTAGACCAAAGTAAACATATGTGGAAGAATATACAAGAAAAGTAAAGGAATGTAAATTTAAGGTTGTAGTAAGTGTGAGAGAGAAAGGAAAGAATACGGTGAAAGAAAGATGGGTACAAAGAAAAGAAGCTCAAACTAAATCAAAATCATGTAGCCACTTGTAGTGTGACCATACAATAATGACATAGAATGAGAAAATAAGGGAAGAGAAGAAAAAAAACTGAACCAAGTCAAAGGTATGTAGCCGCTCGAAGCGTGACCATATAACATTGAGAAGGTTCTAGAGGAAACAATAGAAAATGTGGAAAGAAGAATGAAGAAAAGAAGAAGAAAGAAAGAGAGAAGAATAAGAGGAGAGAAAATTTTTGAATCAAACCAAATATATGTAGCCACTCGAAGCATGACCATACAACATTGATATGATTCTAGAATAAGAGGTGGGGAATGGAAGAAATAAGGGAAAGGAAATGAATAAAAATGCTAAATGTTATATGTGCAGTATGCGATAGGTGGTGCTTTAAGTATAAAATACATGAATATGAATGATATTGAGAATTTTAGGTTCAACCATACCATCAAGTGTGGCTAAGGAATAGGTGTTAGAACCAAATTTATGGGTGATGATATAAGGTCCTAACTAGTTTGGAGCAAACTTGTCATGAATATGTGGTGGTTGACTGGTGTTTTATTGGTTTTATTTGAGGACCAATCCTTTGATTTGAAATTCATATGGGTGAACCTTATTATGGTAGGCTCGCCAAAGATGATCTTGATAGACATGTGTGTGCTTGATGGCATGAATACAATATTCATCAAGAAGATTGAGTTGATCGAATCGTGCTTGGAAATTTGTATCATTATCAATGAATTCCTACAAATAAATTCATAATGAATGTATCTTGAGCTCTAAAGGCATGATGGCTTCTATTCCATAGACTAAGTAGAATGGCATTGCCCTAATTGGGGTCTGTATGCTTGTAACGATCCCAATAGATGCATTGGATCATTGAAGGGTTACATCCATTCATCATTTAATTTATAGAAAAATCATTCATTCAATATATCATCATCGATTATCAATTTTATCTTTGCATATTGCAAGAGATCTACCCTCTCAAAGTGGCTAAGGATTCTACCCTCCTTAAGTGGCTTATCATTCTATGTGTTCGATAATTATTACTTGCAATCTAATTAATTTATGAAGTAATACCTTCCAAGTGGTATCAAAGCTCAATTTAGGGAAGAATATTTGTGAACCAACATCACTTCAGTTCCAAATTAGCGTGTAGTTCTCTTTTGATCACGATCTATGACTACCATTAAACATTGAAAGTGATGTGCAGGATCACTTGGATCATGATGAAACAATATTTTTTGGAGCTATGCGAGTCAAGAAATTCAAATTTTTTAGTTATTAGAAGCTCTTTAGATAATCAAAATTTACATCTTGAAACATCCTATTATAATCAAAATTTATGCCCAAATCCTCAGACGAGTCAAGAAATTCAACATTTTTAATTATTATCAGTTCTCTAAGGTTTCCATCTTAAATTTTCCTAAACCTAATCTATGGCTAATACTTTGTCAACATGTGGGTCTATTTTTGCTATCCAAATTATGGGTCAGAAAGGGCTTAGTAGTGGTTTTATCTTTTTTGTTTAGGAATAATATCCCATGTTGATTGGGAAAATGAACAATTGTGCAATACAATCAATTTAAAGCACATCCACATTCAACTAGCTCATGCTAATCATATGTCTTGGCTTCAATCTCTCCTGGCCTATCTTAGCTCACCATTTTTCATGTCCCATATTTGGTTTAAAATTCATTAGTTTTTCTACCATCCCTCTTGTAATTCGCACATCCTCTACTTGAGTCCTAGTCACCATATTCATGTGTCCAATCAGAGTCCTAGTATTTGTGTCAAATCATCACTGTCTAGTCAAGTGTCACCTGTATCATCCTGGTAGTCATCATCTTTATATTTCTAGTCAGAGTCCTAATCTTCACAGTCCATGTTAGGTCTATCAATTACTTAGGTCCACTTCATGTTACCTTATCAGTATTATCCATGCACTACATTTCATCTCCCCATCGGTTATTGTATAATTTGTTTGTTCTACACCTTGTTTGAGGTATCATCATCGTCATAACATTCACGATCTAGTCATCATCATCCAGTGTGTTCATCGTAGTCCACATGTCGTTCACCCAGTGTGTTCATTGTCATTGTTTGTATAGTCATATCTCAACCTTCACCTCATTGTCCATAATTCTAGGGGTAAATTCCAAAAAAAGCTTAAACCAAATATTTTCAACAATTTTTTGTTGGTTAGAAAATTTTCAATAACATAAATCAACTTTATCAAAAAAAATTATCAGCAATTAACAATAAATTTCATCAAAAATTGATGATAATTTTTTTCACAATTATCAGTAAAATATTTTTTAGAAATTTTGACAAACAAGGATGAATAATTTAGTTTTTGGCTACAAATCAACTTCATGAGTGAAAAAACTACTACGAACAAGTGGAATAGAGGAGAAAATGGAAGATTACAATACACCCAAATGAAGGGTTCTTGAATACACAAAAGTGGCCATCGTGAAGTAAAGGTACACAACATAACTCTCATTTTAGAATTAATAGTTTTAATTCTCATTACTAGTCCATGGATTCTCCAAATCAAGAAAATTCCTCCATCCCTCCTACTCCAAACCGCAATGTTACTTTGTCTACCCAATAATATTTTGTCATTAACCAAGAAGACCTTATCACTAAAATTTCTCTCATAGTAGACGTTGGTGTGCATCAGTGTTTAGGACAAAAACAAAAATATCTAGCTACTATATATTCAATAGTACATGATATACAAGATTTAGTGGCTACGATTCTCTCACAAAATAATCAAGACATTGCTAACCCTCCACATTTAAATTTCAACCTTCCACCGTCAATTGCCAACCCCACACCTTTAAGTACTTGTCAAACATCAGTACCTCCAAAAACTTCTCCTAATTTTGATCCTTCGGTAGGTGATGTCTCTCGATTATTAGAATGACATCATGATGTTCAAGTTACTCAAACTAGCATACCCACTTTTGAGGGCTATTATCTTAGAGGTTGGTTAGCCAAAATGGATGGTATTTTTCATCTTTACCATATTCCAAAAAACTGTCATGTCGTATTTGCATCTTGTAAATTGGGTACCCAATCCTATCAATGGTTGTTATGGCAACTTCATCAACATAATAACTTCCTTATGTGGCCTAAATTTAAGGATATCTTCCTTAGAATATTTTATAAAGGTTCTTCTTCATCATATGTGGTTCGCCTTATGGAACTCAAACAAATAGGTTTAGTAGAATACTATGTCACTGAATTCACAAGTCTTCTTACATATACACATAAATTGAATCTATCATTAGTAGTATCTACCTTTCATCATGGTCTCAAGGATAAAATAAGAAAGTAAGTTGACACGTACGACCCATGTACTCTTGATGACACCACCCGTATAGCTCAAGCAACCAAAAATAAATTTTAATATGTGGTACCTTATAAACATGATTCCAATTTTTGTCATCCCTTCTACAATAATGAAAAATATTCAAGATTTTTCTACTTTAAATGTTTCTCCTATAATCCAAGGGATCAATCCTATGTAGTACATCAAACCTTCCAAGTGGAATATGACACCAATGAAGAAGAAGATGTAGTTCAACCAGAGCCACCCACTGATTTAAAACAACAACCACTAGTTACAAGTGAAGTAAATCCTGAATATGATACTATAAGTCTCTCAGTACATGCACTTATGGGTTTAAAAAATCATAATACAATTAAGTTACAAGGATTCATTAGGCACAAACATGTTAATGTGTTGATAGAATCGAGGATTACACATAACTTTATCAATTTTAAAACGTCCAAATCTTTTAGCTTATATATGAATACTTCCAATCAAGATAAATTTTAAGTATTGATTGCAAATGAAGGTAACACTTAATATGTAGACCAAAATTTTCTAGTTTCGGTACAAATGGGAAGAAATACTTGGTGTGGAACCCTCTTAATCATGAACTTAGGGAGCTCAAATATCATTTTAGGCACAAAATGGTTATCTCAACTCGGTGATATTACTCTTAATATTCAAATATTATACATCCGATGGATAGAGAATGGGAAGACTATTTGTCTTCAAGGAATTCAATCTCCACCATCCAATATGGTGAGTTTCCATTGCATGGAGAAGTTATTAAAGAAGGGTGCCTATGGTTTTATAGCTCAGATAAATTCCATGGAAGCTAAATATTTGGATACTCCTACAATTATCTAAAATGATATCCAACCTATTGTGGATTATTATGACAAAGTATTTAGTGAACCAAAATTTATACCTTCTAAATGATCACATGACCATGCCATACATATTTTTCCTAGAAATATTCCTCCTAATATCCATCCTTATCGCTATTCTCAACCTTAAAAGACATAAATAGAGAAGATAGTACAATAAATGTTATAACATGGCATTATTCATCCTAGCATCAGTCCTTACTCATAACCCATGGTAATGGTACATCGTAAGGATGACTCTTGGTTCATGTGTCCATATTTTTGACCTCTCAAAAAAATTACCATCAATGATAAGTTCCCTATTCCTGTCAATGATGACTTATTATATGAATTACACGGTGCTAGTTATTTCACTAGAGTGGATCTTCATTTTGGATTTCACCAAATTTGGGTTCAGGAAGAGGACATACCTAAAACCACTTTTCAAACTCATGAAGATCATTATGAATTCCTAGTCATGTATTTTGGTCTTACTAACTCTCCATAAACATTTCAAAGCCTTATGAACCATGTTTTTAGGCCATATAATCATAATTTTGTGCTATTTTTCTTTGATGATATCCTAATTTACAACAAATATTGGAAAGATCACTTAACCCATGTTGACAAGGTTCTTCATCTAATACATAAGGAAAAAACTTTTGTTAAAAGATCCAAATGTGCCTCTAGGGTCCAAGAAGTCGAATACTTAGGTCATATCATATCCCATGAAGGATTCAAAGTAGACCCTCAAAAAATAAAAGCTATTTAAGATTGGCCTATACATAAATCCCTCAAAAAACTTAGGGTATTCCTAGGTAGTATAGGTTATTATCAGAAATTCATACACAACTTTGGAAAAATCGTAGCTCCTTTCACAATACTTACCAAAAAGGATGCTTTTAAATGGAACGAGGTAGCTTCTAAGGAATTACAATATCTCAAAGAATCCATGTGCTCTACCCTAGTATTGGCTACTCTTGATTTTAGCAAACCTTTCATCATTGAATGTGACACTTTGGGTATAGGTATTGAAACTATTTTAATGCAATATGGTCATCCTTTGGCTTTTGAGAGCAAGCAACTTTCAGGTGATAATTTGGGATTTTCTACTTACAAGAAGGAAATGTTGGCTATTTTACACACCATTGATAAATGGAGGCATTAATTAAAAGCAGTCATTTCATTATTAAGACTGACCATAGTAGTATTAAGAATTTTCTAGAACAATGTCTATCTTATCCTACATAGAATAAATGGATGACAAAACTTTTGGGGTATGATTTCATGATTGAGTAAAAAAAATATAAATAAAACATAGTATTTTATGCTTTGTCTCACAAATATGAATATGATATATCCATAAATGCCATTTATATCCTTTGTCCCCAATGGTTATCCCAAATTCAAGAAGAATTGTTGGTTGATAGTGAAACTTCTCAAATTATTCAAGATAAAAATTTAGTATCATCAAGGCATCCTCAATTCTCATATTCTAAAGATATGCTTCAAAATAAATATCGTATATACCTTACTAAAGGTTCCACTATTAAATCTATAGAGTGAGAGGTATTTTATTATACCCATAGAGTGAGAGGTATTTTATTATGCCAATTGCAATGTGATTCTATGACAGTATTATGAAGAATGATACAAATTATTTTTTTTATGGATTTAGCTTGGCCATTGCCCTGGGGATAGTAAGGCATGGAGAAGATATGTTGGATGTTTTATTAGGTGCACAATACACTCACGTTCTTGTTTTTGAATGGTGGACCATTTTCAGAAATGATTTTTGAAGGAATACCAAAATGACATATGATGTGTTGGGTAATAAACTTAACAATTTTTGGTCTAGTGGTTTGGATGAGAGGAATAGCTTCGACCCACTTCGTGAAGTACAATGTGGAAGTAATAATGAATTTGGTTACCTAAGGAAGTAGGGGTGATTTTCTTGATAAGATCCAAGCCCCATTAAGAAAATGTCCAAGTAGATTGAATAGGTTGAAGAGCCTATGATGGTAGGTGTGTGAGGTTGGCATTTTTTTGGCATTTTATGCACTTTTTCACATATGTACAACAATCATGTTCCATGGTGGGCCAATAGTAACCCATGTGAAGGATGCATTTAGTAATAGTGATACCACTACAGTGGACACCAAAGGTGCCATTATGGGTATCCATAATGACTTGGTGTGCTTCATGAGCTTGAGGTATCATAAGAGAATGCCATCATAGCCACATTTATACAAGATATCTCCTAACAAGATGAAGCATATTTCTTATTATTTGAAAGCACACTTGGTTGTTTGAGATAAATCAGGTGGAAGTAAAACTAATTTTATGTAATCCTTGACTTGAGAAAACCAATAATTTAGAGGCTTGATTTGAATAAGGTGAATAGTAGTACTAGAAGGCACTATTTGTGGTGTGATTGAGGATTGAGAAATGAACTAGAAAAGCACACAAGTGGTTTTATTGTGTGGATATTTGGGTATCATGGACTCAAGTGAAGCCTTAGTATCAATAAAGTGATTAGTAGAGCATGGAGTGGCCTCAATTTCATACCACTCAAATCTATCAAGTAGTTGAGTAGCCAAGTCTTTATATTATTTGATCATAGGGTATCGACATTGAAAAATACCTTTGACTTGATTCAAAATAAGGAGGGAATCACCCCATATTTGGATTTTTTGAATGCGAATGGCAAGTGCTATTTTGAGATCGAGAATGAGTAATTCATATTTGGAATTATTTTTGGTGCATGGAAAGTTTAATTTGAAATAGAAGGGGAGAAGTACCCCTTGTGGTGTATGAAGACAACTCCTGCACCACCCCCTCATTCACATCAGGAGCCATAAAAAAAGGGTTTCATGTATACAATAGACTTAGATTCATCTTGGTGTTTGATTTCAGAAGAAAAAAATATAGTGTCATCTAGAAGGTCAAGGACAAGCGGGTGAGTAATGGGTAAAGGGACCTCAACGAGATGGTCGACGATGACCTACCCTTTGATGGATTTTTGGCTAATTAATTCAAGGTTAAATTTAGTTAGTAGCATGATCCATTTAGCTGTGTGACTATTTTTATAGCTCCTACCCATCATGTACTTTAGGGGGTTACGCGTGCAACCACAACGGTTGTATGGTTGATCATATAGTGATGTAATTTTTTGGTAGCGAAAACCAATGCAATGTAAAGTTTTATTATATAGGCATATCATATCTAATAATTTATGAGTATGTTGATGACATAGTATATGAATTATTTGGATACCTTATTTTTTTGGGCCAACAATATTCCCAATGCAAAATACGTGGTGGATATTTATAAATGAAATGGAATGCCAGGATGAGGTGGTGATTAAACGAGTGGTAAAGTGAGATAGGTTTTTATGTCATAAAAGGCACATTTAAATTCACTATCCCAATGAAATGAAACTCCTTTCTATATAATGGGATTGAATGGCTTACATTTATTCGATATCTGGACAATATATCGACGAATCGATTTAATTTTGCCTTGTAAGCTACGTAGCTATTTGAGGTTGGTAGGAGGTGGCATATCCATGATAGCTCATACCTTTTTGTGGTTGATTTCAATGGCATGTAAATAAATAATAAATTTAAGGATTTTACCTGAGGTGACATTGAATACACACTTCTTGGGATTGAGACAAACTTTGTGCTCTATGAGGCAATAAAAATTTTTGTGCAAGTCATGAATATGATCTTGATGCTTCTTAGACTTAGCTAATAAGTCATCTACGTAATACTCCATAGTTTTATGCATGTAATAATATAATATTTAGGTCATGCTATGCTAATAGGTGGCACCATCATTATTAATTTCTAAGGGTATAATCTTATAGCAAAAATTCCCCTAGGGTGTAGTGAAAGATGTTGTGTTGGTCTTCTAAGTTAATCAGGATTTGGTTGTATCCTAAAAACACATCCATGAGAGATAGAATCTCATGACCCACTATGGATTCAACTAATGTGTTGATGTTTGGAAGGGAAAAATTATATTTAGGACATGATTTGTTTAGATATCTAAATTCAGTGCAAATCCACACTCCCCCTTTAATTTTTTTCATGGGAACCATATTAGACACCCAGTTGAGGTAATCAATTAGAACTATGAATCCCACTTCTAGGAGATTTTATAACTCCTTCTTGATCATTAATGCAATGGTAGGATGCATTTTGTGTAAGTTTATATTTTAGTGGCTTGGAATTAACATCTAAGTGTTAGATTATAAAAAACCAAAGTAGGATCGAGGCCTGGCATATAAGTATAGGACCATGCGAAGATGTGCTTGTGTTTTTTGATTAATGAAGTGAAAATAGCATGCTATTTGAGGGAGAGGTATTTAATAAGTATTCTAATATGGGTATTTTATGTGTCATCCTTAATGTTGATATCGATAGTATCTTCGATGAGCATGTGCAATCCATCTTCAAGATGAGTTGGAATGGGAATGAGATACAAGTATTCTGCAATATCAAGGAGGAGTATCTCATCCTCATGTGTGGTGTTGGTGTTGTGGATGTTATGAGACTACAAAATAATTATATAATAGGGAGTGTTAGAAGAATATAGAAAATACTTGAAGAGAAAAAAATCCTATGGGGAAGGGTAATAGGAAATATGATTGAAATCAATGTAATCCAAATTGGTATAGATGAGTTGTTCGAGTTGAGCCTCTTGAAAAAGGGGGGTAAAAATATCAAAAAACATCATGTTCATCTATACGATGGTGGTATAGAATTATATTTTCATGGATTTTGGTGTGTCTAAATAAGATGAAGGAATCTATTTATTGACTCTAGGTTGTAGCATGCTGGGGGGGAGAGCATGATCATTAGATAGAGGATCAAACTTAACATCGATTATGTAATTGAATGGATGGTAAAATTGAAGACAAGTATGGTGGTATGGGGGTAGAATTCATGATGGGTGATGTAATAGATAATATAGTGAATTTCTATATAAGATCATTGATGTCATCAGTAGGAGGAATTTCATGTGGAGGTGAATCAAGAAATAAATAATATAGAATGTCGATGGAGGAATAAGAATATGAGGTATTTCTTTGGATGTTGGATTCGATCTCTATAGCACATTCTTCTTCAAGTGGATCATAATATGGATATTTAGAGGTATCATCTAAAATATGGGGATTAGAATGGTGGTAGCCTAAGCCAGATCTATCTCCATGTAGTTGATAATGAGGCTACAAGAAATTTTGAGATCCTTGTTCATAACACCCTATATTGAACCATTGTCAATGAAAGCATTTGAGGTAACATTTGGCAAAACTTGGATTTGATAAGTAATAAAGGGTACCACAAAACTCATCTCCAAATGGGTTTGGTTCAAGATAAGAAGACGATGTATCCAAACCCTCATAGATGAAGTTAGTAGATTTTTCAGGTGGGCCAAAAGGGATGACAACTCAAGTGGTGAGAGGAACATTGTTGGGGTGACCAAAATCATGGATGGATTGAAGGTTAGGAGGAGAGATATGAGCATTGTACACATTGTATTATCTTGAACTTGAGGTGGTCATCAGTATAGACACATGGGGAACCCCATAAAAGTATTTATTGGGTGTTGACTAATGTTGTAGTGGAATAGAGGATGATGATTGTGTCTTAGAGGAAAGGGAGACAATAGGAGGATATGTGGTAAGTTGTGTGGATTCTTGAGGTGATGAAGGGAAAGTGGATTATGATTTAGGTAAAACAAAAATGGATGAAGAAGGTAAAGTAAAAAATAATGTTTGTTGTAGCTGAAACGCAAGGCCTATAATATGTTACTCCCATGAGGAACACTCTAGGGTAGTATCTAGAATGGGGTGATTATTATGAGGGGGTTGTGACAAATATGAGGAAAATGATCTATGTTGGTGCTGATAAATTCATAGAATATGTGGAACCATAGGTGTATGAGTGGAAGATATGATTATAGGAATCAAACTAAGAGTGTCGGGTGTCATGGTGACCATCATGAAAGACTATAACCCAAGGAAAGTGGAGCATGAATATGGTATTGAATGTTGTTGAAATGATGGAAAAGAAAGTAATGTTGATGGTGTGCAAGATGTGACTAGTAGGAATGCCAAGGTTAAATCAGGAGGGATGAAATAAGGGGTAGGTGAAAATGGTGGCACTAATTCGTTGAGCTATGATGAGGATGAGTGGTTTGATTTAACAAGCTAAATGGAAATAGGTATGAATTGGGAAGACATAAATGGTGATGTGGATGGTAGATTAATCGTGTTGCAAAATTAAAAGGGGTTAGCATTTGGTTGAATGTGATGGACTTGACCCTTGTGAAGATATTTCAAACAATGATGAAATATGGAAAGGACACATTGCATGTACCTGATCCATGGTCACCCAAGGAGGATATTGTAATACATCTCACCTTCCATGACATGACATAGGGTTGTGTTGTGGTTCATCCACAACACACCCCATAAGTGGGGACCCACCTTTGTTTTTGCAGGTTTTAGGGAAGATCTCAAAGACCCGGATGCTAAAAATGAAGAAAAGAAGAAAAATGCCTAAGTGTTGAAAGGGTCGCGAAATCGCGACATGTCGCGATATCGCGACATGTCGCGAAATCGCGACCTGTCTCTCCATCGCTACGAAAAATTGAAATCGCGACGCGTTTTTTGGAAGCGTACGAAAGTTGAGAATGGTAGCGATTTCGCTACAAGTTGCCGAGAGGAAGCACAAGGTTGAAAGTGGTAATCATTTCACTACTTTTTCGTGAAGCGGAGGCTCGAAAGAAAAGTGGTAGCGAATCGCTACCACTTCGTGAAGCGGAGGCTCGAAAGAAAAGTGGTAGCGAATCGCTACCACTTCGTGAAGCAAAGGCTCGAAAGAAAAGTGGTAGCGATATCGCTACCACTTTCAAAGCAAAGGTCGTGAAGAAAGTGGTAGCGATATCGCTACCACTTCTTAAAGAAAGGCTCGAGACCAAAGTGGTAGCGATATCGCTACCACTTCATCGAAGGAAGGCTCGAACCAAAGTGGTAGCGATATCGCTACCACTTCATCGAAGGAATGCTCGGAACCAAAGTGGTAGTGATATCGCTACCACTTTTTGAAAAGAAGGCAAAGCAAAGTCGGTAGCGATATCGCTACAACGAGCTACTATGGGCGTACGGACCAAGAACATGTCGCGATATCGTGACATGTCACGATTTCGTGACATGTCACGTTATCGCGGCTAGGAAACGGAAGAGGCCAAATGCAAATTCTGCCAGAATTTCCATGGGAAAGCGTTACGAAAGGTGCAGGAGACGCAGGACACGTGGCAGAAATGATAGAACCAGAGTAACGTTTCATAACAACAGTTACTGGTCGCAGAGATCGAGCGTTACGAATGCACGCAAAGGTTAGAATACCAAAAGGCGGGAATTGAAGCGAAGGGTCCCGGGAGTCGAAACGAAGCGTCATGGAACAGCCGAGAACGCGCGATAGAAAGGTTAAATAGCAGAAATGTAGATGGATACGGGGTTGGAGACTGTAACAAAAAGCATTATTTATTGAAATAAAGGATTTTTCTTTGGTAACACGACTTTTGTGTGTAAAATCAAAAGGAGATCGAAGCCAAAACTATTGTTTTACTGTCAATCTTTCCGTTGCATCATTTTGTCTTGTATCTATTTCGTTTACGCCATGGGATGGGTTACGATAGGTGAATGGTAGAATGATGCAGCTATATTCTTTTCCTTAGAGTCTTGCATCCGATCTGATTAGATTGTGTGTTAGTACAGATCTGATCGGTTGGGTTGTTTTGGGGACTTCATCTCTTAACTTGGGATTTTGCAGGGAGGAGATCGTTAACCATTTTAATATCCTTCATTATTTTCCAATCGACTCAAAATAACAGCTTCTATTTTATTCCTTGATATGCTTAATTTCATGTCGGAGACTAACATTGAAATAACATAACTATTGAATAGAGATAAAACGAACAAAGTTAACCTTAGAATAAATTGTGAATATTAGAACATCAAAAGGATTTTTGTTTATTTTTGATTAATCAAACAAGTCAAGATTATAAAGTTCATTGAGAATCAACAAAGGCCCCTTGTTAACAGACTATCTCAGGATTTGAGTTATTCTGGGATATATCAGCTTGTATGTATTAAATTGAAATTCATTTTTATATACGTAAAAGCCGTTTCACAAAGAAGCTTGGAGAAATAATAAAAGGAAGGAAAATAAAATAAATTATTTCTTTGCAAGAAAGAGTCTTTTGTTCGAGACTCTAAGTTGCGTGTTATTATTTGTAATATGACAAATTAACACTCAACATTTTGGCGCTAGAAGGAGGGCCTTCTGTATTGCTTTGCAATTTTGATTTGTTCTAACAATTAACGTGGGTAGTTTTGTTTCCACCTATTGTGCTTGCAGGTGTAACATTTAGACATTTTATCTGGCAGTAGAGTTGAGAAATATTTTAGAGTCCTAGAGTTTCCAAGCTGGCCCAACCTGAGTACATTGCTACTAGGTCTAAAACCACAGGGGAAACTATCTTCCAAAGCCTTTCTCCCACTGCTAGGAGGCCGAAAAACAAAACATTAGAAGTTGAAATACCACCCAATATACTTGAGTTAGGGATTTCTTTGGACTCAAGTACCTCTAGTGGGCCCGAACCCTTAAGTTCAAGTGGGATAGTAACACCAGCTTGTATCTGTCTCCACAGCTCCAGGAGTTCCAATTGTTCCCACAGAGTTGACACCTTTGAATAACATGGCCCAACAACAACAACAACACACCACCGCCCTTTGGTATGGTGCTCAGAGTTCCCCTTTAGATATTCCCAGGGCAGTCCATGACTTGCCTAGAAACATTGAAAGGGGATTACCCAAATTCATTCATGATGGTCCAACAACAATAGAATATCATGTCCAAATCTATAAAGATTACATGTTTAGGCAGGGGGTTACTCACGAGGATGTTGCCCGTCGAGTTTTCCCCGCTAGTCTAGACCACATTGCTAACGAATGGTATCGAAATTTGCCAACAGGGTCCATAACTTCATGGGCCCAGCTAGAAACCGCGTTCATAGGGCAATTCAGACAGTTAGTAGATCCCTCCATGACATACAATTTCTTCGTATCTTGCAAAAGACAAACCAATGAACCCATTCGAACGTTCAATCAGAGATTTCAAAAGCTATATACGAATGTGACTCGTCACTTTGCGGTAGACCCTGCAATTGCCTTGCAGCTATACTTGGAGCCTTAGATCCTTTAACATCTTTGTTGACTAGAAGGAACCCTCGGGTTACAACCCTTCCTTTGGCTTATGCAAAAACAATGACTCTCGAACAGTAGATGAACCTGCCAGGCGCAGGATTGTCTCAATTGACTGGGATGGGACAATATGGACCATACACCCATATTTGCCATGATGAACCAGGTAGTAGCACCACAGCTCCGATGTTGAACAACTTCCAAACACCCACCCAAGTTACGCCATTGTCAAGTTATCCGAATGCCGCTGTTCAAACACAGAGTTTGATTCAAAATAACTCGATGGGTTTGCATGGGTTCGGTATGGGCAATAATCTGTTGACCATGTCGGGGTTTGCTCCAATTAACACGCCAAGCTCAACGACTTATCCAACAATCACTCCCATTCAAAGTGTGAATCCAGGATGGAATCCACCGCCCAAACTCAAGCCATTCAAAATGGGAATCCAGGATGGAATCCACCGCCCAAACTCAAGCCATTCAAAATGGGAATCCAGGATGGAATCCACCGCCCAAACTCAAGCCATTCAAAATGGGAATCCAGGATGGAATCCACCGCCCAAACCCAAGCCATTGTACCCATCCGAGAGGTGGCTAATGCAACAAACACAACTGGACCCGCAATTACAGTTCCTCAATCACAAGGGTCCGAAGCGCCCATAGAAAATATGAAAGAAACGTTGGCCAAGGTGTTGGTAAAAGTGGGGAATGTCAATAAAAAAGTTGATCAGGCCATGGGCCATAACCGACCTCACAATCATAGAGGAAAAGGAATGTATAACACGCAGCCTAACAACGGGCGGGTACCCAATCCCGTTGCCAACCAGGTAGACATTTCGGAAGACTGTGGAGATGCAGGATCTTGTGATAATGATTGCCCGCACTGTGGCCACGTGAAACCGGAGTCTATGCTAACGGAGGTCATACATTCCCATGAAAGTGAAGAAGAGGAGGATGTAGAATTTTTTGGAAGCGAAGATGAAGAAGCTTTGGAAGTTCATGCAAACAAACGTTTTGGGAAAGCAAATCACAAATATTACACTAGGAGTTCTAAAGAGCCCAAAACTTCCTCTCGCTCCTCCTAATAATCAATTACTCCCTCCTGACCCTAAAGGAGATGTCAATCCCCCTCCTCCATCGAAGGTCGAAAAGTCTAAGATGATGCAAAACTTGCCAAATCCATAAAAGCTCACTTACGATTTGGTGGAAGATATGAAGAAGAATAGGGCCAATGTATCGATGTATGACATGGCCCGATTATTAGGCCAAGAAGTGAGTTCACCAAAAGGATTAAATCCATCTCGCACAAGTTCATGAAGCTAAAAGTGCTCAGTCCCAAGTGGTTGTACAAAAAGAAAAACGAGATATACCTCCCTTTTGGTAACCATTAGAATTGCAGGTAAAAACTTGCACAATTGTTTAATAGACTCAGTGGGCCTCTGCTACTATCATGCCCTTAGAAATCAGAAAATATTGGGACTTACACCAAAGCCTTCTAGGAGCAGTGGTGGTGCAATGGACAAAGTCAACCATGGAGGCAGAGGGAGAGCCGGGTGATGTGCATATTCAAGTCAATTCGTAACCCGTAGTTCAACAAACGCATAGACATATTGGTGCTCGATATTCCTATCAAATATGGCATGGTATTGGGAAGAGATTGGAGTAAGAACCTAAACGGTTACATTGTGACAGACTCTTCACACATGTGGCTGCCTTGGAGGGGAGTGGCCAATCAAATTCGAATTGACAATGAACCCCGACTCAAAGAGATGATCACAGATTACAACAAGCCGAACGAGATCCAAGACATTGAAGCCGAGTTGGGAGCATACCGTTTGGACATAGAAGCACTCAAAAATACCCATGATGAAAGGATTGGGCGCAACTTTATTGAAGGACATCAAGACATTTGGACCTTAAGATTTGATGGATCCAGGTCCAGACAAGGAGCAGGAGCCGGTGTTGAATTGTCATGTTCGGACCAGGAGCCTATATTCGCTGCATACAGACTACAGTTCCCTGCCACCAACAATATGGCAGAATATGAGGCTTTGATTCTTGGACTACAACTGGCCATTCGAAAGAAAATTAAATATATCAAAGTCCTTGGTGATTCGGAACTGGTGGTGAAACAAGTGAGGGGACAATACATATGCAAGGACAGGCGGCTCAGGCTTTACCGAACTAGGGTCAGAGATTTAATAGATGAGTTTGACGCCTTTAACATTTCTCTGATCTCGAGAAAGGGCAATCGTCTGGCAGACTCCCTAGCTGTAGCAACGAGTATGTTGAAGCCAGTGGACCATAAGAAATGCAAGAAGTTCTCTATAGAGTTGGTCCCTTGTCCCTCGATACCAGATAATGTTACGAACTTCCAAGTATTTGATAGTGACAGCACATATTTCATTTTGTCACTAATTCTGGTATATTTGAAAAGCAGCACATAGATGAAGAAGAAAGGGACGTAGAGGAGGTAGTTTCGAAAGATAAAAATCCTGTAAAAAACAACAGGATGCCTGATGAGATAGCTTCATTAGAAAAAATCTTTGATATCGGATGCAAACCAAGAAAAGGTAAAAGGGTTCCATCTCCCGGAGAGGCCTCGTGATTTGGTTAACATTGGAAGTGCAGAAAATCCCCGGGAGGTATTCATAGCAAAAGCATGTACCAAGCAAGAGAAGGATTCCATAGCAAATGCATTAAAAGAATACATAGATTGCATTGCTTGGAGTTATAAGGAGTTGAAAACCTATGATCAGAATGTCATAATGCACACGATTCCACCGAGCCGCAGTCCAAGCCCTTCGTGCAAAGACAAAGGCGAGTTAATCCATTATTAGAACCCTTGATAGAGAAAGAGGTGAAGCGACCGTTAGAAGCTAAGATCATCTTTCCCGTTAGGCATTCCACGTGGGTTGCTAACCTAGTCCCCGTGAGGAAAAAGAGTGGAGAAATAAGGTTGTGCATTGATTTCAGAAATCTCAATAAGGCATCCCAAAAGGACAACTACCCGTTACCCACCATCGATGAAATACTCCAAAAGGTAAACGGGTCGGAGATGATGTCATTCCCTGGATGGTTATTCGGGATATAATCAGGTCCTTATCCATCCTAGTGATAGGATGAAGACCGCTTTACGACAAAATGGGGCACCTTTGCATACAGGAGAATGCCCTTCGGACTATTGAACGCAGGTGCCACTTTCCAAACGAGCTATGGATTTTGCTTTTAAAGGGCTTATTGGTAAGTGCATCATTGTTTACGTCGATGACATTCCTGTATTTTCTAAGAACAGGGAAAACCATGTCAAGGATCTTAAGAAAGTCTTTCAAAGATGCAGGGAACATGGTATATCTCTCAACCCAAAGAAGTGCATCTTCGGGGTAACAGAAGGAAAACTGTTGGGGCATATAATATCTAAGGATGGAATTTCCATTGACCCCGAGAGAATAGAAGCCATACCAGCAAATTCCTCGTCCCAATAGCAAGAAGGGGTTGAGATCATTTTTCGGAAAGATCAATTTTGTCAAAAAATTTATCGCAGATTTTGCAGAGATAGCAAGACCTTTGAACGACATGCTAAAGAAAGAGGTCCAGATCATTTGGACAGATGAAAGGATAGAGGCTTTTGATAATATCAAGGATGCGATTTCTAAAGCCCCGATTTTGGTGAGTCCCGATTATACGAAGCCTTTCTATATCTACACATTTGCTTCAGATCACTCCTTTGCGAGTGTTTTAACTCAGAAGAGTGAAGGCAACGATTGAAAATCCCATTGCTTTCCCGAGTAGTCCTCTCAAAGATGCGAAGCCGAGATATTCTACCCTAGACAAGCAAATGTATGCGCCGGTTAAGACCGTAAAAAAGTTCAGGCACTACATAGTCCACAATAGGGTCTTTGCTATCGTCCCAGATCCTGCTGTCAAAGCCATGTTCGTTCAGAATGAATTAGGTGAGAAGCGTGGTAAGTGGGTTTCAACTTTGCAAGAATTTGATCTGGAGATTCAATCGATGAAGATAGTGCGGGGGCAAGGGTTAGCTAAGGCAATCGCAGAACAGATCTCGCAATTCCTTGTCAACATTATGAAGTCGCTGATGTAACCAAGGAGGAGTGGTATGCAGATGTGGTGTACTATCTACTAAATGGTAGGTGTCCATCATTTTTGAATGCTACTCAACGCAGAGCCTTGCGTTTGAAGTCTGCTAATTTTCTAGTTAGATCTGGCACATTATACAGAAAGAACCATGAAGGTATTTACCTTCGTTGCGTTGATCAAGAGGAGGCAGTGCGAATACTCGAAGAGTTTCATGGTAAACATGGGACAGGGCATGGGTCTGCTAATGCCACAGCCCATCAAATCCTCAGAGCCGGTTATTATTGGCCTCAACTATTCAAGGATGCCCATTCTCATGTGAGGTCATGTCACATATGTCAAACTGCAGCCAATAGAGACAGAAACGCTTCCATGCCTTTACAGTCCGTAATCGAGTCCAGACCTTTCACGCAATGGGGCCTAGATTTTATTGGGATTATCAGCCCCAATTCATCCGATGCTCACAAATATATTCTGACGGCTACGGATTATTGCACGAGATGGACCGAAGCTATCCCCACAAAGAATGCTACTGCAGAGGTGGTCATTAAATTTTTAGAAGATAACATTGTCACTAGATTCGGGATGCCTAACTCCATCGTAAGTGATAATGGTTCGGCCTTTTCCTCTCTAGAGTTTGCTAATTGGGCATTTGATAACAGCGTGAGTTTAAAGTTCTCCTCCAATTATTACCCTCAAGGTAACGGATTGGCCGAGTCATCCAATAAGAATCTGATGACTGTCATAAAAAAATTGTTGGAAAGGAATCCGCGGGACCGGCACAATAAGCTTAAGTTGGCCCTTTGGGCTGATAGAATCGGAGTCAAAGAAGCAATAGGGACATCTCCTTACCATCTCGGTTTATGGACAAGATCCCATTTTTCCTGCAAATCTCGGATTACAAACGCCGCACTTCATGAAAGATTATTTTGGAACTAATGATAAACTTGAGTCTAGACTAACGCAATTAATGCGCTTGGATGAAAAAAGGGATGAAGCTATGCTTCATTTTAGTAAACACCAAGACATTGTAAAAATATGGTTTGACAAAAGGTCTAAGGCCAAGGCGTTTAAAATTTCAGATTTAGTGTTGTTATGGGACAAAAGACATGAGAAGAAGGGGGAACATGATAAATTTGATTACCTTTGGTTAGGTCCCTACCAGCATTTCGTAGATCCTAGGGGAAAATAGTTTTAGACTAAAAACCTTGGATGGAAAGGATTTGGCACTACCTATCAATGGGTTGCACTTGAAGCATTACTTTCAAGCATGAGGTAGTTGGGCTTTGTATTATATGTAATAACGCTGTAATTTCTTGCTTTCATTTTTCATGTTTAGGTGTGTATTATTTTTTTTTTTGACATGTCTAAGCTTTGTATTAATGTTGTGATCTGTTTCTTTGTGTGCAGATTTGATACTTAAGTGTGTGTTTCAGGAGATATCTAGTTTTGTGTCAATGCTGTAATTTAGTTTCTTGATGTGCAGATTTGATATGTTAGTATGTATTCATTTTTTTATTTCAGGTTTTTCTTGTATTAATGTTGGGTTTTTGCGTTTGTGTGCAGGTTGGACATTTAGGCGGTGGTGTTCCTTTGATTTCCTTTTCATTGCCTTATAAAAAAAAAAAAAAGGGAATAAAAGCTTGATGTTGAACACATGCCTAAGATTGGGAGAATATGAAACATTGGAATCATGTTGTAAAAGCTCCACATGTAATACAAACAGTTAATTTAGATCATTTGAAGCTTGTGATGCATGAAAAAGTCAGTTTTGCATGACAAATCATCTCATTTGCAATTCAAGAAATAATGCATTCATGTTCCATCTCACTTTTCATACATTTCACCGTAGTGGCATATGCATCTTAGGTGCAATTCATTTGAGTATGTTGAATCCTCTTAGGGTTATGTTATAACATAAATCTAAGTAAATCCTAAGGTTGGAAACTGAGTCTTGAAGTATCTAGGACCAAGCACGTTTCATACATTAAAAGGGATCTTGAGCAAAATGATCAAAACCTAACTTGGAGGAAAAGGTTGGGCGAAAATGGTTTTCATGTCTATCCTATTATGCAACATGATCCTAAAAACAGTGGTTTTGACCACTTCCATAGAGCTTAAAGCCTAAAATCATAGTAGTAAGGATAGGGTTAAATTCTCATCTCGGTTGGTTGAGAATCTAATTCCCCAAAGCTTTGATTGGACCCACATGGAGTAGTAAGGATAGGGCATAAATTCTCATCTCGGTTGGTTGAGAATCCGATTCCCCAAAGCTCTTATGTTTCATTTCGTATTAAGTCTTAGATTGTAAGGATCGTACTATTTTTCCTTCGCAAAGGATGGGTAGTCATCCCCAAGGTCTACGTAACAAGATTAATATTTTCCATTTACATTTAAAATCTTGGGTTGTAAGGATCGTACTATTTGTCCCTAACCAAGATGGGTAGTCATCCCCAAGGTCCAAGAAGTAAAATAAATAAATTTTTCCCATCTCATCCTTATATTGGATTGTAAGGATCGTACTACTTGTCCTCTGCAAGGGATGGGTAGTCATCCCCAAGGTCCAAAGAAATGAAGATAAGTTTTGGATTATGGGGTTAGATAGGCCCATGCATGGCATCATGTCTTGCCTAAAAAATAAGACCACTGATTGTCTAGAGGGTTAGACTAGCATGACCATTTCTTCCATAATTGGTTTAGTTATTTTTCTCAAAGTGAGGTAAAGAATTCTAAATCGGAATAGTAAGGATAGGGTTAAACTCTCATCTCGGTTGGTTGGGAGTCTGATTCCCCAAAGTTCTGATTTCACATCCACTTGCACATGGGTTCAAGATAGTAGGGACTCATAACCAACTTTGGGATATAATGAACCGTTCACTAGTGGATCCTAAGAGGGTTTGGCAGTCTTGAATGTTTGCACATAATACTACAAGAGTGACTATGCATTTTCTCATGGCATATTCAGTAGGATACACAAATCATTCACAATTTCGCATATGCATTCATGCAAAACCGATGATGGAATGTGGATCAAATTCAAATGATAAGGAAAGGAATTCATTGCACACACCGAGCTAGTACTTGATGATTCTGATAATTCATGTACTTCTGATTTTGGGCATTAGTTATATTGATTATGGGCTAACCCATGTTTTCAAATTTGTGATTTGTGTTAGGTTGGGTTCTTACTAAAATGCTCAAGAGCATTTGACAGCAGAGTCGCCATTTGTTGTGGTTCATCCACAACACACCCCAGAAGTGGGGACCCACCTTTGTTTTTGCAGGTTTTAGGAAGATCTCAAAGACCCGGATGCTAAAAATGAAGAAAAGAAGAAAATGCCTAAGTGTTGAAAGGGTCGCGAAATCGCGACATGTCTCTCCATCGCCGAAATTGAAATCGCGACCTTTTTTGAGCAAGTTGAGAATGGTATCCATTTCGCTACAAGTTGCCGAGAGGAAGCACAAGGTTGAAAGTGGTAATCATTTCACTACTTTTTCGTGAAGCGGAGGCTCGAAAGAAAAGTGGTAGCGAATCGCTACCACTTCGTGAAGCGGAGGCTCGAAAGAAAAGTGGTAGCGAATCGCTACCACTTCGTGAAGCAAAGGCTCGAAAGAAAAGTGGTAGCGATATCGCTACCACTTCTAAAGCAAGGCTGGAAAAGTGGTAGCGATATCGCTACCACTTCTAAGAAAGGCTCGAGACCAAAGTGGTAGCGATATCGCTACCACTTCATCGAAGGAAGGCTCGAACCAAAGTGGTAGCGATATCGCTACCACTTCATCGAAGGAAGGCTCGAACCAAAGTGGTAGCGATATCGCTACCACTTTTTGAAAAGAAGGCAAAGCAAAGTCGGTAGCGATATCGCTACAACGAGCTACTACGGGCGTACGGACCAAGAACATGTCGCGATATCATGACATGTCACGATTTCGTGACATGTCGCGTTATCGCGGCTAGGAAACGAAAGAGGCCAAATGCAAATTCTATCAGGATTTCCATGGGAAAGCGTTACGAAAGGTGCAGGAGACGCAGGACACATGGCGGAAATGATAGAACCAGAGTAACGTTTCATAACAACAGTTACTGGTCGCAGAGATCGAGCGTTACGAATGCACGCAAAGGTTAGAATACCAAAAGGCGGGAATTGAAGCGAAGGGTCCCGGGAGTCGAAACGAAGCGTCATGGAACAGCCGAGAACGCGCGACAAAAAGGTTAAATAGCAGAAATGTAGATGGATACTGGGTTGGAGACTGTAACAAAAAGCATTATTTATTGAAATAAAGGATTTTTCTTTGGTAACACGACTTTTGTGTGTAAAATCAAAAGGAGATCGAAGCCAAAACTATTGTTTTACTATCAATCTTTCCGTTGCATCATTTTGTCTTGTATCTATTTCGTTTACGCCATGGGATGGGTTACGATAGGTGAATGGTAGAATGATGCAGCTATATTCTTTTCCTTAGAGTCTTGCATCTGATCTGATTAGATTGTGTGTTAGTACAGATCTGATCGGTTGGGTTGTTTTGGGGACTTCATCTCTTAACTTGGGATTTTGCAGGGAGGAGATCGTTAACCATTTTAATATCCTTCATTATTTTCCAGCTGACTCAAAATAACAGTTTCTGTTTTATTCCTTGATATGCTTAATTTCATGTCAGAGACTAACATTGAAATAACATAACTATTGAATAGAGATAAAACGAATAGGTTAACCTTAGAATAAATTGTGAATATTAGAACATCAAAAGGATTTTTGTTTATTTTTGATTAATCAAACAAGTCAAGATTATAAAGTTCATTGAGAATCAACAAAGGCCCCTTGTTAACAGCTATCTCGCAGGATTTGAGTTATTCTGGGATATATCAGCTTGTATGTATTAAATTGAAATTCATTTTTATATACGTAAAAGTCGTTTCACAAAGAATCTTGGAGAAATAATAAAAGGAAGGAAAATAAAATAAATTATTTCTTTGCAAGAAAGAGTCTTTTGTTCGAGACTCTAAGTTGCGTGTTATTATTT